>JASVER010000029.1:9070434-9429588 GCA_030449065.1 Oceanodroma leucorhoa
GCGGGTGTTGGTCTCTTCTCCCAAGTAACAAGCGATAGGATGAGAGGAAATGGCCTCAAGTTGCGCCAGGGTAGGTTTAGATTGGATATTAGGAAAAATTTCTTCACCGAAAGGGTAGTCAGGCATTGGAACAGGCTGCCCAGGGAAGTGGTGGAGTCACCATCCCTGGAGGTGTTCAAAAAACGTGTGGATGTGGYGCTTCGGGACATGGTTTAGTGGGCATGGGTACTGGGTTGATGGTTGGACAYGATGATCTTAGAGGTCTTTTCCAACCTTAATGATTCTATGATTCTATGATTCTTGGTTTTCAGAGGTGGGGCGCAGCTATCAAAATGTCTTAAAAACACACAAAACAATTTCCAGATCTAACAGTAGCCATACCATGATTATCGTCCTAAACTAATTGAATGATCCACTTGCGGAGCTAGAAACAGGAGTCTTTATTGTGGGCTGCCTGAGACTTCCTCTTTTCCTTGCATTTTCCTTTTAATTATGAAAAAACATGAAATGCATAAAAAATAATTCCTTAAATCACTATCTCAATGCAATAATTCAGCTCACAACTACTTCATACTCTTTTAATCAATAGTCTACTGACTCGGAAACATATAAGGTACGTGTAACATTGAAAAGGAAGACGGGAAGGGAAGGAAAGGGAAAGGAAGAGGGAAAAGGTACTAAATTACCTTCAGTAATATTTTCATACCACTGTGTTTAGTCATAATGCTCACCAATATTTGTTTCTCACCAACTGAACTGATATTTTTTGTTTCCCTGAAATGGTTTTTATTAAAGCTAATTAAAAACAGAATTTAGAGGCTACTTTATTTAAGTACTTCTGGATTAAATGAAAGAAAATGAAAGCTCTGCTTTACAACTGCTTACCTTTACATCTATGATACAAAAGACATTTTTCTTTTTTAAGTTCTGATTGCTAATCTAAATTTTGAGTATGACTATCTGCTCCTTTACTGACAATATTTTATTATGCATAAAATTGTCTCAAGCACAGTGGACTTAAACAAATTCTACTAATTGCAGTAATAAGCTGGCAAAATACTATGTGTCCTTAAATAGATGATAGATTCCTCTAATAGTGAATAAGAGAAAGGATTCAATCAAATCCCATCCTTCTTTCCCGAATGTGAAGGAAGCTCAAATTAGCCTCCAGATGTAAGGTTTGTAGTTTGTTCCTATTTCCTTAAGAGAACAAATATGAATCTTGGCGCAGATCAACCATAATGCTAGTTTCTGATCCAACAATGTGTGGAAGCATATGCTTAATTTCAAACTTGTAAATAAACCCATAGATCCCATAGTTCAGGGACTAAATGTGGAACACAGCTTTGTGGGTCAGGTCTATTCTCAAGTTGAATAATCAAAGTCCAAAGTCATGATCTACTTTTCTTCATACATGAACTACATGAAATGTACAGTGTAATAGATTTTCATAGAGAAGCTGAAAATCTGTCCCAAGACGCCTAACAAAAAAATATTAACAGATAAAAATATATATGTGGATGAAATGACTAAAGGAACTCACACGAAATACAGAATTATGTAAGGGGTGATTCACCCCACCTATGTGCTTGGTGTCATAGGACTTTGCTTACTTTTTTAATTCAGTTTTCTTTAAGAAAGTAACAAAATGATCTGGCAAAATGCATTTCCACATAGATCTGTTTTGGCAAGAGTCTGGAGTGAAGTCCTCTGAAAGGGGAGACAGTGCAGCCTGAGAATTTTGGTTCCCTGTCTGCTTTGGAGGCCTCCTTGCATTCCTTGTTTCCCACTCAGAACAAAATTTTAAAGTTGCTGAGGCAGCTTCTTGCAGTCCCTCTGCCTGAGAGGGAGGAATGTGTGCTTGATTCTCAGCCCACTGGACTCAGAAAAAAATCACTTGCTGGCTTCAACAGTCTCATCAGATTTGATTTGTCCTCCCCAAATTAATAATTTATCTGCTCAAAAATCTGCTGCCTGGAAGTGAGAGAGGGCCCTGATACTTAGTTTGAAATAGTTGCGGAAAAACACTGTGTCCATCCCCCAGTTTCATTGAACTCGGTGGAATACTACTTCCAAAGCAAGTCCATGGTACCTGGGTTGCATTGGTGTGTAGCTGAATTTCCTCCTTTCAAAGAAGACTTGATTCTGTAAACTAGAACATTTGAAAATCCAAAATGTGTCAATGGAAATAAACAAACCTTTAAAAGAGTCTAAATGTGATTAATTGAACTCCTCCCATGGCCCATTAATTTTTATGTTCAAGTCTCAGCAATTCCGCAGTTCAGCTGGTACAAGAAATGGAGAACATTTGAAATATAGCAAGAAAAGGGTGCTTTTATGGGATTTCCAGACCAATGCTGCAGATCCAATGGATTGGCATCCAAATCTTCAAGTGCACATCAGAACCAACATGTTAGGACAGACGCCCACTACTTTTCAACTACAAGTTTCCCTTTTCCTTCTTTATCTGTTTATGAAGTATTGAGAACAGAACATCTGTTTTAAATTAATAACTTGACCATTGTTCTCAAGCCAGACTATATAATGCTTTTTATTATTGTTTTTTTCCCTATTCTCTAAATTTTGTCTTCTACTTTATAACAAGTTTTTCTGTGAGCAGCAAAGTTAATGAAGTTCAGTTTCCTATGAACTGTCTTTTGTCCCAGGGACACTTCACTGGTCAAAGACAGCGTACGGAGCTATTTATATGTGGTCTSGTTGCTGGCAAATGTGTACAGTCTCTGGCCATGCAACTGTGGCCAAATGGAACTAATTCTGCCTGCCTTTCCTCAGTGGAGACACTAATTTGGGTCTTTCTCCCTAACCCCACATTTAGTTTGTAGGAATATTGAGTCTTGCATGCCTCCTTTAAATAAATTCCTCAAGAAGTTCAAAATACATTTGAAAATAGGGGTTGCAGACAGATATCAGATAAACGATATGGTTACATATCTGGAAAGCAATTGTCCTCCCCACTCCCCCCCCCAAAAAAAATAAGACTACTAATTTCAATAGATTACGCAGGTATAATCCTCTCAGAGGATTATTGAGAATGGACAAACCAGTTTAAATGGCAGTCCCCAGAAATATCTTAGTTTCTTTCCAAGGGATATGAAGGAAGCAATAAGGGAAGGGGAAGAAACCTTCTTTATCTTTCCTCCTACCCTTGTCAAAGCTAAAAACTTGGAGGAATTTAATACAGCCTGTACCAAACTTGTTAGTCTGCAAAATCAGCCTAAATCAGGGCTAGTGATGTGTTTCTGCAGTTGAACTGAGCTGTTAGAGTAAGACTGGTGTCAAAATATAGCAAACACTTGGCAGCTTATTCCTTTCAGAAAATACGTGTTCACTTACCTTAGGTCTGTATTTCAAATTGGACTCTGTTAGCTCTGCAGGTGATCTTTAAACACAAATACTTTGGAAGTACGCTTCAGTATGCTGTGGTAGCTAAAAAGCTTTTCCATCAAGTCCAGTTGTGGGGATTCCACCTCTGGAGCCATCTGACAGTAAGGGATTGATGTGCTTAAGGCTCAAGGCTTCCCAAGGAAAACCAAGCCTTTTTTGCATGCTACTGTGCATATTTAAAGTAAGCCCATGAAGAAAAACTAAATTTCTTATTTTCTGATTGAAACCATCTTTGAGTACTGGAAGAATTATTATGCATAAAGCTTGAAACCAAATTTCGTTTCATGTACGTTTCACTTCTAACCTTCATGGTTTTCAGTGACTCCTTTTACTTCACTGCAATGAAGTTTTTCTTTTAAGCTTCCTAATTAAACAAGCTCTAAGCTTGGCTGGTCTCACTGTACTGGAGAGCACAGTGGCAATAAGTGTTGCTGGGCTAGCTGAGCAAGGTTGGTCATGCACCTTCRCAGCAGAGACAGGACAACACTCTGACAGCTCTTTTGCTTTCAGTACCTGAACAGTACCTGAACAGTACTTATCCATTGCACTGCCAACAACGGCTTAAATGTTAATAACATTTCCAAATTGTGGATTCCAGTTCAGGACTRTTCACAAATACTGAACATTATAAACTAAGATAACCAAAATGCCCAGTAAAATTTACAGGAAGCATAGCTAAGCAGTCACAGAGAGATACATTTTTATCTGTTATTTTTTCTTCTTTTTTTCCCCAAGCAGACCTAAATCAGAAGAATGAGTTTAGTGACTATAGGGAGGAAACTGGGCTTCAACAAAGTGAAGGTATGCATCGKCTGAAAATGCTGGCTTCTGGAAATGAGTTATTTTATGAAGTTAAGTCAGAGTTTCCATCAACGCAACTGTATTTTTGTCAGTCAATCACAAATATTTTCCTATTGATGTTAGGCTGCAATTTATTCAGAATTTACTAAACAAATAATAATAGCAAATCAAAAGAAAATGCCTCAGCCTAACTTCTTTTTAGTCCGTCTCTATGCCTCCACATTTCTGATCTGTTTTCAGTTTCAGATTATTATTTGAGACATAATTTGAGCATAATTTATGGCAAACAGCAGCATCGGGCCATAGGCTTTCTATGTCTCTGCACTAATACCTTTAGGTTTTTACCCAAGCTATAACATCTCTGTGTGCAGTGTAAACATACCCTGATTATATGATTTCCACTCGTGTATTGGCATTAAGGAAGAATGTATAGTTCAGTGGAAATAAGCAATTCTGCCTGAGACAGAGTGGGATCCAGCTCACATGCCCTTACCGTTGTCAGCGTTGGTGGTGTAACCCACTCTCCAGCATGTCCTCTTTAGTCCTGTATGCCTTAATACAGAGGCTGTGACTCTGCTAACGCTGCGAGTCTTTTTGTAAAYGAAAATAGATCATATAAACACGACATTGAAGGGTTCTGACTAAAATCCTGTTACAACACTTAACATTTGTGCAAGAGGAATATCTGGTTTTAGAGAAATTGCTGTTGTATATAGTACAGAGGTGCACATGTGAAAACAAGGCAGAGAAAAGTCAATCTAAATAACGGAGCAGTTTATAAGATGGGAGCAGTGGGAAAAAAGAAATAAAATGGCAGCTTTTCATGAACTATAGCTGAGCGCTCAGAGGACAAAATAGAAGGATTATTGTTTGCAGATGTGATTGTGGCAATAAAAGAAGGACATAATAAACTGACAAACAAACCAACCACTCTTATTTAAAATTGCTACAGAATTCCTCAATAATCATCCCAAACACTGCAATGTACAATTGTCATATTGATAGGGTAATTACAGCGACTCTTGTAGTAAAACCTTTTTGAATATGCTTTGAGAATGTTATTGCAGGAAGTTTTAGACTGTTTGGATGAACCAAAGTAAAGTGGTATGGATAGACTGGGAAAGCAAATCAGTATAATAAAAAACAAATGCAAAAAAATGTTGGAAGATAATCATGGATCGTTAAATATGTCCACATTTTCTCTGGAGAAAAAGATGACTGTGTGACATTCAAACAAAATGCGCTATGCTGAAGAAAGTTAAACCAGTACAATGGGTCAATAAGGAAAATGAAGGTACAGTTGTACCATGTGCTATCATACTTTAGTTAGCCTAATCTAAGCTAGCACAGATAATAGTAGCTGTTAAGATGTGACAGTATCAGCTAGTACAGCACATGCTAGTAACCAGAGTATGAGCTCTCTAGATCTAGGTCAGTGGCATAGGTGCTTTCACATGCTAGCCTCATGGTGTATCGTCTTCTCCTGCTGTTCTTACCTGTACCATGATTAGACTAGCCATGGCAGGCATCTGCCACAGTCATCCTTCATTTTGCTGGGCAGACATAGTTTCAGGGTGTAGTTCTTCTCACCCATGGTTAGCTGTCTGAAAGCTAGGCATGTAAACAAGTAGTTTAGGTTCCCTCTTTAGTCAATGGAGAGGATGCATCTTCCAGGGAGTGATTCATTTCATCCCAGAACAATTGTGCTGCTGGGGAAACGATCCAGTTGCCTAAATATAGGAGCTCAGTACCATTAGAGGTGCCCTACGGTATCCAAAACATCGTCATGGGGCTGGCAGGCATGACACAGGACTTATGAGAAACCTTGGCCTTCTGGGCAGTCAGTAGCTGGAGGCCAGGTTCCTATGGTGTCTAAAACAGCACTAGATGCCTATGTTTAGGCAACTGAAGCAGGCCCGGAATGTAATTTTTCTTCAGTCAAGGACTAGTTAGCAGGAAATTCTGTGTCAACAGCACAGCACCATCCTAGATAAATGTTTGTTTTCTGGGGGAGGAGGGAAGAGAGGTTTTTCTGTTGCTAGTTTTCTGGTTTATTTCCAGAAAGAAAAAAAAAAAAAGGAAAAGTTCAAGACTGAAGCCTGTCCTGAACTACACTTTGTCTTGCTGTGTTCAGGGTGAGGAAGAGACTACAGAAATAGAATAGTTATGGGGAGAAAAGTGTTGCTGTAGAACAGATTAAATTAGACGGCAGAAGAGGGGGAAGGAAAGGGGATGTTTAACAGAGTGAGAAGAAATACCTCCCCAAAAGAAGGAACTTAGATGCTACTGTTGAGGCAGGTGACCATAAAGGCTATATGTCACAACTGAAACATTGGGAAATTCAGAGGCTTGGACAGGAGAGACCTACAATAAGACCCTAGGAAGGACAGAAACCATGAGGTGGCAAAACAACCAGTAAACTGAATTGGCAGTTTAGCACCCCAAGTGGAAACAAGAGATCAAACAGCAAAATTAAATTATCAGAAGGAATAAAGATTTTTGGAGGAAAGCCCATCTTGGCCAGACCAGATTTTGACAAGCTGCTTGAATTCTACAATGTTGGATTTAAGATAGAATAGGGACAATGACAACGCAAAAGCCTATAATATGCCCTTGTGGTGAAAGCCACACTTATTTCATCCTTGGTCCTGAAAGGATCAAAAAAGACCTCACTGCATTTCTRAGCAGAGTATTAGTGTTAAGATCAATAGCTAAGATAGCTAGGATGGCATGAGCATGTTATGATAGGGTATGAAGGTTAATGCATATCAAGAACTTCACTCTCCACTGGCATTTTCAGATTCTCCAGTGGGTAATTCTACTTTACCCGCGTCAGCTGAGGTGGTATGATGTGATTATCATTCATATTATTAATCRCTTGTCCAAAAATCTCAGATGCAGATGTGGGCCACAATGGGGTCTGGCGAGAACAACCACGTTCTGTTTTTTATGCAATGGCAATCCAAGTGTGTGGGTAGGAAGGTTCACTTTATATGACTCTTGGTTAGGAGTCAAAAAGCAGTATGGTAGGTCACACTGTGCAGTACAGACACAGCTTAACTAAATGTGAACTCAAGGTCCAGAGTTGAATCCATAGTGAACACTGTTCATGATGCACGATGTCATAAAATGTTTTAATAATCTTAAAAGTACTCTGACCACCTAGAAGGTCATAGGACTCCAGGCAGTGATTTGGGCCTTAATTAGCTGCATTTGTAGAAAATTCAGTGTGAAAATAAAACCATATGAGAAAGAAGAAAGGTCCTCCTAGAACAAAAGGGCAGAGAAGATCTGAAGTTTTTTAGGGGAAATGAGAATGTGTTGCTCACCTTCCTCAAGGGGCAACCAAGGAAGAACTGTTATTGTTACAAATAATCTAGAATAGAAAAGTCTCTAAGCATAAATACTTATGCTATTAATTAATTGGAAACCCAATAACAAGTGAGAATAAGAATAAAAATCCTTCTTTACCACAACAAACTTCCTGCTTCATTCTCAAGTGATTATAGTTTTTAAAAAGAATTCTGGCAATTTGGAAATGCTTAGTTTTCCACAAGCATGAAGAACCCAGGGCACAGCAGAGTTATTGACAAACCAGTCAGGAGAGCGCACCTTCAGAACTGCAGCTGCTGGGGAAAACTGGGTGCGCTAAACAGAGAAAGTGTTCAAAGAGAATCTTCCCTGATGGATACCAGTCAGTACTCCTCTAGCAGTGGGTAAGTGACAGCCCACAGATGTACGGGACTCAATATTCCTTAAGCCATCTACATCAGAAAGCAGACAAGCATATTCAAGGCCTCTACATTGCAATGAACATCTTCTGGGATATGAAAAATCAGTAGCGCTTTCCTCTGAGCCACTAAATGGTGTGTTTAAATTCACTGGTGCAACTAAGAGCAGAATCTAGTACTACGTTTTATTTATATCTTTTACTACTGAGTGCAACCTGTACAGCAATTCTTATATATGGCCAGATTTCAGTGGTAATACTACTTAATGCACTATTGCAAATTGTTATGAGGGCCTCAGTAGCAAATTTAAGAGAAAAACATAAGATAAAAACCAAAATGAGTGTGCAATGGGACAAGTATGCCAAAGCTTGTTGTTAGATCTATGTACACCTTTTCTTTACAGCAACCTAAATGAGGGTGACAAAAAAGCCATTTTTTATTAGAATATCTAATAGGATAATTAGCTTTGTAAATAGACAAAACTCAAAGTGATTAGGACAGATGGAAAAGAAACAGGAAGTGCTTAGAGCTAACCCTTCCCCTACATATTCTGCGAGCAAATCCCTGCTTCCAGGCTTGGTTTTAATTCACTCAGTGACTTTTTGAGTCTCAACAATCTCTTACCAGTCCCCTCTGGTCTGGTCTGGCCAGGGAACAGGCCAGGGAACAGCCAGCCAGACCCTAGAGCAGATGAAAAAAAAACAGACCTCTGGGCACCAGAGGGGCCTGGGCAGAGTTTGCTGTGACTAAGAAAGTCGATGAGTGAACTAAAACCGTCTGTTGCCTGCTCTCACTGCAGTCCCACTGCCTCCCTCCACGAGCAGCAGGCTCCTGCTCCCTGCTGCGACTCTTTCCCACTCTTTCCTTTCCTTTCTTCCACACACATAGCTGCCTCTGCATGCTTTTCTTTTCCCCGCTCTTCTCGCTCCCCTTCCCAAAGCAGGCCATGCAACTCTATGGAAAAGAATAATCTCTCCTTCCCTCTAGGTCCACTTGGGTCTTCTTCCTAAAGAAACATAACACAAACYGAGAGTCTGGGAGAGCACCTGGGAAAGTATCTCATGCACTTGCCCTGTTCTCGAAGCCCTTCCTCAGCCTCTGCTTTTAGCCATTTTTGGGGCCAGGAAAACAAACCAGATCAGCCTTTGCTCCGACCCAGCACCGTGAGTCCTGCCTGTACCCAGGTAAACCCTCACAGGTACTCATTAGTCCAGTGTCTTAAACAGGACAGAGGAGGCATGAGGCATGTCACTTTTTTCCTAGCCAGTACACAGATGAATGGCTCTGACACTGCTAACCCAATACATTTAGTGACTTCAGTGACCTGGCTACGCTGAGGTTCCCCTATGAATGTTGTAAAAATTAATCAATATCAGCTTTAAAGTGGGACAGCAACAGCAAGCTGCAGTGTGCAAAAAATTATCACAGAAGTGAGGCTCATTTTCTGGACTATTCATTCGCTCGTTGTTTGCCAGAATGCTCTTTAGTGTGTGCTCCAGTTCAGTATTTGACTCTAACAGAGCTGGAATATTAAATCCAGAATTAGGAAATATACTTATTCCAATTAACATATATTTTCCTTTGTTTAAATGTCTCTCTTCTACCATAACTTAAAAGACTTGCTGCTTCTCAGATCACTTCAGAGGTATTAGTGCAATAGCGCTGCTAAAAACAGATATTAGTAAAGCACACCTCAATATGCTCAAATATAAACGATTCAGTGCAATATCTATTTTTTGACATTGTTTTATAAAAGAAACTGAAAAAAAGGGGAGGGGCATTCAGTGATGCAGTGTGCTAGACATTACTTTAAAAGTCATTAAATTAAACTAAATTAAAATTACACAGCAACATTGTTGTATTTGCAAAGGAGATAAAGAGAGACACAAGGGAAAAATAAAGCCAAGCCTCATTTTATGAGAATTGCAGCCTACTTGTCGCCACTGAGGATGAAATTTAAATTAGTCTGATTATAAAGTTTGTTACTTCATTTCTCTCCTGTTCAGAATTGCCTTATAGTCCTAGTGCCTTATGCAGCATGCAGACATATGGTGAGGCTATGCCCATACCCTAAGGACTTAGAGCCATAAAGAAATGTATGTGCCTACTTCTCACAGAAATTAGCACCTAAGAAGGTGGTTATGATGGCCTGGGTCTTCTAATCTAAGTAGGTAAATCAGATAAAACCCAAGGAACATAGAGGCCTGGTCTTTTGCCTCACTTCCACCAACTGAAGCAGGGTTTGAGAACGAGGAGGGGGCTGCAACAAAATGTTCCTCTGGTGGGTGGGAAGATGTGTCAGCAGCACTGGGGCAGAGAGATGCTACTGTATAAAGCCACAAGCTGCCTTCAAAATTTGTTTTATTTTTAAGTATGTGGTCTTGTCTCATTCCTTTGGGTACTCCTCCTGTTACAGAAAAGTCTTATTCCCATTTTACAAAGCAAAAGGATTCAATATTCTGCCAAGTGTTATACATGAAGCCAATGGTAGAGCCAGAAAATGAAGGCACAACTTGTGAATTGCCATGTGGTGCTTCAAAGAGAGTACCATACTTTTTTCTTCTATGAAGACAGACAGTAAATTGATGAATAAAACAAACTTTATATACCACCAGGGTACCTTCACTCCAGTATTAAGAACTTTAAAAGTGTGCATTAAAATATTAAAAGAATTTAGGCAAAACCATACTTCAACATATAAAACCAGTTCCATATACGTTACAGTGTATAGATGTATATATGTGTGTGTGTGTGGTAGAACATATTATTTTAACTGGCAGGAAGCTCATAAAAAGAAAAGCTTTTGGGGTTGGCTCAAACTTGGAGTGCACTTTAACATGTTGGTGGTACTTTATGAAGAAATCTCAAATGTATCCCATGTGTTGCAAATGCTTAAGAATGGGCTCAAGATGAGCTTTTGTCTGCCTGAACCATACAACTATTTCAAAAATATCTTCCTTCAGCAGCACCAATATTTATTTTTGTATGTCATTTCTGCAGTTTGAATGCTGGATTTGAGTTTCCACATTGCCGTCAAAGAAAGAAGTGAAAAAACCAACCCCTTAATAAATCTAACAACAGAATCTGGTTTCAAGACTATTTTCCATGACTGAAACTTTTTTTTTTGTCAGACTCATTTTTCTTAGRACAGCTGACATATCATTATTGTTTTCCTTGTTTTAGAATATTGGTTTTCCAAAAATGTCCAATCCATCCTTGAACTAAAAAAGGAACATGTCTTCAGAGGCCTGGCTTCTTTTTTAGTAATGATAATGTTCTTTTCCCCTTTCCACCACCACTATTGTATTAAGTGACTGCAGGTTTCTGGGACGTGAATAGAAATGTACATAAAGAACTGCCATAACTACCTGATTGTTCTGTAGCTGTGTGGGATCAATATGACTAGAAGTAACTTAGCCTTATTATCCTCAGTTGCCCAATTCCACACTCCTACTTCTAATCTGCTTTTAAAACTAATTTCTTTTAGTAGATTTTTCTTCTGTCATCCTGTCTTCATTATCCGATCTCTTCTGCCTTTTCTGTCATAGTCAGAGAAATCTTTATTGATGGCTACAGTATCATATCACATCATCCGTTAGTTTTTCTCAGTGACTTTAGAAAATCGTTTCAACTTAAACATGACATTTCAGCCCCTTGATACCAATGGGTCTTCAAGAGTGACAAAGTTTCGCTCAAAGCACAGGCATGGCCTATGGACTGAGGAGTTTAAATGCTGCTTTTATGTTTTAATTACTGCTTTCTCAAACGGAAATTGAAAAAAAAAGACTGCTACTTCCAAACAGTTGCTTCTCCTGAGCAAAGAAACATTAAAAATAAAACCCCAAACAACTTCCAAACAAATAGTGAACAAGTGAACAAACCATGAAAACTTTAATAAATACTCCTACTACTGCATTTTTCTAAATTTGATTACTCATGAAATCACAGGGAAGCCTAACTGTACACTTTTTAATATTTCAGCAGCAGATGAATGATCTTTTGTTGACAAGAAGCCCGATTCTGTACATTCTAATTTTTCAGTAGCTCCACAGAAGTCCATAACCATTCTCTTTAAGTGAATTAGGGCTGAAAAAACAACAGGAAGCTGTGAAAAAATTAGACCAGTATCCAAGCTTTTGGTGGAACTTCAGGAACATGAGCTGCATTTTTAAAAGTATTCAACTGAATTTTCAAAAGATTTTGTGATTATTCAAATACTTCTTCAGAACATCTGTGAAACAGCTCACTCATGAGCAATTCAGTAGTGAAATGAAAGATAGAAATACTCTGAACTACAGAGATTTCATAATGATTAAGAAATTCCCATGACAAAAGACTATGAACACAGAAACAGAAAGGTCACTTGAGTGTAGAATGTGAGCTAATGGCTGAATTGTAAGGACTAAGTATAAACACTTTTAAGTCTCCCTTTTCAGTGATTCTGTATTTCACAGTCTTTCTGTGATGATTCTGGTTCTTTTGGAAAATAATTAGAGCTTTAAGACAGATAGCCCAAGGAGTGCAAGCGAAAAAACTGTAGTGTGGCATCCATTTTGCCTGACCTATTTATCAAAGCTTCAGCAGGAACAGGGTCACCCATCTGGATGTCTCCATTGTTTGTATAGGGAATATTTACATTAGCACTGCCTTGGTAGGTGTTTCAAATCTGAGCACATACAAGGTAGCTAAGTCAGAATTCATTTCACGAGCTCAGCTCAAGACTGTGTGCTTGATGGCCTCCTCCACTCTGTCACAGGTTTCCCCACAGAGCTGGCAGTAATATCACGATGGCTTACAGCTGTCCCTGTTCTACTATTACACATCTGTTTAGATGGCCTGTCATCCCAGAGTATAGGCTGGCATCCCATATTGTCTATTATAAGATAGAGTGCCCTCTTACGCATTCTATATGGTAAGCCTGAAGCATGGGCCTTCGTTACTGAGTTTTCATGCTGGATCTGTATGTCTCTCTTCTTGCATTTCCAGGACTTTGATTCCTGTTATGCACTACGGGAGCTGAGCTGGATTCCTAATGCTAGCAGTGTCTGTCGCTCTGCTATGTTCATTTTCAGACCTTCCTGTGCTGTGTGTTATTGTTTAATTGCCCATTCCCCAGTGTAGCATGATTTTTTAAATTAGCTTGACATTTTATGTGTTTCTTTTACAGCTCATCTCAGCTGTTAATGAGCCCTTTGCTAAGCGTCTTCAGTACAGATCATTATAGATCTTTAGTACTGTCATTTGAAAGCTAACACCAATAAACAGAAAAATTACTCAGCAGGAGGAAGGTAAGTGTGCTATGTTCCCAATTTTTAGTTTGCAAAGGTTAGGAACTATTCAGTAAAAGGAAGCTTTTTTTTTTAAAGATAACAGTAACAATTAATGTGATTTGCTTAGGTGGGCATTATGGGTTGTCTGGATGCCAGGCCTGCATCATTCCAGCCCTGAAAGATCCGTGCAGATACAACTTGAAAGGTATCCCTAAAATGCAGGCTAGACCTATCCCTTCCCTAGATACCATGAGCAGGTTTTCTTTTAATGTCCTGGAGATCACTTAAGTCTTATCAAGTGTTGAGTACCACACAGAAGAGGAGAACCTAGACCTCGACAAAGGTTTGAGCCTACCCGGGTACATGCTGAGATCTGAGGAGTGAGACCGCCAAMCAGAATGGGAAACTTTGTTTGAAAGCTGCCTGCCCCACAGGCGGTTGTGGAGGTTATCTTATTTACAAACTCTGTTTCTGAAATTAGAAAAAAAAGGAGTTTCTTATGGAGTTGTTTTTTGTTTTGGTTTGGTTTTTAATTTTTAAGTTTTCACAGTACTTTTCCCCAGATACTCTTGGGGCCTGGATAACAGTAGACCTGTGGACACAAATAAACAAAGCCCTGACTGCTTTTTCCTAGGCTAGGAACAGCCTTATAAGGGCACACACCTGAGGGAAAAGTGACTGAACTGCCAAGTCTGTAAGGAATGATTCATGATTTCAAGAGAAATGGATATTAACTGGTGAAAACTTGTGCAAGGTCATAAGTAAGTGCAAATGTCTTATGCTAATGATTCTATATGTTTTTCTTCGTAGTATATTTAAATATTGCTTTAGGAAACATCATAAGGCCCAGGCCGGTGCCAATTTGACTGTGCTAACTAGAGCTCCAAGGCTGTGAACCTACAACATTTGAGTCCTCTTGTCAATGTTGGTAAGAACAACTGATAAAATGCCTTTCAGTACACAATGTAGCAAGAGCTTAAACTGAAAAAATGTAATTCTGCAAGGTGCTGGAAAGCAGTTTGTAAAAGATCGAGGACTCTGGTGGGATGGTTGTCCATTAATAGGTAACCAAACTCTAGGATGAATGCATTATATTGTACACTGACCATAAAGCCAACACACAAAGATTAGCACAACTGTAATTATGAAAAGTGCTGACTTATGAGATAGTAAAAGTATAAAGAGATTGGATATTCAGGAGAAAAACACAAGATGTGAGTGATGCAGATCAGGAGCTACAGAACATGACTGTGAAAAGTACGCTTTTTGTGAAGTAGCAGTCAGAAGAATTTATTTTTTGCATATACAAGAATGGCCAAGAATGGTGGAATCACAGCCTATTATAGACCATGACTAAGTCTAAATCTGTGTAATTCTCCCCGTTACACTAAGAACTGTTATAAAGTTAAAACAGAGAGATAGAAAGACTCACGATGTTAAAAATGCTGATTAAGAGTCACGAATAGAAAAGCTGACTGCTGTGGTACAGTACCAGAACTCCCCAGAGCAAGTCTTTCTGCTACATTACCTTTGAAATAAAACAGGGTTTTGAAGGGGGAGGCCTGGTATTGTCAAGGCCCGAATGACATTTAAATAAAACAATSCTTGGAGTAGTACATGGTGCTGTGATTTTAAGAAAACAGATTTGTTTCACAGCAGAAAGCTGAAATGTTTGTAGAAAAGATGATAATACAAGTCACAGCTTTCCAATAAATGAAATAATACTACATGGATTTACAGAATATTCTGGTTAAAGGCATAATGGCAGTCCTGTTTTTAAATTATTAGATGCTCCTATCTGAAAACATGTGCTCGGGAACAATAGTACTGGCTCATCTGCCACTGATTTTAATGGTGTTAGTTATCCCCATTAAGCTGAATAGCCAGTTCTATTGATTTCAACAATCCTGGGAACATAACCAACCATTCAAACCTTTAATGGCCCATTACAGTTAGAATTGTTATGTTTTGTAGGTGTGTGCACAGCTAATGGGAAAGCTGATGGAATAATGGATGCTCAGATGCTAACAGTAATGGAGTCACCAGACACCCACATTACATGAGTTCTGCACAGCATTAAAAAAAGGATGGTCTTACAGAAGACAAGAAATAAATTGGGTAATTTACAAGTAAATTTACGTCCTCTCCATCATACACAACCCGTTAAGACAAAGTGGTCATGCCACTTATTAACCCCATTATTATAAATCTCATTGTCACATGAAACATGTTAGGATATATTTCCAAGCTCCGATACAATCTATTTCATARCTGTAGAGATTTTTAACAAATATWACTAAATATTCTTAAGGGCAAAAAATAAAAAAGGCCTAACATTGGAAAGTGTGCATCAGTCCCTTGGAGGGAGAAAGTTACATTAACAGGATCTTGTAATTGTTCTCAAACATTAGAATTCCAGGAAATTCAGAGATAAGTATGTGTTTAAAAAAAATCAAAGCATTTAATAGTATGAAAAATGCAGAGGTAGGGCATCTGCACAAACTTGTCTTTGTCCTGAAGTGACACCATGGTGGATGAAAATGATAGAATAAGCCAACAGCTCCTTCAAAAAAGCAGCTAATATGCCATTAAGAATCAGCTCAATTTAATCCTAATCATTGTGAGGAGTTTCATTGCACAGAATTAATGACATCTTTTACTTTCTGGAAAACATTACAGATCCTTTAGTTGTTTAAACTATTGAGTTGTTTTCAGTTCTGTAATAGAATTTTTTACTTGAAAGTGGATAATAGGTTTTGATATTATTGTTCCCCTGACAGAAACTTCTAACAGAAAGAGAACTGAAACAGTGCTGGTTTAGGGAAATGGTATGATACATGGAGTCAGATCCTCATCAGGAGTAAGCTGTGAAGCAGCTCCCTTGGTTTTAATGGATTTACAACAGCGGATGAGCTGGCATGTGATACGGAAACAACACATACTTTCAAAGATTTCTGCGAAACATAAATTGCCTTTTACTAGTGCTCGGAGACTTTCAAGAGAAGGAGATTGCTAGGAGAAGCAAGTTGGTAAAACTGAGACCATGGTTCCACAATGCGGTAAATCACACTTGATGGCTTCTAGAACTAGATTAAGACAGGTGTAATTACAAGGCAGAAATGGATAAAACAATATAAGCTCAATTTGCCAGTTCTAGTGTGTTCAAAATTTTGTGAGGAACTATCCTAATATAAGTAGCTTCTGTGCTGGATCATATATCATCTGTTCAAAGTACAATGCCACTTCAGGTATTTGCTCTATCACACCCAGCAAGAACCAAAATAGAAGTTTAACAATAGCATGATCTCTGTATCAGATACCCTGGCTAATTCAACAGCAATGCAGTCATGTGCCCAAGATGGATCCAGACCACGTTGGTATTGCTGGATGCACAGACCTAATTTAAGGATAACAGACCCATGGCTGGAAACTCAAGGTGGGGTGGGAATACCTCATAATGACAAATGGGAAGCGGAGCAGACACCTGATCAAGTAAACCCACATGCAGCAGCGTAGGGTTAATGCAATGCTAACTCAGATTCAGGAGCAGGCGAGCCATGTTATGCTGCAAAGGGTCTGTCAGGAGGCTTCGATCTCCATCTGCTCCAAGGCAGAAAGTGAAGTGGCTCAGCAGTGCATTTTGTAGTGCTCCTCATGCAAAATTTGCCAGGATGAGTGCATCTGTACCCACAGCACAGGGGCATGCCCTGTGCCTTGTGATTGATGACTGGGCTGCTGTGTCATTAAGTAATTCTAATCACCAGGGTCAAAGTCGAATAAACAACAAAAGAAGTCCAAAAAAACCAACCAAGCAAAAAAACACACCCAGAGAGAAAGGTGGCCAGTTACTAAGTATATGAATTACACTGGATGAAAAAAATGGGGAAAACAAGATCTTCTAGAGCAAGAAATACAATTGGTGGTTGACGCATTCTTCTGAATGTTACCTGCTCTTCAAAATTTAGATTACACAAAAAACCAAGAATCATCTGTTCTTCTAAATATTCTACCTTCTGATAGGGTGGTAATGCTATATAATTAAAGAGATCAGAGCATCATCTCCTTTGGGAAATCAGGCTGTATGCAACACCCACTATTTCTTACCTCTCCAGCCTGAAGCAGTTCCCTGGAGACTGAAAGCTTGCACCGCAGTGGCAGTGGATTTAGGTAGCTAGCTTTCTGGCAAGCGTTATGGATTTTATTGCCTTTCTTACATTACTGATTTAAGACAGTAGTTTTAAAGAGAAAATTGCAATAAAAAAGCTGCATTGTACTCAGATCTATAGCAATTTATAAACAGAACCTCAGCACTGAGAGATTTCCCACTCCAGACAGCCCAGGAAAGCTATCAATTTGTGTAAATGTGGGTGCTTCACAGAGGCCAAAGCACAGGAGAAAGAAAAGACATGGACACCAGGTGTCCAGCTAGAATTTAATCTCCCAGGTCTTCCTTCTTCTCTGGGTAGCTGCTATGTTTACAGTCCTATAACAATACATAACCAATTTAGGACCTCAGACTACTGTTGTCTGTGGTTTGGATTAACAACAGATTAAAGTGGCTTGTGTTTTCTTAAATCTGATACAAGCTTTCTCAGAAAGGAGCTGTTAAGGTGATCATTGTGGAGCTACTGTTATCATGTACCTTCCTCAGCTTTTCTCACTCCACACTCTAGAGACACATAACTTTTAAAATAGGTCCAACTTTTCTTCAGAAAAGTTTAAAGAATAGAACAAGAGCTTCTTGCTTCTATTGACTACAACGTATTTTACAGATTATGGTGAACATATTTAGCCAAGAGTATACAATATCTATTAAATTAGCTAAAGTCTATTAAATCATCTTAAAGGAAAGTGGGTTCCACTGTAAACTGCTGAAGGTGACACAAGCAAAAATTTGTTAAAATGAACAAACAGAAGAGATATAACTGTCTTATACAATGTGTAAATATCAAGGATGGAGATTCAGATGTGAGACCATCCCAACCTACACAACCTCACTCCTCCCTTCTATTGGACAGGAAGGTTCCCCACGTCCACAGCCACATGGCGGCCAAGCATGAGAGTCACATAGCAAGAAACTGAGGGGCTTTTTTAGAAAGATCTTCAAATATTTCAGCTGATACTAACATTTCATGATTCAGAGTATTGTGAAACTGAAACTATGTTTCCTGTCAGTGCTGTCTGACAACTGGGACAGAAGAGTAGAGCTCCTTAGAAAGAAACATTTTCTTGATACATTTCCTTGAGGTTTCTTAAAGTGTTTAATGAAAGGCTTTTAGACACTTTTTGAAAGAAATAAGAAACATGGAAATGGAAAAAAAGGAAAGAAAACTAAATCAAAGCCCCTCTGTGAAAATCCCAAAGGACACTTGATTGAATTACCTGGACATGAAACCAGAAACTCTGAGTCAATGGCAGAACCGATTTGGAAGAGCAGTGTTTGAGCAGCCTTGCTGCTGAGTCCAGTCCCACCTTCTCCATGGAGAGGGGCCTGGGATAAGTCAGACTGAGGAAGACCCAGCGGTGCAATGCTCTTTACCATCTCCCGGTCCCTGCAATGAGGGCAGGTGGTRAGCACAGTCTCTTCTTGTCCCCCCAGTTACAAAACACCCTTGTTTTAGGCTTTCCTACCCCTCTGCAGTTACAGGTGGGACAGTGCAGATGCACTGAGAAGATCTGGCTGGACTGGTGTAAGTCAAGTGCCAAGTGACCCACTGCACGTTGCTTTAGCAATTTGCTGTGCTATGTGCYCTGCACGCCTGCAGAAACCCGGCGTCAGCCTCGCGCCGGGCCCTCGTCTCCAGGCTGGGACCAAGGAGGGTCAGGCCTGCCACCATGTTCCACGTCCCCTCACTGCGCCTTGCCCTCTCAGCTCCTTCCACTGTCCTCAAGGGCGGCAGGGGCTGTGGAGGCCAGGCCGGCGCGCAGGGTTGCTGCGGGCAGAGGAGGCRTGTGTTACCTTCCTTGCAGGAGACTGAGGGCAAAACCTGACCCTTGGGTTTGGGCTGCACGGAGGAGTGTTACATGGCATGGCGGCATGGCCTGGCAGCGCGGTGTGGCCAGCATGGTGGCGTGGCGTGGCTGGCAGGCCCTGAGCACTGCGGGGCCATCGCTGCCTGCAGCGGGCAGCCTTGCTGAATGAAAGTGTTGAACGGGATCCCGCGGAAAGTGTTGCAACTCGTATTTGGTCCACAGTCAATAAATGAAAACATAATAGAAACCAGAACCTATGAACACGAGCACTAAATGAAACATGGGTCTAAGGCAGTAGTCCAATACATATTTAATAGCAACCTGCCAAATGGTGTTTTCAATTACGATAATTTTATTTTGTATTAAAGTAGCRCTAGAGGTCAAGTGATCCAGTCAGGCCTGATGCTCCTTCCACTGCATTAGAGGGTGTAGAAATGCGTAGGACATCTCCCTGATGCATTGCTAGCTAAGATGAAATAAAAAGCAGTCTAAAAGAAATATAGCTATTCCAGTATTTAAGTCCAGAGCTCTGCAGAGTACTCTGTGTTGAACAGGGATCCACTGACAGGAAATGTCTTCCAAGTTCAGGACCAAGCTGAATGATATCTCTGGAATATATTCTCAGTGCTCATGCATTGTTTCTTCATTCAAGTTTCAGAGGAGTGTTTGACTTTTACTGTGAAACCATAAATCACTGTCATTCTTGGCATCTCAGATGTTTTTCTCAGTTAAACACAATGAGTTTCCTCCAAGGGAAGAAGGAACAGTGTAAATAGTGTTTAAAATGTGTTACTAATTTATTGCAAGGTCTTGATGGATATAATTAATTCAAATGTTTTCATATATTCCAACAGGAGATATACATCTTTTAGTAATACCTGTACTTTGAGACCCCTGCACAGTATGCATGTATCTTAGACCAAATAATCTCGGTAGAGCTGGCAGATGCATTTTAGCTGCAGTGGCTGTGAATAATGGCCAGATTTTTGTTGTCCGTGTTCATTAGTCTGTTAGGAACTACTTGTTATTGAAGTGAAAGCTAAGAGCTTTTCTTGCCCTTTTCTTTCACTGCAAATATATTTTAGAGCAAAACATAAGAAAGAAACATTTATAAGGAAAAATAGTATTTGCAGTGGCATAAATTGCTATGGCAGACTATTTTTGGTGGTAATTATAAAGAAATCTTTTCTATGCAGACTTTTTGTATTACTGCTTGTAAATACAATAGTTTTCTACTAAAGCGTATTACTAGAGCTACTAGCTTTGACAGTTCTTTGGCACATTTTGGGGGCAATTGTTTTAAGAAAGAAAAATAACTACCTGCTTCCGTCTGACCCACATCAAAAAGTGTCATCTACACTGTTCACTGAGTTGTGGCAGACCCTGCGGCTTTGCCTAGCTTGTTCTGCAGCCTCTTACCCACGTTACTACCTCTTATCTCTTGGGGTGGGCTATTCCAGAGGACTACTTCAGTTTTTAGCTTTGTCTTTAGTGCCAAGCAGACTGCTGTTTTGCAAGTACTCTATCAACTCAATTTCTATTGATTTTAGAGAGCACTGTAACCAGAGCTATGGAGTGTGACTTCCATTCTGCTGTAAATTTATGGGTGTGATTTTCTACTTCTTGTGGACAGGAAAAGGGATAAGGAACAGATTTTCCTTTCTTTGCTTATATCAGRGTTAATGAAAGTGTACACTTGGAAAGTCTTTTGACTAGTATATTACAGAGCCTACTGTAGCCTGACATAGTCTCTTTTTAGTTGGCAGGTTTTGAAGCGCTTGTGAAAGCCAACATATGATGGATTAATACAAAAGCAACTTCTGCACAGCTTTCTATCATAATAAATACACTGAATGAAACCAAGCCTTAATAGTATCCTTATCTCATTCCATCTAACAGCGATGGAAAGGGACTGCTAAAGATAATGGTTAAGGTGATTCAGGATTCTTGATTTGTGCTGCCGTGCCCTGTGTTTCACCAGACATGACTACTTTTCTGCCCTTAATATTTGAGACAGATGGATTTTTGGCATGTGCAATCATGTTTTTGAAATCCCTACTAGAGCAGGAGCCAGGATTTTGTTTCTGTAAAAAAAAACCCCAGGTGAGGCTTCCAGCTCAGCTAGCTGCAAGTGGTCTGCAGAGGATCTGCAATAGTTATCAGTCACCAGTCATAGTGTGGAAAGGAAAGTGAGAAACGACTGGCAGTCATAATGTCTGGGCATGTAAAGCCAGAGGGGGGAAAATATAAACAAAGTGAACTTCAGTATTTTTTTGGAGAATTAGGAGGACTGGAGCTTCTCAGAAGAAGATGAGACACTTCTGGGCACAAGAAACTCTAGGTTATGAGGAGCTGGCTTGCTGTATGGACAGACCTTCCTCTTTCCTGTTCTGCTGCCGTGAACAGAACTGCTGTGGCCTCTCTTCTAACTCACGCCCTTGCTTTCCTGTCACCTCCCGTAGTGTCCTTCCCGTCCTTCTACTCACTGCTCCTCTTTGCTGTTGGAAATGCTCTGAACTATTTGTTGCTGGTTCTATTCCTAACATGGCTGAATGTAAGAAAGGAATTTAATATGGCTGAATGATCCAATAATGGGTCTAATCATATGCAATTTTCTCAGAGGAGTGTTTTGAGGATCACAGGATGGCTCTTAAGTGATTTTGGACCCTTTGATGAAAGACTGGTTTTGTAAGTGTCATTATAATATTTGTGTAAAAGTATCATGCATTTCATGTATAATTAATACTACAAAAGCTCACTCTTCATAGTTCTTCATGATGTCATTTTTATTTAAAAATATATAGATATTATATCAAGTGTATGTATGTACACATATATTAATTTTAAAAGCTGTTGATTTTCTTCAAGACAAAAAGGAATTCAAACAAAATTTTAGAACAAGTTAAAATGTTGCTATTGCCAATTAGTGTTCATATGCTCTTGGAAAAGAATGATGGAATCTTTACTCTGAAACCTAAAACGTGCATCTTAAGGGAACGTTTTAATGTCAGTAGAGTGGGAGCTGGTTCAGAATAAAACTTCAGTTAAACTTTATCCAGAATAATTTTAAAGTTACATTCTCATGATCAAGGTGTTGAAAAGCATTGCATTTTCATTTGGTGTGCACATGTGTTTGGAACAAATCTGGCCTGTGCTTCAGGGTATCCAGTCATTAGCCTCTTTTGCACACTCATTCTCTGAAGCATTAAAGACGTGGGGTTTAACTCTGACGTTAAAGAACTATTTGAGGTCAGTATTCTGATGTGAAAGTTTGTTTTTGCAGATCTATTAAAAATCAAATAGTTTTACAGCATAGCTTATGAGGGCTTGAGTTGCACTACAAGTTTTCTGACATGTAGTAAACCACAAAACATCCATTTAATTTGTGAACATTGATGGGCTGGTGTAAACTGGCATTGCTTCTTTGATGTTTGTGGAGTTGTGCCAATTTACACCAGCTCAGGAATCTGGTCTATTGTTCCTGCAAACATCCTATGACATTTTAAATTATCAAAACGATCATCTTGCAAAGACAGCCAAAGTATTAGAATAACAGTTCCCTGCCAAATTCTCTCGGGAGACTTGACTTATTAAAAAAATAAATTACACGTGTTCTTTTTATATAAATAAAAATTTCTTTCATAAGAATGCATGATTTACTAGGAGGCTGAAGCCATGATTTCCTAGTTTTGGATGTGACTTTGTGAATCAGAAAGGCAGACAATGCTCTCCCACATCTCAATGAAGCAAGGGATGTTTGCTCAGACTGGTAGGATATAAACAGTTTTAGTGTCCTCRAATAAAGGCATCCAGGAGCTAATCTCATCTTCTTCGGCACCATTTTAGAGGGTTCTCCCTGACTTTTCCAGCTTTTCCTCCTCATCAGGAGTCCATGTAAAAACACATCTGGGAAGGAAAGAAAGGCAGAAAGTATTTTGTCTAACATTTTCTATCCCTATCTTTACAGAATTAACAGGTTTTTACCATGATGTCGTGTTTGATCTTGAAGATGATTTCAAGCAGCCCAACTGAAAATGGATATTTCATTCAGGGGAGTGGCAAAGATATCAGAAGGTACAGAAATATTCTACAGAGTGCAATGCAGGTACCCACAGGACATTTGTGTGTGAATCTGCAAAGGTCTACATATGGGAAGATAAGTGTCCAGTATTAGCTGGAGCCTTTCAGAAAGGAGGGAGAAATGAGGAAAGAAATGCTCAAAGGCAGAGCTATATCCCCTCTCTAAGAAAAAATAGTGTAGATTGATGGCAGAAGTGAGTAGCAGTAAGAATCCCACCTGAGAAGATTTCATGCACCCAAGGGAGGACACATGGATATGGGGAACTGGAAGTAATGGGGCTTCAAGAAAACCTATAAGCAATCTGAAGATGTTACCCACTCTGCCACAAGGCTCACAGATCCGGTTTGATGAAAATTTTTTGACAAGGCTTCTTCACATTGCAAGAAAAAAAATCTAGTTTTTCTAATAGCGAGACACCATAAAAAGAAAGAAAAAGCAATAGAAAAAAGAGCTGAAAGATTAATGGAACTTTTTAAAAATAACAGTATCTGGAGATACAGTTATGTGTTTTGGGTATTGCTATATCAGAATAGTAAAGATCATGACAGGCTTATTTATCAAGTATTCAACCTTGGAGAACCGTTGGTGTATGAGAATATTAATCCCTTCCTGCATACATTTATATTCATTTTGAGTTTATGCAGATACAGACAATCCTAGAGGCCAAAACCGTTACCCTCAAAATGAATTTGCACTGACTGTTTCACAGTTTGGATGGTTTCCAACTGGCAGTGAAATGTAATTTAGGTAAATTCACTCATGTTTTTACTTCCATATTTCAGTAGAAAAAAAGATTATCTTGCAGAACACCAGAGATGAGCATTTTTAGGATTCAAATTGGATAAACATCATGCTGGACAAAGGAACTGTTAGCCAACATAGTTCTGGGAAGTTGGTATTTTGCTGAAAATCAGTGGAAACAGTCATTCCGTGTTGCGGAGAATTTTTGCTATTTTGACATTACATTTGATCTCAATATGGGGTGAAAAGCAGCCAATTTAGAAATTCTCAGGTTTGGGGAATGGAGAACTGTATGTCAGTCCATCGTCCTGGGGTCATTATATACTGGAAACCCTGCAGATGTTCGTGGAATGCATTGTCTTGCAGCCCCAGAAATTGGGCACTTGAGCAGCCAAAAATTTGGCAAGAAAGTAGACAGAAGATCATGAAATTTTTGGTGGGACCTCCTTTTCCACTCCTAAGCAAGGTTGTCTAAGTGCCATAGAAGAGCAGGCACAGCTACCTTTGGGAAATGTTTCAGCTTTGCCAAATCAGTAATTTCATTTCATGCATCATGTACATGTGTATAACAATACACCAGAAGCCAGTAAGGATTGTGTGGCTGTATAGTAGAGACGATTCACTATCACTGTGATGTTGTAGGGCAGCAGCAATGGCATATAAAGAGCTGAGCTGAATAAATTCTTCTCCTCGTAAATATTCAGTGATGAAGACCTTTGTCCCTCAAACCCAGCTGCATTTTTTTTTTAAGTACTCTGAAGTTACTGAAGCAACATCTGGGAAATGAAAGGATACGTTTGAACTGACACTGATGCAGGTTAACTATCAAGCTGACACTTGGAGGGAGACACACACAATAGAATTAAGGGAATACCCAGATGAACAGCTATTACTGACAAAAGCTATAGAAAATGTATACAAAAATGCATTCAAACTGAGCAGATCCTTGCAGCAACATTGTGAAAGTAGAGAGATTATCAGAGACTGATGTTCTGTTATTTAAGATTTGTGTAGCCCTTTCTACTGCTTGGAAGAACTGGATTTCTRGTTGACTCAAGATGACTGAGAGCTGGATTTCGAAATGTTTTGACCTGTGGTGTCTCTAGAGCAGCACCGCTTCAGATGTTCTCTGTTGTTTTAGGACACCTCAGAAATCAGGTATGTGTTTGTTTTTGCTGTTTCTTGATAACATAGGAAGGCAGGAAAACAGCAGGAGAACTGTACCTGAATTTTGTGGAACAGTTCTCTACATCACTGAATATTTAAAAGGAGAATTTATTTGCCCCAGCTCTTTATTTGGCCCTCGTCTGCTTGCCCTGATGGCTAAAATCTGCTGATTTCCTTATTTTAAAGGAAGATGACATTGAGGTTTGTAATGGAGTTGTGAAGATTTAGCAGTAAACTGCTGAGAGTGTTGTATTATCAATTAGTAGAGATAAATACATGATTTCATGGACTGCATCTAAAGGAATACAATGGTATTATTCTAGRCTTCTGCACAAATGTCATGTACTTATCTTAACATGACAAATAAGCGTATATTTAGACGCAATATAACTTGGGAGATCGTAGAGGCTACCTTGAACAAGCAGCTGTTCTTAGCTGCTCTTCTATGGCACTTAGACAAGGAGAAACTCTTTCTGGCACCTTGTAATGATCATCTAATTTGGGGAAGAGGATTGAAAAAGCCAGTTGAGGCAGGAAAACTAGAGTCATAGGAAACAACTGAGGGTTTATCTTGCAGCCTGAGGCCCCTGCCAGGTGCAACCTGTTAAAGCATTAAGCTGCAATAGTTGTTTTAGATTTAAGAGAACTGGATGTTGCTTACTGAGGCCATTCAGCACATACTTGGTGTTGGGGGATGATGCTCACCCTGCTGAAGTATATAGTGAATAATGCTTTACTTCTTACCCTGTGTCTGGGTTTCTTCTGTTCTTAGGCACCACTACTGACTGTACAGCACACAAAAGATTGCTAAGATTTCAGATATGGTTATTCAACTTTATGAAGCACTATCTTTGTTCACTAAGTGAGAGAAAGTTTTAGCTTCTGACAAGAAGTGTTGTGTAGCATTGATCAGCTAAAACAATGGTTTCCAACCTTGTTCACAGATCATTAATGTAGTATAAATACAAATATTATAACTTTGGTGGGAAACTGGGATTCTCTCAACATCATAATTTCACTTACAACTGTTGTAAGACTTCCTTTGGTTGTGATTAGGAAAAATTTCTTCACTGAAAGGGTAGTCAGGCATTGGAACAGGCTGCCCAGGGAAGTGGTAGAGTCACCATCACTGGAGGTGTTCAAAAAACGTGTGGATGTGGCGCTTTGGGACATGGTTTAGTGAGCATGGGTACTGGGTTGATGGTTGGACACAATGATCTTGGAGGTCTTTTCCAGCCTTGGTGATTCTATGATTCTATGATTCTATGATACATTCACTTATACAGACACAAAACAAAGAATACAGTAAACCAGTTTCCATTATAAACCTGATTATGGTTAGGTATCTGTACAGCGATGAAATTTGTTATGGTAAGTCTTAAATTAAAGTCAAGGGAGAGAAAAGTGAACTATTTCTGACTTTAAAAAAAAATGTAAATGTAGTAATTCTTAATAAGCAAAATTCTTCAGTAATGCTTTTAGTGATTATTTTTTTTTAGGAAGAGGAAATATGAYTCTGTTCTAAAAACCTTTAAGTGTCAGTTTCCAGATTTCCTGCAGAAATGAACTTGTGATGTTTGTGCATCCATGTTCTTGGAGTCATTAAATGTATTTTGGTGATAAACAGTTTTTCTCTGCACCCTTCCCCCACCTCCACTGCTGTGTCAATATTGTGACTCATAGGATTATAGAATCACAGAAACATTTAGATTGGAAAGGACTTCTGTAGGTCATTTGGTGCAAGCTCCYGCACTCAAATCAGGGCCTGCTTCAAAGTGAGTTTTTAAGTAGCTGCTCTGGGAGATATCGGCACTCCCTGTGCTGTGTGAGAGAACTCTGTTGCGCAGGTGGTGCACATGGTAGCGAAAGCGGTCTTTGAAAACAACTCTGATTCAGTGGGCTCTCCTTTAACAGGGCTTAGTGATCAAGAAGCAATTTGTAGCATAATGAAAAAAAAAATGAATGTAAACCATACAGCATTTTTGGCCTAGGACTTAGATTGTGTCAAATCAGGTTTTGAAGAAAACTGTATTGGGAGATATGAAGGATGTCAGGAACTGTAATGGTCCCTGTTTTAAGTTCTTCTGGAAATTCTTGGAGAGAGTGTGCTCTAAATGCCTCTGTCTGTAGGTCAGCAAAGGCAATTATATAGACTTCAGGGGACTGGTGATGTATGTGACCACTTCCTGTTGAAAATCCTGCTGCCCCCAGGGGCCACTCCAGCAAGAAGTCTAGCTCTAAGAAAGAAACTCGAGGCATAAATCGCTAACCTTGAGTGAACAGCACAACATTCCAGCAGTAAAATCCAGCTATAAACACGGGGAAAGGCCACGTCTTTGATAGCTTCCTGAAATGACTGCAAGTTTCTTTTTACTCCTTCCTCTCACTTAAGCATTTCAGAAGGTTAAGGTGTAGGTTACTGTGACTTTTACTTTCAAAATGTTTACCCATGTGGCTCTTATTTTGCTAGGGCTATTTACTCTTTTTGTTTCCCCTCCCCTCTTCGTATGCTTTCTCACTTCTTCATATGCTTAGTTACATGAGCCCTACTATCCCCTCGCAAAGGGAAGCCACCATGAAGCCCATGTGATTTTTAATTCAATTTAAATTCTTCTTCATAGACTCAAGGGACTATTATGCAAGATATTGGTTTTATTCACTGAAGGGATATTACTTTGCTATATTTATTTTACATTCCTTGCCTTCTCCGATTCATTCACACATTTCATGCCTCCTAATTCTTTTTTATCTAAAAAGATGTGGCTGATGTAGGTCTTTTATGCCTTTTCTGTATGTGTGTCTATATCAGATCATTTGTTAAAGGAAAAATGTTTGGCTAAACAAGAATAATGTTGTAATAAGGGTGGAGTACATTTCTTGTTTTTAAAAGTTCCTTCCAAGATTTTCATCTTCATTTTTACTCCAAATGTTTAGCCAAAGAAGCAAAATAAACAGAAAATCCCAAAGGGTAAAATTGGTGTAAAACACCAGCAATATTTTTTTTGTCTTTGCTAGATACAGACCGGTTCCTAACTGAATTTAAAAAACAGGTCTCTTCAGTGTCCACTATTTATAATCTTGCTTTTTTCATTAAGATTTAAGACCACAGTGATTGTGGGAAAAAACAAATCCAAAGCAGGCCAGATCCTTCAGAGTGTTGTGTCATATTTATGCCACATTCTCTGTGTCTACACCAGTAATTACACATGACCTTAAGGTCACCCTAAAGCCTGGTCTCACTAAAAATCTGTAAGGGGAACCCCGTATAACCCATCCTCAGCAGTCCACGCTATACCTGCAGGCTCTGTGGCAACCAGGCGGCAATAGATTTGCATTCAGTCCCTTTGGAAAGCATGCACATATATATACGTGTATGGGGCACTGCAAGTCCATCAATAGCAAGCCCACCTCAAGTTTGCTGTTGTGTTCCTGTAGCACAGATAAGCCTAGACAGACAGGCCGGAAGCCCACAGATGGTTTCCTAGGAGGCCTGAGTGAGGGAATCTTGGAGATATCTTATTGCCACGCTCTAAGAGTGAGAATCAGAACATGGTTAGCCTTCGTGAAACTTGGGGATTTAATGGGTAAAGGAAGCCATGTGGTGGGTTAATTACCCTGAGTTCAACCTGGTTACTGGTTCTCAGTGGCAAAAAAACTTGGAACTTACAGTGTCTTTAATGTTCAGAGAAGACTTATTCTGCTGCAGAGGTGAAACTTGCAATGGTCCACAGTCTGTGTGCCATTTTCTTTCCATCTGCAGTGTATCAATGAAAAGGAGAAGGAATTAGTTGAACAGGGGCCCTGGTGGAGTCATCACTGAAATATGCTAGTCTGTCACTTTAAACATCGGCCTCATGTGGCCATTGCTAGTTGGGGAGCTTTTCTCAGGAATGTTTACTGAAAGAGCACATTTTAAACTAATAGGGAGGAATACTTGCCAAGTGGAAGCATTCTTACCCATATCTTGTGACTAATGCATCCAATCAAAGCAGTTCAGTTTTCCGGTCTTGGATAATGAAACCAGATGCTCTTGAATAAACTACAGAATATTGCAAAACAATTTTCCTGTTTAATTAAAATGATAAACATTTTCTATTAATATAAAATTCACCAACAAGAAAAGAGGTGGAATTTGGCTGCCAAATTATTTGTTATGGAACATTTGCTGTGTTTCAGACTGCAAGGTGGTCATCTGTGACATTGTCATATTATTTTAGAACCAACATAAAAGGTTTACTGAACATAAAAGCTAAGCAAAAAAGGAACATCTGTCTTCCTACACTACCTGGCAATTTGTCTGATAGACCTAGGTAACAGATTACATCCACATTGTTTAAATTATTTTTCAAATGCCAAATGGTAAACCTGAAAGATTTTTGGCTTCTAAACAAAAGACCAAGGAGAAATGTTGTGACAATTTCTGAGGGAAAAATAATGGTCATGTTTTGTATAGGAATTTCATAAATATACCTAAGAAGATTAAATTCACCTATATCTTTTTTGAAGTCATAATCTGGTCCTAGCAGCATATGTAATGAACAGACATTCAAGCTAAGCTCCTTCTAAGTCCATTAATACAGTTAAACAAAAAACTTCCTGATTTCAAGTCAGAAGGACTTGAAAAACTTATATAATTTTAGAGTCTTTTGCACAGAAAGACTTTCACAATTTTGGTTGATTGTTTATTTGCAGTATATGGTACGTTCATAAACAGAAATCATGTGGTTGGTTCTTTTTTTGAATGTCAAATGGAGAGGGTTTAATTTTCTTTAAATATTATGCAACAGAAGAAGGGAAATTTGAAATATCCCATACACTTCCAACTGGTCATAGTAGGTTTTCTGTTGATGGCTATTTGATTAGTAAAAGAATTGTTAACTGAATGAATTAGTTTTTCTTGCTGCCTATCATCAAACTGTAAATTTTTTCAAATCACACATAAATTTATTTGCTGATGCTTTTACACGTTTTGCTTTCATTCAATAGRTTGATCAGTTTGGCAAACAATAATGTAAGGGTGTGGGGTTGTTAGATGTCATTTAATACCTAAGTTATACGCTATTCTTTCTGTTTCCTGGCTGAATAACGGTACCTCCTAGCTAGACAGTCTTGAGAAAAGACTAGATTCAAAAAAAGAGTTAGGTATGGCTGTACCTCACTTGTAGATGGCTACGACAGTATATGCAGCTGTCTGCTTCACACGTATCTTCTTGTACCATCAATTCTTAATCCTTCTAGAGTATTTTCTTCCACTTCTTATTCCCGGCTGCCATATGTGTCCTGTTCTCTGGCTGGCAACGCAGTTAATCCATATTGTCTAGGCCCAGTTCTTTATTTTCATTCTTCCAAATCCTTGGAAACTAAGGTTGAGCAAATTGTCCCTCACCCTGTCTCTTTTATGCCACAGTTTTCCCAAATCTGCACAAATATGTCTGCCCCACCTCATACCTGTCTAAGGATCTTTATACCACTTCACTAATTGCTTTGCTGCCAGTCTGGTTGGAGCACTCCTTCCTAAAAAGAAGCACTGCCCCTTCCCGTGGTATTCGTGCAGTTACCATGCCACATCCTTGTGACTTTTGGCTTGGCATTGCACAAGAGAAGGAGGATGAATATGTAACATACCTGGCCTTACAGGACTGAGATGCTTCTACCTGGACAGAGCAGAGAGGTTTATGTCCTAAAGAGGACCTACAAGATAAGGTGAAATTTTTGAGTCACAGATTTTCACTCATTTGTGAACATCCTGCCGAAGTCCTGCTTTGGGACTGAGGATGGAAATGTGTTGATTAGTCAAGGTAGGTGATTAATAAGGATTGTCTATTCCATTTTGAGTATGTTCTTGATGCACTGCTGTTAATAAACATCAGACCTATAAGTGCCATTAGCCCACAGATACTCATGTAACATTGCGGTCCTCCTAGTTGTGTGCAAATCTGAATGGAAGATGTGATGGTAGAGAAATGTTTAAATAACTTTAGAGGTCATTTCCTCTGTTCCTGGGGTCTTTAACCTTGACAGAAAGTTAAAGTAGTGAAGAAACAATAAAGTATTGTCAGCTGGTCACTGGTCCAATTTCCACACAGCAGTGGACAGCCATCTTCAAAGACACACAAAGATGGACATAAATTACTTTTYCATTTTTTACAGTTGCCTGCAGATACCTGTTTTGGATTTGAAACACCTAAAAAAAAATCTCTGGTACAAATGAGAATGTGAAACAGAACTGCTATGTGAACTATAGAATTATGTGAAACTATAGAACTATGTGAATTATGTAAAAACTATAATTTTTGAAATTATGCTGTTTATAGCATTCATAATCTATGGACAGATGGTTTAATCCAAATTAAGATGGAAGACTACTGTACAAGTTCGTTTGTTTTTCACATAAACCAGTCATCTGCCTTATGAGGAACCTCACTTTAGAATTCAGCAGGCGGAAGATACGAAGTCTGGAGTCTGATGTTCTTTTATGACATCTGCAGTATTTCTGTCTATAAAGAAAAGTCACCCGAATGTGTCTGAACTACATTTGAAAAATAAAAAGCTGTGCTTAGAAGCTCTAAGAAGTGCAGAGTATGGTGGCAAAATTAAAAGACAGGCAAACTCAGAGAGATGCTCTTCATTTAAGAAAACAAAAACAAGCTTACAGTCAGCATGTGGTTACCCCATAATATAACACTCCATCCATCTCTTACTCCCTGTCATTAAGTGGTAGTGCTTTTTCCCCCACTCCCATTCCAGTCATGCCATAGTTAAGTTAGGCAGCCGTTTCCAGCTTGCAATATGCTGGTAGAGAGTTAACAACATTGCTGACAAGGAACACTTGAAAATCATTAAAATTTAAGACAAATTAAGGGAGTCAGTGCAACCAGTGAAAATTAGAATTTTATTTTAAGATGCAGCCACTGATTTCTTGTGATGGACATGGTAGACAGAGGTAGCAAATTATTCCCTCAGAGTTATTTAGCAGCAAAGTCTCTGTCCACATACAGAGTTTCTTACAGCCTCAGAACCGATGAGAAGGCCTTTTGAAGATCAGCAAAACTCGTAACAGAAGGCTACATACCACTTACATGGAGTTATTGGAAAATGATTCACATTTCAGACTTGTATCAGGATGCAAAGGGAGTCTATAGTTGTGTATGCAACAAAGCTTATATATTGCTTTTCTGGAAATGTCTTAAAGGATACACTATGAGACAGATTGCTTTGTATGAATAATGATAGCTTTCAAATTTAAGGCAGAAGTGAATTTAACATAGCCTAAAGTAATTAGTATTAGCAATGGGAGCAGCAGTGAGGAATATCGCAAGACTTGTGCTTAGGACAGAGGGTGAAACACACTGGCTTAGTAAACAAAATGCAAAGCATGCTGGAAGAGTCTCAAGCTCACAAAGGATTTTTCTGCTCTGGAAGAGCTAGCTGACTTTAGGTGAGTATGTATATTTTAAGTGGCCTCATGTCAGAAGTGCCTCAAGATTAGGCATTCAGCCAGAAAATGCAAAGCAGTCCATCAATCATCTTCTTAAGTCAATGAGGTAGGGTCCAAAAGACAGTAGGAAAAAGAAAGAGTGAAGAACTTTCTTATCCTGGGGAAAGACATATATGCCTGAAAGGAAAGAAAGTAGAATCTTGCCAACTAGTGACACAGATAAATAATTAGATACCCAAGATGTGAAGACAAAGACTTCAGTTACACATTTATGTATCAGTATACATGGAGTATATGTACCTACTGTGCATAGCAGGGCTGATCCTGGGCACAACTGTAGTACTGACAAAAAAGCTAAATAAAATAAATGCTAAAATATAAACCCTAAAATATATAATAAAATAAAAACCTAAAGAATAAAAAGACCAGAATTTTATGTAATCCTTATGTYCAAGGGACCAACGCAAATTTCTCGGGCAGAAGGTTGCTTGTAAGAAATGGAGTTGAAACTGGAGCAAACCTTCAAATGAGGTTCTACCATACACTGAAGATGCACATAATGCTGTTGTTGAAAGGGGTTAATGAGTTGTAAAGATCAAGATTTATATCTAGACCAAAACACATGAATACAAAACGGACTCTTAACATCCTCAGAGAAAAACCTGAGGTTAAATTAGAGAGTCTAGATGATAGGCTAACATAATTTCACCATTGTAATATTCTGAATGAACCTCCTCTATCATTAAGCCAGAGAAAACTATCCACATCTGAAGGGGCTACATAAAAGCTAGTGACTAATGTCTCCATGTTAGATAATTACTTTATGTGTACCAACAGAGGACTCGCTAATGGAATTAGTTGGGTGATGATTGTAAAGATATGTTTTAGACATTCACAAAGATTTGTTTATATTGATGTAGTAAGTTGCCAAGTGAACTGTAATCCTCTTCCAGAATTTTCTAGAAAGGTGATTTAGCAAGTGCTGTTTATATCCTCACTTCATGCAGAGGTAATACTGATAAGCCAAGGAGGGTACTTCAACCACTGTCATGGTTTAACCCCAGCTGGCAACTAAGCACCACACAGCCGCTCGTTCACTCCTCCCCGGTGGGATGGGGGAAGCAAATTAGAAGAGTAAAACTGAGAAAACTCATGGGTTGAGGTAAAGACAGTTTAATAAGTAAAGCAAAAGCTGTGCATGCAAGCAAAACAAAMCAAGGAATTAATTCACTGCTTCCCATCAGCAGGCAGGTGTTCAGCTATCTCCAGGAAAGCAGGGCTCCATCACGCCTAACGGTTACTTGGAAGACAAATGCCATAACTCTGAACGTCCCCCCCTTCCTTCTTCTTCCCCCAGCTTTATATGCTGAGCATGACATCATATGGTATGGAATATCCCTTTGGTCAGTTGGGGTCAGCTGTCCCAACTGTGTCCCCTGCTAACTTCTTGTGCACCCCCAGCCTACTCGCTGGTGGGGTGGGGTGAGAAGCAGAAAAGGTCTTGGCTCTGTGTAAGCACTGCTCAGCAATAAGGAAAACATCCCTGTATTACCAACACTGTTTCCAGCACAAATCCAAAACATAGACCCCTGCTAGCTACTATGAAGAAAATTAACTCTATCCCAGCCAAAACCAGCACATTCTCCACCCCTTATTCCATACCATTTACGTCATGCTCAGGTCCCACACTATCCAATACATCCTCATTAACCACTATCCCCTTTCCCATCCTTTGATATAATGTACAGATATCATTCCCTTAGTCTATGGGCCACCCTTGTAAAATGCCCATAAAATGTCCAGAATTGTCCACAAAATATCCATTGAGTTCATTTAGTCCATGACTTTTGGGGTCCTTCTGTTATGGTGGTCACTCAGGACAGGAGATGTGGTGTCTTGTGTGGAATTATTGGGCACCAAAGCCAACTCTGGTCGGGTCTCTGCTGCACTTGCACTGCTTCTTATAAGGCTTGTCCTCCATTGGTTCAGGTGGTTCCAGCTATAGYAATTCCGATAACATGCAACTCAAATCATGGGTTACAACAATTTAAAGGTATTTCCATTACAGTCTCCACCCCTGGCCCTTTTGGGCCAGGTTATAGACTTTAACATTGCAATGAACTCCTCCCCATGCCCCTGCTCTGGCTTGGACTTATCCACAGCCTGCAGTCCCGTAGGGGTGTATCTGCTCCAAGTGGAGCCTTATCTATGAGCCACAGTCTCTCCAGGGGTATAGACTGCTGCGGCATAGAATTATCCACAACCACAGTTGCTTTGAGGTGCACCTGTTCCAGCGTGGCCTTCTTGATGGGCCACAAAGCCTTCAGAGATATACCTGCTTCAGCATGGCCTTACCCACAGCCACAGTCTCTTCAGAAGTAAACCTGCCCCAATATGGCCTTACCAATGGCTGCAGTCCCTCCAGGGGTGTTCCTGTTCTGTCGTGGGCTTATCCATGGCCACACGCTTTGAGGTGCTCCAGCACACCACTGATGCTTCAAGGTGTACCTTCTCCAGTGTGGACTTATCCTYAGGCCACAATCCCTTCAGAGGTATTCCTGCTGCGGCACAGCCATGGCCACAGATGCTTTGAGATGTACCTGCTCTGGCATGGGCTTATCCATGGCCACAGACACTTCAGGGTGTTCCTGCTCCCATGTGGACTCGTCCACAGATCACAGTCTCCAATTCAGGTTCACACTGGAGTTCCAGCCTGTCCAGTACAGCAGCACAGAAACAGCAACGATGCCCTGGCAACTGCTAGCCCAGGCACAAGGCCATTGCTGTTATCAGAGTTTTCCCAGGCACAGCAGAGTAAGACGATAAGCAGTACAGCAGTACAGCAAGCAGCAAAAGCAAAAAGCAGCCACCAACGAGCACTAGACTCTAAAATACAGTAAAGGCAAGCAACCCTATGGCAAGCACTGGAGCCTGTTGATTAATAGCTAAACAGCAATAACAGCTATAAATTCAATCTAGCACATTCCAATCGAATCTGTCGTGATCTCAAACCCTTTGAACCCCATGTTGGGTGCCAAAAAGGACTGTCATGGTTTAACCCCAGCTGGCAACTAAGCACCACACAGCCGCTTGCTGACTGCCTCCGGTGGGATGGGGGAGAGAATCAGAAGAGTAAAAGTGAAAAAACTTGTGGGTTGAGATAAAGAGTAAAAGCTGTGCATGCAAGCAAAGCAAAGCAAGGAATTCATTCACTACTTCCCATCGGCAGGCAGGTGTTCAGCCATCTCCAGGAAAGCAGGGCTCCATCATGTGTAACAATTACTTGGGAAGATAAAAAGCCATCCCTGCAAATGTCTCCCCCTTCCTTCTTCTTCTCCCTAGTTTCATATGCTGCGCACGATGTCATATGGTATGGAATATCCCTTTGGTCAGTGGGGTCAGCTGTCCTGGCTGTGTCCCCTCCCAGCTTCTTGTGCACCCCCAGCCTACTCGCTGGTGGGGTATGAGGAGCAGAAAAGTCCTTGACTCTGTGTAAGCACTGCTCAGCAATAACGAAAACATCCCTGTATTATCAACATTGTTTTCAACACAAATTATAGCCCCCTGCTAGCTACTGTGAAGAAAATTAACTCTATCCCAGCCAAAACCAGCACAAACACATAAGCATTGAGGCCTCCTGTAAAACAAAACACATGCTTAAACTACAAATATGGATCTGGATGGCAGCAGAACAGGCAAAGAGGGAGTCCATCTTGCAGAATACATAGGGTGGACAGTGAAAAGATTCAGATTTCCCAGACATAACATCTAAAAGCCTGTGTGCATTCATTTAACTTTTATCACCACTTTTTCTCCTTGTGCTTTAGCAGTTTCAATTTATTTACATTGCTTGCTAAGAACAAGAGACATGCCTGGTACTGAGAAAGAGAACCAAGTGTTTTGGAGGTTCTCAGGCCCCCTATACTACTTATTTATTTTGAGCAACAATTTATCTGTAATGTAAGAGAAGGGATAGTTCTGACCCATAATGTGACAGCCACTGAGGAGCAATCAACTGGCAGGAGAGAGTTATGGCCGGTTGGAGACAGAAAGTCTAACTGTTATCTTTGGACTTAAAAGTGCTTCAATAATTGCATAGGAAGTCTCTTTACTATTTGGACAGATCACAAACCACTTGTGGGTTTTGCTAGTGAAAGTCTGTACTAGCCATCACAGCTGTCTGGCTGTAGCATTGGGCTTTGACCAAAGCCTTCAAAACATTTGTTAAGAGTGCCATCAACAACTGCTGTTACCACAACAATATGGGAATTTGGAGTGCCTATGTTATTTGCGAAATACCTGAGGCAGATGCTGATGCAGGCTTTCTAAATAAGAAAGGCTTCCTGAAGAAACCTTGAAGATGGCCCCTCTTTCTGAGGGAAGTTCATATTATCTCCTGGATTAGGGTAAATAATTTAAAAACATTCCAGGTGGAATAAATTTGGGAGATTTAGGAGCAAAGGACCAGAAGAAATGCCAGGAACGGATATATCGTGTAACACAACCATCACTATATCCAACGAGGAATAAATAAAATCCCAGTAGAGTTATCAGAAGCATGGCCTGTTAATCCTTGCATGAGTCCTCGGCTTGGGTCTGTATTTAGTGGCCGAACAGAGATGGTACTGCATTGTCAGAAATGGACACTGAGACATCACCATGGCTATTGGTGAAAAGAAGAGACAGATATCAACTATACACAAGTTTGCTCAAGAATACCAAATCTCAAGTTTAATCTTATTTGCTTTCACCCATATTGTCCAACTGCAGCTGACCATCTATTAGAGCCTCTGAAGAAGACATAAAGGATGCAGTTAATGGGAGGTTAGGAGATCTGGCTGAAATTTTTCTGAAATGCAGAAGATGGGGAAAAAAAAACATTTGTACTTAATCCAGCCAGCATGGAGGAACATCAGGGCACTGTGATTCCAGTAAGCACTGCAAAACCCAAAGCCGCAAGTATCATGCCAAAGAGAGAGAACTGGACTCAAAGGCCTTGTTTATACCAACATTTCCAGTCCTTAGCAGCAGATTTCAGCTATTATCCTAAACCAAATGCAAACTTAGTTATTTAGAACTATACATCAGTGCTGTAAATAAAAAGTGGCTGGATGAATTTAAATGCTCAAAATGTTGTTATCATCTGGGCTACTCAGAGTATGTTGAGTATAGACATTTTCCATCTCTTCCTTTTGTCTTGTTTATTCTGTGTCTGAAATAAAGTGGCCAGGACCAACATGAAGTATTGTGAATAGCCAGTCACCCTTATGTTTCCAGCCCTGTTTTTTTAAAGTCGAGAGATCTGGTTTGCTCAGATAAGGCCTGGACAAACAGCAAGTCCCTGGTGGTCCTAAACAAACCTTTATGCCACTTAAGATTTTGCACATAATTAAGTACATATCATTTTCCATTTATAAAGCATTGCTTGGTCTGCTCATCCATACTGCGTGGGGGATTAGGAAGCACGCATGTTTGTATGTGTGYCCATGAACGTTACTTCCTTGCCTTTTCCTGCATAAGAGCTAGATCACAAATGCTTGAGGATCCTGGTGGTCACTGCATGCCTCACATGAACCCCCAAGAGCCTGCCTAAATTCCATCTTCTCAGAGCTGAGGGACAGAAGCACACAGGCAACCACTGGAGTAGTTGGTTTTGGAGCTTTTCTGTTGTTATTCCATTGATTTCAGGCCTGCAAGCATAGTAGAAAGGATTTAAGAAGCTAGTGTTGGATAAGAAGCTTCCCAGAAGAAAGATTCCTAGAAGAAATTGTGCTTAACTTTTGAGAAGAGGGAAGTGTAGAATAGATATCAGTTTTGAAAATGAATAATGGTCTAGGCCTTTAAAGACTTTTAAAGACATAACATTTCTTTTTAGTGTTTTTTCTCTTCATTAAAAAGGCAACTGAATACTAGGACTTGTTGGTTTCATGGTTCTGCTCAGCTTTCTTTTTCATTTTGTGCCCCTAGGCCTTGAGCTTTTAATAGATTTCCTATGGGCAAGAAATGCATAAGGTAACATTACTGCAAAAAAAGTGAAGTTCTGCACATAGAGAGGGGTGTTTTCATAAGCCGTGGATTTCGTATCTGCTACATAGTGGAGCTGTTAAAAGGCAATTTGGCTTCTAAGTGTGTATGTGTGCATGTTGCATATGTGTGAGAACAAGCCGCTACTTTGCACCCACCCCCTCCTACTGCTGGCGGTCTGACCGTAATGTCACTACTTGCCCTCCTCCTACACTCATTTGGCTGCAGTACATGACCCACAGCCACCTCTGGACACAAGCAGGATGTGCGTGGCAGCTGGAGGATACTAAGCCGTCAACTTCCAGGCTGATCTCTGGCAGCAGCAGCGCATGGGCTTGCTGCTAGGTCTCTTGCTGGCCTCTCATATGGCACATTGCCCGTTTCCCGAGAGTTGTCTGCAGCTGCCTAGCACAGGCTCAGGCTGCAGAGGCCTCTCTTGTTTCTGGATGATAAGCTCCTTAGATTCCCTTTGGACTGGAAGAAGACTTCATCCCCAATTTCTGTTATTGTTGGAATAAAAGAACCTACAGCCAGCGAGAATCACTCTGAGAAAAGGGGTTGTTTTCCCATGTGCTCACCTATTTATGTGCTGATTAACATTAGTATAGACACTTAGCACTGTGTCATTGATTCTGACTGTCACTAAATTGCTAAGTTTTTTTTCCTACAGATTACGACCTCTTTTCTTAATGGTTTTATTTATTTATTGCTATTAAACTTATGGTGCCAAGTCCCTGCTGGATCTAAGTGACTTCCAACTTTTTTTTTTTCACTGATGGTCCAGCTAAGTAAAGCCTCCATCACTGAGGCTGCATTCACATTATTCTTAAAGGCATGACTGTGTGAAATCGAAAGTACTACAGCAGATCAGATTGACCCAGTGTCCACGCAAGTCAACAGAAAACATTAAACRAAGTCCATTTTGGATCAAGCCTCAAATGCAAGGGATTGTGATTCTACTCTTTGAGTTCCCCAGTTTAGAGGTTTTTAACATCTGGCTGACCTGATAATAATGTAATAAGCCACAAAGGTGATTACCTTCCTCATCTAACAGTCTCTGTGGTTTATGTTTAAAGAGCTCTAGAAACAACAGTATTGATTTTTTTTAACTGCCCACTGTTTAGTGATGGCTCAGAAAACTCTCATTTGAAAATCAGGAGGCATAAGGAACTTTTATTTCCCTGTTTGAGTACATTCAGACATTTTTTCCTTAAAAAGTGGTTTGACAAGCCAAAGTAAACTAAAGCGCCAAAGCAAAGGACAAGTTTCTTATTACTGCTTTCTCCCATGAAGTTGTTTATTCATGATATCTTCAGCAGGAATAATAATTAAGAAATGTCTTCTCTCCTAGCTTTGTTACAAACATCTCGGGTAACACTGTAGGCTTTCATTAAAAGAAAGCTGTCTTTTCAGCTTTTTGCTCTGCTCATGTTTTGCTGTGTACTAAAACCTGTCTGTAAGACCCCCACTGGGACTGGGAAAAAAAGTATCCTTTGTAGGCAGGTGGTCTTTCCTTGAGCATTTTCTGATTAGAAACATATGTTCATGAGTGTGAGGAGGCTTCCGTAATGGGAAAGTAAAGTGGAGGCCAAGGAAGTAGTTGTGCTGCACAGGCAATGCAGTTGAAGCAGATCAGGTTTGTAGTGGGGTTACTCTGCACCTCATAACACATTTATTTTTTATTTGGTCTGTAGCAGTTCTCCGCTAAATACTGTAAGTTATATTGATAGCTGACAGTTTTTGAACTGGCCAGAGCATGTCCCCTCACCCTGAAAACGCTGGATGCAATGATACTATTGCAGGGACTGCATGGAGAGTCCTGTGGTGTGTGTCAGCAAGGTGGACCGATGTTCTAGGAGCCAATGTTTTTCTCTTTGCTTTCCTAAATCACAGCGCTAAATCAGTGTGGCTGACCCATATCCATGTACTTTCTTAAGCAGGAAACATTCCTGAGAGTGAGAAAGTTTCCTCATAGTAACAAATGAGTAGGAACAGAAATAAGAAAGTTCTCCCTCCTTCAGCGGGCCACCCTCTCCAATGCTGAGATTGTCTCAAAGCACCAGGGCTAGGGAAGCTCTCAGAAGCCCTCTGAGCAGGGTCATGCACTGTCCTGGTTTTGGCTGGGGTGGAATTAATTTTCTTTCTAGTAGTTGGTATAGTGCTATGTTTTGGATTTAGTGTAAGAAGAATGTTGATGACACGCTGATGTTTTTAGTTGTTGCTAGGTAGTCTAYTTTCTCAAGGACTTTTCAGCTCACATGCTCTGTGAGGTGCACGAGAAGCTGGGAGGGAGCATAGCCGGGACAGCTAGGCCAGCTGGCCAATGGGGTATTCCATACCATGTGATGTCATGCTCAGCATATAAGGCTGGGGGAAGAAGAAGGAAGTGGGGGACGTTTGGGATGATGGTGTTTGTCTTCCCAAGTAACCGTTACGCGTGATGGAGCCCTGCTTTCCTGGGGATGGCTCAACACCTGCCTGCCCATGGGAAGTAGTGAAGGAATTCCTTGCTTTGCTTTGCTTGCGTGTGCGGCTTTTGCTTTCCCTATTAAACTGTCTTTATCTCAACCCACGAGTTTTCTCACTTTTACCCTTCCGATTCTCTCCCCCGTCCCACCTGGGGGAGAGTGAGCGAGCGGCTGTGTGGTGCTTAGTTGCCGGCTGGGCTTAAACCACGACAGGGGAACATGAGGAGGGGCAGAGGAGTTTGTGCTTGCTCCCGCACTGCTACTGCTGTCATCTGCTGCTCTTCATCACCTTCCCACTCTGAACAGCCTCCTCCCGCTGCTCAGAGCCATCGTCACCATCACAGCATTTACTTGCACTAAGAGTGATTGGAAGGAGCTGCAAGTTGTGGGGAGAGAGAACACTGTTGCTGTTAAGTGGCCAGGGGCAGCTGTGATAAGCCAGGGGAAAGCACTCAGGGGCTAAAAGGTGTTGAGTGGATGTAGGCACTAATGAGGAGCACATCACACAGGGACTGCAGCTTATAGCTCTGTGTCTAAGGTCTTCAATGAAACAATAAGTTCTTGGCATTCCTCCCCCTTCAGCCTTTCTTACTTCAACACTCAGGTTAAAACATTTGAGTATTTTCAGTCCTCAAGTGCCTTCTCTCTGTACATCAGAGACAGGCAAGTTTTCCTGCAGTTCATCAGGAAAGGATCAGAGTGCCCTCGCTCACTGTTGCATAGAAACCCAGGGATGTTCCCTGAGAAGTCAGAGAGACACATGGCTGTATAAAGCATTGAAGGGATTAATTCAAAAGGCATTTGCTGTTAATACAGTGAAGAATTGATATATTGGCAGTCAAACTCAGGAGCCAACAACTCAGCCAAAGACAGATAACTTCATAGCTTTCTGATTGCTGCTGCTGCAGTGCTAACTCTGAGATGGACAGACCTTGAAGGACTGCTCCCTACTGCCTGGCAATGCTTCTCGGGGCCATTTAGAACTAAAAATCAGTGGAACCTCCTGGATTTTATCTGGGTACCATCTTGTCCTGGGCGTTATGTTTGCAAGACATACGAGTTAGCTATTTTTCCCTCACACCAGCTGAGGAATCCTCTTTGGCAGATGAATTCTTAGTTGTCCCTAATGTGCCAATATCTATCCTATTTCCATTACTAGGGCTGCACAAAGTACTTAGTTCAGGGGAGAAAATGTATCTCAATGTCAAACATGTAAGTTTTAAGTGACCAATAATCAAATATTAGTAAACCAAATAATCATAATAAAACACTACGCTATTCATGGAAATGACACATTCATTAAGTTCACACAAGGGTGAGATACTTTGTTATAGTCAGTAGCAAAACTCTCATTGACTTCAGCRGGAACAGAACCAAACTCCTTGCCTGCACCACCAGAAAGTTACAGCCATTTATTAATAAAGTCCTGGTGCAGCTGGGATGATGACACATTTTTGTTGCATTGCCTGGAATAAAGTAATAATAAGCTAAGAAAATTTTACTTTGGATTCTCAAATCGAATGGGCTTTTTCATTTTGTTTTGTTATATGTTTACAGGATATACTCACTGATAAAGACGCTAGTTTCCATTCCATCACACAGCAAAGTATGTTAAATGATTGACAGACTCTTGGTGAGTCATGAATTTTCAGTGGAGCTGACCAAAATGTTCCTCATAAAACAGCACAAGCTTTAACAGCACCTGTTAAAACTAGACTTACAGTTACACAAAGAATCCAATGGAACAAATTTAGGAACGTGCCAGAATTTTCATGGCTGGTTTCACTCTGAAGAAAAGCCTTAAAATCCCTTTGCAACACAATCTATTTGTTGATTTAAGGCCAGTCTGGAGAACGTATTTAGGCATTTAATGATGCAAATAGATGCTCTGTGAGATTTTGTAAAATGTCCAGCTATCCTAACCGAGGATACTCAAAAACTATTTTAACCACTTTCCTTCAAAGTTTGGAGAAACAGTCTTCTTGGCTTTCTGAGTATCTCTGGCAACTGTGAGGCCAAACTGCCTTTCCAAGCCAAATAGTGTCTTATATGGAAAGCTAGTAGCCACCTTAGTGCTGGAAAAGGTTCACTAACATAAACAGTGACTTGGAGATTTTTTCTGTAAATGAAAAAGCAGATATGTAAGCTTGACATCCACAGTACATTATGTATTTACTTATTTGTAAAACTGATTTTCTCTTCTGTACAGTTATTCCGATTATTTCTCAGTGAAGATAGATACACAAATTGACACAAGACTTGCAAAAATTGAAGTGATTGCAAAGATTTCATTTCAAAGGTGCGGTTAGTTACTTGAACATAGGAATTCAGCTGAAACAGGAAAACACAGTCTGCATTTGCAGGCATTTTCTTTAATTATGTGATGTTTTGCATTTCTAGCAAAGAATCAAGCAACAGCCTGTGCAGCTTCATTGGACCTCACAGGTTTTTTTGGAACTAGATATTAATTTGTACTATAAAAAAGCAGGTGTTTAATTTGCAAACACTAAACAGATGGTTTATGCATTTATAAACATAGACCTACTGCAAGAGGTGTGCAGAAATTGAGGTTTGGTTCATACGCATCCCATAATTTATGCCCTTGCAGCAAGGAAAACATAAACAGGTTCTTCTTCTCCCACCATGATCAACATCACTGCCAGATACAGACAGTTTTGGATGGTGTTTCTGGATAATCTTTAAATTCCATCTGCCTGCAGGAGGACTTCCTGACCCGCAGGGTGAATTTTATTAACACTGAGTTCTTACGAAAGCAACAACCAAAAACAACCCACCCCAAAGCAAAACACAAATGCCTCCCTGCCTGCAAGACAGGTGGAATTATCTGTCTCTGAGAGTTTAGCATAATGAAGATGTTTAAATGCAGCTAACAAATAAGAAACAAGCTTGCACCTACAGGTAGGAGCTGAGCATCATTTTCCAATTTCCCTGAATTAGAAAGCCTTGCCGCAGGCATTATTGCAATAATATTGTAATTAACAACAATTAATACAATAACAATGATGGCAGTAAACAATTAATGTTTATGAGAGCCCTCTGAGGCAAATAGGTGAGTATTTCATGAGCAAACTTAGCTGGGAGAAAAGGTTCTCCCTCCCTCACTATCCAATTGGCACTGTCCTTCCCAGCATGTAGTGCACGGCGCATAAGTGGGGGTGGCTGTTATTCTATGCAACCTTATTCCCCATCCTCACTGAAGTTGCATCTAGCCTCCAGGATTATCTTAAAGATGAAAACTGGGCATTTTTGCTTGCACAAGGCTCGAAAGGGTCAGAATCAGAACTGAGATGAGATCTCACCAGTCATTCCTGATCTCAAGTCTAAGACACAGGACCCACATTATGGGCACTGAGAAAAAGTCCACTGGATTCAATATAAAGCTTCCTCCTGGTTATAATAAACCTTGAATTAGGATCCAGTCTGTTTTAAGAATGAGCTTACTCAGTGGCAGAGATATGAATAAACCAAAGCCTTTGACTCTCACCTCTTGTTCATTGGTGTGCCCAGGATATTTCAGTCTCTATTGGACCATATTCCAGCTAAAAGAAATTTGGTGTAGAAATGAACTTTGTCAATTACCCTCTGTAGTAAAAGATAAACAATGTCAATGGTTAATTTATCCAACATACAGAAAATTTTTATGAGAACTGGTACCTATGCTGTCAGATCTGAAGAAGGGTATAAATAGCTACGACTAGTACTTTATTATTTTAATTCATATTTTTTTTTGTATTTCTAAACACTTAAAACAAATTAGCAGGTAAATAGTATACAGAGTTAATTAGGGATGATATTACTTGCTTCTTAACAAATGACCCTTTTTATTTCCTGTACCTGCTGAAAATACTAAAAAACACTGAAATCTCATTACACCAGGATTTGGTAATACCGTAATGAGAAAAATATTAAATACATGGCAGAGAAAGGAAGCACCTGCACTAAGTTTGCTACCATGACAGTGAACAACAGAATCATCGAATAATCTCTTCTGTCTGCAGGGGCTGTCTGAAGGGCATCTGGTGCCAGCCCTGGCTCGGAGTAAGGTCAGCTTTGGAGCTGCGTTGGCTCGCTCAGGGCCTTGGCCAGCTGAGTGGTGAGCATCTCCGAGAACGGAGACTCCAGWGTCTCTGGGCATCTGTTCCAATGCTACATACATGTTTCCCTGTAAATACAGTAAGCTCACAAGTGAATGTAATTTCAGTGAAAACATTTAAAAAACAATTGGGAGCTCAGAAATAAGGTTAAAACAGCCCTAATGCTGGGGTGATTCCTTACTGCGCTGGAAAAGTCTTTAGGCAACACTACCAGTGCTATGACTCAGTAACACAGAAAAACATCCCGTAGTCAAGATTTCACTGCTGATTTGAGTAGAGGTTGCTGCAGCTGGAAAATCAACCGTTTGCTTCCCCCCTTGCTCCTTTTCCCCTAGAAAGTGCAATGGTTGGAATTTAGAAATGGTTAGTGGTTTGTTGGGTCTTTCAAAGGAAGGACCTGTGCCAGTTTTTTAACTCAGACTGTCTATGGCTTTTACTGTAAATAGCCCAATTTGCAAAAAACCCTGAGTGCTCACAAATATCAAAGATGTAGGAGTGGCAGATACTCAGCCCATTTGAAAGTCGGGCATTATTTCTAGTTGGGTGACTTTGCCTGAATTCATGGGTTAGCCTCAAAACACTACAGACAGAACTCAGGGGTCAAAAGCGTGGGATTTTTTTCAGTCTTTCTGAGTGTATTTCTGAGTGTAATGACCCAAAGAATCCAACTTAGTGTAAAAATACATCAAAACATGAGGTGGTTCTTCAGAGCAGGAGAATGAAAGAGTCTCTCTTCAGATGCCAAGGTGCAAGCATGCAGATGTTTTCTTTATTCAACCAATTCACAGTTAACAGCATGTAGTGCTGTAACATTGCAGCAAAAGATTTTCAGGAGTCCCTAGACATTATTCATTTTTTTTTTATAATTTCATCAGATCAATACACAGCAACAAACATATGGTCTATACACAGATGTAGCAATCCTGTTACATTTGTCATACATATTGTAGCATAAGCTATGTGTCTTTCCAGAAGAGTGAGTTGAAACTCAATCTACGTCTTCTGCTGAAATCACTAACCACAAAAATGAAGACAGGCATACAGTTTCAGTCTAGATGCTATATTATAGCAAATGGCAAAGTAATGATTTCTGGGGAATATTTATTTCAGATACTTTGGAAAAGTTATAAGGGGAATAAAAAAATGAGGGAGAAGGTTCATTTTTAGTCTGAGTTAGTGCAAGTGCACTGATACAGACAAGACATTAATCTTGAGATATGCAGAAGAACATGGAAATGCTTGGAGATGCAATGAWCGAAAGTTTGAAAAACAAGTCTTAGTCACAGCTAACCAATGAAAATACAATAAAAATAGTGATCATGCTTATTATTTGTACATGAAAATATATTTCACACCTTCACTTTTTCTTTTATTTGCTTATACAGGGAAACTCAAGTGAACAAATGCTTTTCCACAGTAACTGTAGATCACAGAAGAATCACAGTCAGAAAAATATTTTCCTTCAAAGCTCTTTGGTGGTCATTTGGAAACATTGCTGTTTGCAGGGTAGAAAAGGGAGAAAGAAGCATAGATTTGCACATATAAAGAAATTTTTGAAGGATTTTAAAAAGGGAACAGACCCTCTCCCTGCCATGTTATCACTTTTTTTTTTTAAAGTATCATCTTCAGGTTTCTCTTTTCAGCTCATGTCCTGCAGGAAACTATGAGAAGTTGATGACTAAGGTGTCTAAAATAAGACACCTTTGAACCTTATGCTCTGAAACCCTGAACGTTGTTATTAACTTTGTACTTGGCTCCTGTTTCTTTAAAAAAATCAGATGCTTGAAGTCTCCTTCTGGTTGTATAAACTCTGTCTGGGGGTGAGGACACAGGGCAAGCAAAGATTTCAAACAACTAAATAAGAACAAAAACATTTACAGAATGTAAAGCCTTGTGGCTTTTTGACTCTGTAAATAAAGTGCAAGATTTTCAAATGTCAAACTTCAAACATTAAACAAAAAGTGGTGTAAATTGGCATTATAAATCATTCACTGGTATCATCTAATTACTGTGAATCATAACTTTATACCTGTTGTCTATAGTACAACAATAGTTCTGAAATGTAGGAGTGCTGCTTTTATTTTTGAAAACTGTTGCTTTCATGTTCATGAATTTCAAAATAAGAACAGACTTACCTGACACCGGCGTGGTTCCCAAATGGGAGTGTGGTGCCTGTAACTTTTTATGCATACAACAGTGGATGTACCACCTTTTTTGTTTTGTTTTGTTTTAATAATCAATAATCTAAGTATCTTCAGAGTAACAATTATAAGTAGCATGTTTTCCAGATTGGGGTTCAGCTAACCAGGCTAGCCAAAGAAAGAGGCAAGTGCATCCAAATGACAGTTCCTCTCCTTTTCTGTAAGCAGCTGCTGGAACAGCATCAGTCTCCCCCTGCAGACACCAGTCTTGTCCCAGTGCTTCCAGAGCCATCCTAAGCTCCGAGCAGCATGGGACAACTGTGAGGTGGCTAATGCCCGGTGGGACGAACCCTGTCCGAAGTCAGCTCACCCAGCTGAGGGTGCATTGAGGAGGAAGGGGCCTTGGTGCTGGGCTGTGTTTGCCCGGCAAGCCCAGGTCTGGGGCTGGCAATCTTGAGGGATGCTTTGGCCAGCAGTAAACGTGACAGCCCGCTGTTGTACCCCCTGCCACCACTTATTTTTATTGGCATCTGTCCTGGCGCTGTCGTGGACAGAAGAAAGGTGGTTGTTTTAGCGAGGGAGGGAGGGCCGAGCCACTTGCCCGTGCCTGTGCCCCATACCCCGAGACAGCGCTGCATGGCCGCCGCCGCCGCTGCTGCCCTCCGGGTGCCTCCTGCCCGGGGAAGCCCCCGCCGCCCCATCCGGAGCCACCTGGCCTGGCACAAGCACGCCAGTGTGTACCCCTGAGAGAGCAGGCCGCTGTCGTGAGGCCGCACGCCAGCTTAGCAGCGTTTAGCTCTCCATCACCRGGAAAGCCAGAGACAGGCAACCTTCCTGAGCACCCCCGGCCAGCTGAGGGCAAACCATTACCTCTAGAGCAACATTAGCGTGTTGTCACATTACCTTTCTCCATCCTACCGTTTCAGGGAGGCACAGGCAGACCCCACACCGTTTTGCCCCTGCAGCTGACAGCCCTGCTCTCTGGGCTGCCTGGGTACGCGGCCGCGGGAGGCTGGGGGCGGCGGCAGTGGCGTTTCAAACCTTGCCAGTGTGATCGCCACGCAATGCAGCAGAAGCCATTTTCACTGCAACTTGCTTTCTAAGTCTGTGAGCAGAAATAATTCCTGGGAATAAAAATATGCAGGACTTCTCTTTTTCCTCCTGGATGGAGGTTGGAGGGGACTCGAAGGAGATAAATCCCTGAGAACCTGGCTTTGAACTGCACATGTCCCATCTTGCTCTCTGGATGTTGTTCAATGCCTGCGCTCCCTGCTCACCTGAAACTCCAAACTGCAACATGTTATAATCTCCTCATTAACAAAAAGAAAGGCCTGTGCTATTCCAGTTTTACACCTGCACGCCTCGTTTGAAATGGCAGTAATGTGGTGATTAATCTAAGCCAAGTGTATTTTAAAGTGGCTGATATGTTCTCTAATGATAGGCCAGGCATCTACTTTTTATCGCTTATCTGTATCTATCTTCAGCTCATTTAAATTCTCATGCACAATGCTCTCTTTACCAGGAAATATATTCTTATCTCCTTTAATGCTGTGTAAATATCTTCACTTTGTGCCAAGTTATGTCTAATGGCTCAAAGCAAATCTTTCCCTCACCTATGCTGTGGTAAAATCTTCCTTTCTAATAAAATAAAAAATTAATAGCATATTTGCCATCAAATTTATATTAGCAGGGATAGCATGCAAGGCAGAGCGAGTTACAGAGCTCTCCAAACTGTAAGTCCATAAATTAATTATAGTTTACTCCAGCTGTGTTTGCATTGTTTTAGAGTCATTGCTACTATTTTTATTCCAATAGGTGGTGCTGTGTTGAAACCTAAATAATTTTCAAAATTTATGCTAATCTATATACCTTCCTTGAAATTATTATCAAAATATTATTCTTACAAATTCTTACGTACAATCTGAAGGAAAATTCCTATTTTGAACAACAAAAATAACCGTTGTTAGAGGACAGTGTAGACAGCCCAGTGAATTTTACCCTTACTTGTAGAGTTGGTGTTTTTTTGTTTGTTTGGGGTTTTTTTGTTGTGTTGGTCTCCCCCCCMCCCCCCCAGCAGTTGTTGTAATCATGTTTTTAAAACCAAGCAACACAGGCTCCCAGGACAGGAACATGCTGTGTCAATGAGGCCCATCCCTTGTTGTTACTTGTGGTTCTGTCATGCAATCCTTGCACAAATTTATAACGACTAATCTTAAAACAAGTTGTTCCAAAAACCTAGTCCTGCAAGGATAAGAATTCTTCTAATCTCCATCCTAAATTTATTCATGGYTTGTTTTTCTCCCAATGGTATCTATTAAAAACTATCATATTCTGTCCAGAGCTTAGATTTGCTTGACCTAACAATGCAAAACTCTCTTAATCACCTTTTTTATTTTCAGCAGTCTTTGATTATCCCTTCACCATGCTGATTCTATTTCAAGCTCATCATTCATAAACGCAGAACTGAATGCTGTATTTCACACTGCGCCAGTAGCTTACAAGGGAAGCGTGCAAGGCAATGATGCCCTTGTATGTCTTAATATCATATCTCTTTTTTTACGGATGCATCGCTCTGCAAGTTCATTGTCATCCTGCCATCAGCCTGTAGACCCAGGTCTTTTCATCTCAGTGGTTGCTTCCGGTTGATGAGCTCCTCAATTACGGGATAAGTTCATGGTGGTGGCTCCCACAACTCGCTCTGTCAAACTTCATTCTGTTGCAACGTCATGTCCACAGGTTCTTCCTGTTTGCTTCCCTGGTGTTTCCCAAATTAGTGTCCTCAGCAGATTTCATCAGAAAATTTCATCACTACACTTCTTCCTATTCTGTCAGGGACAAAAATACATTAATGCCCCCCCCCTAGCCGTGAACCCAAGATAATTCCAGCAGTAATTCTTGCAAGAGAATCCTTCTTTCAGATGAAGTTCCCTGTAAGTGTCATTTATTGTTGTGCCCCTTTTAGCGATTACTCAATTACTACTCTTCTTCAAAACTAAAATGCACTTGAATTAATTGAATCATCTGTTAAAGGAGGAGTAGAAAGATAGAAAAGAAGTCCCCAAAGCTCCTAGTGGGCTACTTTTTCGAGGCTTTGAAAAATGTTTGKTTTTTTTTTTTTAATTAAAAAACCCATTACCTCACTGTAGACTTGAACTGTTTTTCCTGGAAGTTGATGAAGGTTTTGCCTTTGATTTCAATTGTACCTTAGGGTTTGATGCTGTCTCCAAGGAAGTAAACAACAATGCCCAAATGACTAATGTTTAATGAGATTTTCTATGCAGTTATGAACACAAAGGACATTAGATACTTAATTTCTCTTGATTTAAATTTAAAAAAACTCTGTTGCTACCTATTTGCATCTTAGAGACATGTTTTGAAAAACAGACCTGAAGAGCCTATCATTTGCAATTAGGTAGCCAAATTAATCTCCGAAGTTTGTAGGAGGTTTATGTACAGGATCAAGTCCATTTTTTTTTGTTCTTTTGATCCATGTTTTAACAACCTGTATAGTTTACAATGACATCAACATTTCCAAACGTAACTGCTTTAGCTTAAAACCTATGTCCACTTTTATTTATTCAATTTTGTATTAATGGAATTTAATGAATTTTGAAGTAATTAGTTAACTTTTGAATTAATTAAATTAATTAACTGAATTGTGCTTCTACCTCTGAAAACCATATTCTTTATTTTAGGTGTAAAAATGACCAGCAGTTTTAGAAGTGAAAAGGTCRGGATAGCCCAAAACATACTTGATTTCTAAACTGTTGAACATGCATCTTTTTAAAAGCAGGTACCCTTAAGTATCTTTAAAAAAAATAAGACAACCAAGTTGCTCTGAAATACCTTAATTCAGATTCCTATTTATGGTTCCAAAATTTCACCTTAAAGATGCTGCCTCACTGAATATCATTTGTCAGCGTCATTCAGTGGCCCTGATCTAGTTCATAGTGCCTTTATGTATGAAACAGCTGCTCTGCTGTTTTGTCTTTGTTTCTGCAAAGACATAACATTTTCTTTTCCATAAAGTACTGGAAAGTTACTCTGTTGTTAGCATAATTTGGACTCTCCTGAATGTTGGAAAAAAAGACTTATACCTGTAGTTCTAATAAGAAAAGAAGTGGGTTTCAATTTTCTTGGCAAAGTGAAAGTTATCCAATTACATCTTAATGCAAAAATAATAACAGTGGGTATGTGAACAGTGAAAATATACTAAGAAATCTGTGGGCTACAGTCTATTGTGCCTGACCGATGTAGGGATGGGAAACTAAAGAGGCTTAGAGGCTTTCAGTCTCCATTCTATCCATTCACAGTGAATTACCCAAAAGTCTTTCATCTCTGTGCAGGCTGAATAGACTGATTGCTGCGGTGTTGCATGGAGTGTCACTGTCTCCCTGGAGAAGGAATTAGGGAGCATTTGCCTTCCCTGTACCAGGAGGGGAAAGAGACCAAGAGCACTGTTGGGAAGGGGAGTGCACCTATGGGCACGGCTGAAAGAGCTTCCTCATTTGGTTCTACAGACTTTCCATCCTTGAAGGTTCTTAGGTACCAAACTCTGCTGAAATAATTGGAAATTAGTAGCTTAAATAGCTTTAGGTATTGAATCAATATTTTTGGGAACTCCTGCTAGATTTGAAGACATCCCTGTATATATTCTTGCCAATAGATAGCACTGAAAATACCACAGTGGGATTCTTTCACCTACAACAACTAACAACTGGATCTTCGGTCTCAAGAACAAAAGCTGGCTAAACCACAGTTTTTGTGTGAAGGGAAAAACTAGATTTTTTGATTGATGTTCATTTGGTTTCATCTGAGCTCACTAAAAGCTAACCTAAAGAAAAAAAAAGAGTTCTTACTGCTAGTTGATTTTCATAGAGCAAAACCAGGAAGCTCCTGAGGGTCCACAAGCTGGGGCAGAAAGGTTCCTCACCCAGCTGTGGATATTATCATTTGCAATGCACATTAGCTTTCCAGCATGTGACACTGCCTGGTCCTACCCTCATTGCATCATTGCTGGTGTAGGGAATGGGAAGGAGACTGTTCACAAACCACCATTCCAGAAGAAAGTTGTCAGCATTCCCAAAATGTGTTTATGAGCATTAATAGTRTTAACTTTAATGAGTCACTAGCCAGAATTGTGTGAGCAAAAGGGTGAGGCTTCGAGAGATCCTGGCAGTCAGATGAATCAGAAGTTGGCTTCGTCTGGCCTTTTTGCTTCCACAAACATGAAAGATACGACAGTGCAATTATTCCTATACAGTCCTTTGGACTGGTTCGATTCCATGTGCCGAAAACCCCCAAATCAAGGCTGAGTTCTGGCAGATGCCCATGCAGAGGAATAAAGCACTCCTAGATAAGCCTGTGCATAAGCAGACAAAGGCACTATCAGCTTGCTCCTGTGCCTTGCCTATCCATGCTGCTTTGTATTCTTTCTCACAGTCTTTGCAGCTCATCAAGGGTGGCACAAGCTAGCTGGAATAACTGGAATGGATAAATACCATCCAGCTTGCTCGGACAAGTAAAAGCTCATGCCTCCCAAGAAGGGCTGCAGGGAGCTGGAATGCAGAGCTTCCCTCCAGATCTGAAAAGAGCATTTCCAGAGACAATATCCACAGAAAGCTTCACATATTAATGAGTAACACATTTAAGATAATTGTGGTCAGATTTTTTAATTTTAACAATATGGTCTGTTTTATCTACTCAGAGGAAAGAAAGAAATAATTATGAAAGGATGGTCTGAACTTTATTTTCACTTGAAATTTCTTTAGGTTTCTTGTCTATTGCGTAGATCTCAGATAATACCATCAATGCTTTTCTCTATTAAGGCCTTAGTTAAGGGACATTAATGACGAGTTTCATGTTTTCCTGATTTATCACACATGTATGCATGTTTTAGCATTGCTGCACATTTATTCTGATTTTGCTTGGGTTTTCTGCGGTTGATTTATAATATTTTTCTAACTGTGTCCGTGTGTATATTTCTCATATATTGTGTATTCATCTACAGCTAGCTTTAATTAAGGTAGCTCAAATATGGGAAGTAACTGACTGCTGGCAGTACAAGTAGCTCCACTCAACCTACCATGTCAAGGTAGGGCAGGGCACAAGTCAAATCTTCCCCAACATCCTTCATTTATCAGCTGAAATGAAGACGTAGACATCAGAGAAATATACATATCTGAAACTCTCCTACAATTATGTGGTGCAGGGTCTGAGTCTAATTGGGATTTAAGTCATGCCTTGGCCGTGTACTTTTCCTCTGCTGAGGGTGAATTTCGCTTGTGTGAAACAGAGGAAAGATTAAGCCTACTGAGTGGTGTAATAATGACGTGCTGGCAAAGCTGTCAACTGTTTGTGGTTTTTAGAGCCTCTTTCTCAGTTTAATCATAAATACATCCCCTTGGAATATAACATAGACCATAGAGAACACTGGTTTAAATGCAGACCAATATGAACGAAAATAATCGAGAAAAACACTCATTAACTTCTGTCATTGTCATGTGTAGTATTTGTATTTTTGCATCTCTGTGATAGATCAGTTATAAGGAACAGTAATTAAGCAGGCAATTATGGACACATAGCTTAAAGTGATAGTAGCAATGCTAAAGTAAGTTACTTTCATTTAATAATACAGTCATCACTCTTGTGTCATTACAGTCATTGTGATATTCAGTAAACAAAAGCAAAAAAGCCACTTYTAAAGTGCTTGGGGGAAAAAGGTATGATATTCAGTTTTATGAAAGACCATATATTAGGTTTTCTAATCTAAATAAAATCTAAATAATTTTTTTTTAATCTAAATAAAAAGCCCCAAAATAATTCTAAGTATGTCTGCTATTCCAAATGAAGGCACTATTATTTATGTGGGCCTGACAAATTTTGACCATTTGAATAAGTGTGATTTTAAAAGCCACACTGTGTAAACCTTCGTCTCAAAGAGGGCCACTGGTTGGAGATTTTTTAATATACAGGTTTCTTGACAGAAACAGAATATTTTTGTTTGGAAAAGAATTCATTATATGGCAAATAAAGTCACTTCATTCCACCATAGGTTCCCTAGAGGAAGTTACATTGATATAGCTGATATATTATATTGTTATAATTCTGCTGGTCTATGTAGGCAAGTCATAAGGAAGAGTTATACTCCTAAGCTACTTTTAAAAATTAATTCAAAGATGAGTGACTCTCCATCAAGATTTGGTAAGTCTGAGCTATGGGACTTATAGCACATAGTACACTAAATAAGCAAGACCTGAACCTGAAACTTGGATAATATTTTAAAGTATCCTGGTTCCAGATCCTAATGTGCCTGTTTCTTTAGCTTTCTAATAGCCGAGTGGATTTGTGGATTTCTTTCAAATGTTAGCTGTTTGAGACTGAGTTGTCAAAGGACTTGCTGCACATCACATCAGACCCTCTTGCCACCATCAGCTATTTAAATATGAAGTACCTCTAGGAAAATGTTGTTTAAATAGTCCATAGTTTATGGAAAACTGGAATTTACCAGGAGAATGAGAGTTTGTAATTAAAAAAAAAAAATTGAAGAAAAAAACCCCAACCAGCCATGCTGAACAATGAGTATCTCTTCTTGTCTTGAGACCAGACACATCAGAGTTGACGTCCATCCCTTCAGTGACCCCCCTCTTCCCATATGTACGGTAGGATATGTCTAGTCAGAGGTGTGCAGAGAACCGCGTGTGAGGACAGGTGTGGCTTATCACCCAGGCATGCCACCGTGCTAACGCAGTTACAGGACATGAGGCTTGGTACCACATTAGTGCAACCGAGCCTCCTTCAGCTGTCTCAAAGCCAGGGCAGAGCGCAAGGTGTCCTGGGAAGGAAGGGCAGGCGCGATCCTCATCTTCTCCTTGGCTGWCTGCTGGTGATACGGTTAACAGGAGAAGGGGTGATCCTAGTCAAACTCTCTTTGGTGAAATCCTGTTTCTCTGACAGGGCTGTAGCAGGAAAAGGCAAGATGGGTCTCCTCAGGCCTCAGAGACATACTTTGGGCAGAGTGGCGGTAAATTGGCTATGGGGGAAACCTGTGAAGCTCCTGGGAATCAGAACCGCTGACTGGAGATCTCCTGAAGTGGGAGGCCTCTCATGCAGCTCCGGCAGATAGAAGCAAGGGGAAAATGGAGATCTCCTTTAAGTATGGAAATGGAATCCCAGTGTGAGAAGCATATGGCTTGGCAACAGCTCTGCACCCAGGACACAGCCGGAAGCAACAGCAGCAGACAGCCATGCCACTCATAGATCCCAAGCCAGCAGCTCCAGTCTGTGCTGAGCCCCGAAGCTCAGTCCTGTCCCTTTCAGGGCTAAGCTCACGGTGAGAGCAAGGTAGGACTTCTCAGATGAAACACTCTCTTTGTGTTTCTTCTCTAAAAATGGACACCAGTCATACAGGTTATTCAGCAAGCATAGGATTTATACCACAGTGGGGACTGGAATTTGTCCTCAGTGACCTAAAGGAGAGTGAAAAACCCCATTTCATAACTGCCAAGCATCCAACAATCTTCTTCCTATAAATGTAACTTTTTTTTAACTTTTCTGGCAGTTTCAGATAAAATGTCAGAGTACTTGCATAAGAAGTTGAAAATGTTAGTGCCACTATGCCATGAAGGGTTTGAATAGCTCTAATGACAAGAAGAATTGTTCTAGTACTTATGGRTAGAGAGCAATGAAGAATATTGAGAACAAATACATTTCTCAAACTCAAGTTTTGCATACTTAGAAATGTGGGTTAATACAAGATGCTGTAACTGGAATTCATATTGAGAAATCAATTGAAAAGAGTATACAAAGCTCTACAGCTTTCAAACACTGTAGCTGAAATAAAGATCAACACATACAAGATTGTAGAAATGATTTTTAAAATAACTTTTACAGCTGAGTGCTTTCAATATGCTAGTGCTACAGAGCTCGTCTGCATATAAAACATGTTGGATATTCCAGTACTGCATGTAAATTCATAACTAAGTACAGTGAGTGTTGAAGCTGTAGGAACAGGGTACTCTTTTTCTTCTGGAGGGTCAGATGAATCATAGGAGTAATAGCTTCATTGTTTGTGGTTTGAACTTGTAGAGTCAAATCCCGTATCACCAAGATCAGAAGCAGCCTTGTGTATGTCTTTGGGAGAACTAAATGCCAGAAAGATTAAAAAAAAAAAGATATCTGCGATGCTTATTTTCTCTCCTGTGCTTTATAGTTTTTTTCTTTAAAGTTATGACGCTGTCACAAAAACAGTGGCTGGCATATAGGAATATGCTTCTATTCTTCTCAGGCATCTTTCCTGCAGATTGTAAAAGTTTGGTTTTGTTTTCCCTACGTGCCTCATCGCTTCTGGTTCCATCTGGAAGCGGACATCAAAGCACTGCAGTCCCGCAAGCAGGCGAGCGTTTCTCTCTTGAACTGCACGAGGAAGCACGGGAAGGCTTACAAAGAGGCATGCCCCCACAGGCCTGCAGCCAGGGCGCCGCAGAGATTCATCACTCCAACTTACTTYGAGGGGCACCAGATCACGTTTTTGAAGACTGATGTTTAGGTACGCTGCACAAACCTACCTGGACAGCTTATGGCCTGGCTTTATACTCCACCATAACACACATGTTTTAAAAGGAAGGGCCCCTTTTCAAGCACAGTATTATAGTAATCAGGCAGAAAGCAGAGGAGAAACTCATTCAAGTTAACTGGCAACATGCTGTGCACATTATGAGACCTCACTTTCAGTAGACTCATAAATTCCACAGTATTATGAATGGGGCTGTGTTGAAGAACAAAGCAAAATGGGCTGCCTTTAAACATGATTCCGTTGCTGCGCTTCCCTTCTCTGAAGGTTGGTAACTTCTGAATTAGAGTAATTACTACAGCTTCTGGTTTGCAGCAATTAGTCTCCTTCCTGCTTTAACATACACAGTATTGAAAAGGTCAGGCCAGAAACAGAGATTCTCTCCCAGTGTGTAGCTGCCTACATCACCCTGAGTGTCTGCATACATATATGTCTTTCTATAGATGTGTATTTGTCTTTATAGAAGTGAGTAAATGTGAATATTCCTTTGATATTTTTCAGGAACTCTTCAGAAAATGTTTTAAATATATACTCAGCTGAACTTCCACATTATTTTGTGCTTAGGAATACAGACTACATACGGCCACCATTACTGTTGTTCAGAATGATCCCTTTTCAGAGGTATAAAGAAACACAGGAGATAAGATATGGGTACAAAATTCTATTTTAAGAGTGAAACACTAACTTAGCAAATCAGATAATTTCAATTCCTTTGCTACAGATGCAAAGACAGAAAGTTTCATCTGATAGGGAAAGGCAGAACGTCATGAAACGGCTTTTTCAGTTCACTTAGGATTTGGATTAAAGTTGCGACTGTGAGCTGAGCTAACGGCTTGCTGCTGCCGAAAGGGGGAAGTCTTGCTCTCCGCACTTCTCTCCCCAGGCCTCCTTCCCTGCTCCTTCCTTTCCTTAGCCACGAGTCAGCCAGCCCTGCAGCCAGCGCTGGCATCCCTCTGCCCAGGAGAGAAGCCAACTTATAAATATTCTTGTTTTTCTTTTGGGAAGGTGAGGGGACCGTTTTGCTTACCTTTTTTGTTTTTTTGGCCATTTTATGAGTCGAATGAGCTTCCTCAGCAGGCAGACAAAGTGCTAGAGCTGGCTGCTGGGGAGAGGGGAGTGGGGAAGTTGGGGATGAACAAAGCAGATGGATGCCTGGGGAAGCAGGGTCTCCTCCCCTTCTGTGGTGCAGAACCATGAGTTCAGCTCTGGCCATTTTAAGAAATTATAACCTTACAGCACAAAGGGATCAGAACAAACAGTTTGGTTTTGGTGGATCCAAAACCCAATTTTTGCTTATATATGGTTTTTGTACCAAGCTGAATTATTAAAGAAAGTCAGATCTCTCAAAATATTTCCTTTTACATGAGAAAGACATATTTGTTCTCAAATGATTTTTAGGTCTTTATTTTTCAATGAAATGAATACAGACTTTCAGATGAAATGTCATCTAGAACCTTAACATAAGAACACTTGTTGTGAGACTATCAGAATAAAAAATTTTTCCTTAAATTTCACTTAAAAGGGCTTGGCAGATCTGGTACAAATTCAGGAAATCAGATGACCTGGCTGATTTTTTTTTGGCATCTCCAAATAAAAATTACTTGAAAAATGGAACTGAGATCAAATGCATCAAGTGCACATGTGAGGCTGCAAAGAACTTGTGGGGAGATACAGGGGCTTTTGGGATCTTTGAAACATTTACCTCTCTCTCCTCTGGTGTTCTCTCCTCTGATTCATTTGAAGCTGACTCTGGGTCCTGGATGAGGGTCAGCTGATGAAGTCCAACTAAGAGCTATTCTCTTTCCAGATAAAACAGGGATTAAGTACCTGCTGATCTTGATTGCCTGTATAAATCAGAAATTACTCCACTGAAATCAGTCAGTTGAATGGTTTGGCTTTCCTGATTCTTCTCTGCAGTATGGCAATGCTTGGACACCCCAGTCAGGACCAATCCCTCTCTGTACTGGACGTGGTACAAGTATGTAGTGATGGGCATACAAACTCATGACTGATATTCTGTGAATTTTGGCTGCATGCAGTGAATGCCTGCACTCAAAAAAACTGGATTAAAAAAAAAAAGTTAATCCCATCTCCAGACTTACCTGTAGCCTAATACAAAAAGAACAAAACTGATCTGTCTGAAGGGATTCTCAGTGGGGTGTGTTGTATTAACTTCAAATTGGTGTTTGCCTGAGACCTTCTGGCCCTGAGCTCTGGCACAGAGAAGCTGCACCCTGCAGCCGGGCTGTATCCTTCCATCAGACAGGGTCTTTGTAAAGGTCTTGGGGGCGGAGGGAAGGAAGCAAGTGCAGACATGGGACTAAAAACATTTTTACATTGTTTTGAAACTCAAGTGAGGTGATTATATTAAGCTTTCCATGAGTCATCTGGCATTACTAACTTACACAAAATTGTATATAACACTCTGGTCTTCAGTTTACCCCTTCTCACTCTTCCATACCAAATTTTCTGTTCTCAAGTAAGATGGGTCATTTTACTCAAAAAGGGACACTACCAGGAAACAGAGACCCCAAGCCTCGTGTCCCTCTCTGGCAGCTTTTCCTCGTGGAAGGCTTGGCTGAGATTGCACGCCATGAGATGAAGAATTACAGTTTTCCCTCACAGCAATGGTGTAGTTCAGGGTTCACAAATGGCATCTGGCCTCGCAGAAGGGAGGGATCTGATTATTACAGAGTAAATCTCCACCACCGCTGGTGATGGTGGCTTCTGCCAGCACTGCTGTGCCAGTGACAGCACCAGACAGAGGCACTGTGGGTACCTCCACTATTAGTGATGAAAGGCCTTTTGTGGCTCAGTATGGACATATTATTTTCCCTAGCATAGATGCCTCCAGGATCTCTCCATTTCTCTTTTTCTCTGAAGCTCCCCCTCTCTCTCAAGGTTGGTTGGTTGGATGCTGGAGCGTTGCTGGTATCTATCTTGCAAACATACAATCTCCCATGCCATAGCAAGGCTCCCCTGAGCTACGCTATTTCCTTTGCCTGCTCCCAGGCTGTGAACATCTTTTTCTTTCCCACTCTCAGACCAGACCTTTACAGTTAATGAGCTGGGCGTGGGCAGCCCCAGCCTCTGCTTTCCCAGATGCAGAGCCTCACAGGGCAGAAGCCTCCAGCACTTTCTTCAGAAGATGTTTCTAGCTTCTTCCTAATCCCAACCCGCTAAGGATAATGCCCAAGGGCCCTGGTAACCACCTTTCTTATCATCTTAGATCCCACAGCTAGGAAAGAGATGGGAGAGTACTATAAACACGATGAGGCAGGGAATTGCAGTGCTTTCATTCAGTCCAAATACATCTAGATGAAGCTGTGAGGAGCTTGCATGCCAGCAGGACCTTTAGTCTCGCCTGTCAATTCATAGATGATAAGTAAAGGAACTATGTTGCTGAGGTGCTGATGGCCTAAGTATATAAAGGAGGATTTAAGATCTGTAGAAAAAGGTCATATTTTGTATTAGAGCAACAGATACAATTGGAAAGGACAAGTTTTTCTTAAATGTCTTTTGATGGTATCAGTCCCTTTGACTGAAGGGGATTGTACATTGCTTTGGGTATATGGGTCATAGCAGTAACCAGCTACTGTTTCCATATGAGCTGGTGTACTGGGCTCAGCCGGGATAGTTAATTTTCTTCATAGCAACCTGTATGGTGTTGTGTGTTGGATTTGTGACCAAACTGGTGCTGATAACACAATCATTTTTAGCTATTGCTGAACAGTGCTTGCACTGTGCCAAGGTCGTCTCTGTTTCTCACGCTACCCTGGCAGCAAGTAGGCTGGTGATGGGCAAGAAACTGGGAGGAGACACAGCCCAGACAGCTGACCCCAAAGGGATATTCCCTACCATGCAACATCGTACTCAGCAACAAAACTGGGAGGCAGTTTGCCAAAGGTTGCTATTGWGTGGGGACTGGCCGGGCATCAGTCAGCTGGTGGTGAGCGACTGCTTTTGCATCACTTGTTTTTCTTTGTTTTGTTTTGTCTTTTTTACTTATTAAAATGTCTTTATTTCAACCCACACATTTTCTCACCTTTACCCTTCCAATTTTCTCCCCCATCCCACTGAGGGGGAGCTTAGCTGCTTACCAGGGTTAACACACAACAGTTGGGTAATGAGTTCTTATTTTGAATACAACTCTCTGCAAACGTCTATGCCTCTGTTACTCAGAGATTAGACTGTGGCATAGCTCCACCAAGGATGGGGATGTGCTGGTGGGACCATACCTGAAGTGTGTGTGGAAAGTGTTCAAAGGGGTTTAAGTCATCCAAAACTTTGTTCTAATACATTCGCACCTTCACTGCATATACTGAACTGGAACCATCAGGATAAAAAAGGAAGTTCTGGAGGAGGATAAGGAGGCAAGGGAAAAGGCGGGCATATCAAAGCAAGGCAAACAAAAGTAATGCAGAGTTTCTCTGCGGAGCTATAGCATGGCCTGTAAATTTCTGAATGACGATTTCAGAGTTAAAGGTAATGAGGCATTCTCCAGTGGTTGATTGCATAGAGAAAGCAATGCTGATGACTCTCATTGAACAACTGAGACCAAATAAATTTGCACATTTGCCATATACTGCACAACCGGTCACTCAGAAAAAACAAGCATCAAAGTATTTCTTTGCAGAGATACTGGCTGTGACATGGAGCTGTGGTAGGTTGTCTTTCCCTTTCCTGCTCAACACGGCTGTTTGCTAAGAACTGAACGCTGGGAGGTGATTGCAGGCTCTTCATGCCTTACATGTATCCAGACTCACCAATTAACTTCCCCAGCAGTTTGCTGCCACAACTGAGCTTGGAAAATGAAGCATTTCCTCATTTAAGCAATGCTGATTTCACCTGCCATGGAGTGACATCTGTATATCGGGGAAAGAATAGAGTTCACAGAAATTCTGGAGCTTCCGTAAAAGCCATTTCTCTCTTTTCTGACAAGCTGCTTTTCCTCCCATCCGCATTCTCCGCACAATTGCTTCTCGGAATCAGGACCCCAACAAGGTATTGTTTGAAAGGGATAAACATAGCAGGGCTAGGTTGTTAAACATTTGTCAAGTGTTTGTGATATTTCACAGCTGGCATATAAAATACTTTGTGGAAGGACCAGGCTTAAAGCTTGTTAGAGCTCTCTGTGGAGCAAAAAAAACCTGGATGTTCTGAATTCAGCTTCCTCTTTTTGGTCAGGAAGATACTCCCAGGCACTCAGGGAAGGTAACTTGTCATTTTTTTCCTCCTTCATCCACTGTCTTTTTTAACACTTGACCTCTTCCCACAATACACAACTCTCATTCTTCAGCATCTCTCTCTTCCACTCCTGCTCTTGCTCTGCTCCAGGAAAGGGCTCAGATCACACTAAGGCATGATGAAGTACAAAACCAAGTGTGGTCGAGAGAAATGAAGTTCTCCGGTTGCTCTCGGCCATTCTCCTCAGTGTTGGTGCTGCTCCAGTGCTGACACATAAATTTAGATAAGGCCTCGTGTCCTTTTTGAATTGTCTTATTTTTCTTCAGCTTCAGCACTGGCAGATGCATGCTGTGTTTGGTGCCCTGTTGGCTTTAGAGTCCTGCCGCCATATTATCTCATATTGATCGTACCTAACAGTTCACAGCACATCACTTCAAAGTCTGGGTATTAGCGACTTGTAAAGGACGAATCCTGTCACCGGTTTTGCCCCCCTCCTTCTACACTTTTTCCTGCATGGGGAGTAATCAAATTCCTCATAAACTGAGCAGGCCATCTCCTCCTGACTTCAGTGGTTGTGGTGTCAGCTCGAAATACACATTGCAAAGTGTCAGGTGACCCAAGAGCTTTTGCTCTTTTACAAGGACTGCGTTTACTGATCGGCCAGAAAACTCCCTGCTCTTACTCCAGCTTTTGTGGGCCAGGAACAATTTGTCACTAAGTCCCCTCCTGTGTTTACAGTTTGATAAGATAGAATAGTAGATGGTCAAAAAAGGAAGTTTCCAATGTGTCTATATTTCCACATAACTGGCACATGGCAAGTCCTCTGCCAGAGTGTGCCTACTAGCCTGCTAACAAAATGAATCATGAATGTGGGTGACTTGAGAGTCAAATATTTATGGTGGATCTGAAACAAAAATGTCCAGGCTTGCTGCCATGCAGAAAAAAACTGTAAAGCCTTTTTTTTTTTTTTTTTTAATGTTTTCGTGAGTGAAAGCCTAACAACATACAGGAATTTAACATTTGGGATTTGGTGTGAGGTCATGAGCACCATGCAGGTTTCTTCTTAGTTTCATTATCAGCAGCAGTGCTGCAGAGTGAGTGGTTTCCTTTTTCTCAGCACGCCTACTATTAGTGCCCATAAAGTCTCTGAAATACTGCAAGGAGGTAAACCTAAGACACAATTTTGCTTCCTCCTACCCTTCTATTTTTCAGGCTGGGCAGGAATCCTGTGGTATTTCCAGCGGAAATACTGAGAGACAAGTGCTTACAGAAGGATTTCCATCAGCTACACCAGGACAGGAACATTGCTTTGGCTATTTATCAACTGAGAAAATAAATTCTAATATCCATGCCAGTCAAAGCACTTGGCGCGGGGCTAGATTAATCCGAGGATCTGCGTTTGAGGGGGCTGGAACTGACACAAGATGGATTTGCTCATTATCATTAGCACTTTGTTTGCTATTCTTGACAACACAAAGAAGGCAGGGGTTATGTACATAAAAAGTCTAAATTGCTGTTCATTTGGACTACACGAGCTTCCCTCTTTCATTCAGCAAAGCTGGCTTGCTTTTGCTGCTTCTCCGTTCACTGGCAGAGTGTCAAGGTGGTTGATACGCCTTAGACGGCCATGTACAAAGGCTCGGGCCCTGCGGGAGGCTGCATGGACTCTGCGCCCTTCCTCCCGCCGCACGCAGGCTGGGAACCCCGCAGCATCACATGCTTTCCCACTAGAGTAGAAAACAAAAGACTCAATCTCCTGCCCACTGTCCCCCCAATGGACGAAATGACTGATGGCAATAAATGCCGCATCAACGGACATAAAGCTGTCAGTTAGTAACCAGAAAGTAGGACAGGAGATAGTTCTACTATGAAGAAGAAATTTGGGAATTTTTTACTGCTGTCTTTTTCCACGTCTTTTTCCTGTGGCAGCCTGSAAATCTATAAAACAAAGAGAAGCTTGCCTCCTTGCCTCCTTCGGGTGGTTCCTTAAGATGCAGTCTCATTCTGCCTGTGGCTCTGGGGCTGGGGAAGGCATTTGCAAACGGCTTGCATCATTTTAATAGGTAACTCACTTTCCATGAGATTTACTTAGAGGAAAGCCCCAAGAAATGCAGTCTTTGAATAGGATAATATTAGAGGAAAATTTACTTCCTAAGGAGAATTTATAGCTTTCCAAATGGCCCCAATTTAAAAGAAATGAAAAGGGAGTATGGTCTATTGGCTACAGCACAAAATTAATGCCAAGGAAATCCTTTCGGTAAGGGCCTATATATCTTTCAGTTAGCTTGGGCTTAGCTTTCTGTCGATGCTGTCTATTTGCCAGCATCCTGTGAAGATTACAAGATATATGAGACTGAAAACTTGTAAGAAATTTTGGAGTCAGGGTATATGCACATCACCTTTGCCTGTCAATGCGTGCTTCTGTGAGCAGTGTGGTCAAGGTAGTCTGAGAGTCTATGCATTTTTGTTTGCAATAGGTTTTCTGGTGACCAATAACGTAACAGCTTTGAGTAAAACCTTTCCAGCTGTTGAAGTGCTCTGACTGTCTGTTACCATTTGTGGATTTTCTGGTGAAAAGCAGCTGAGTTTTTACAGTATCCTTTGCCCCAGTGGAAGTGTTAATAGTTTTGGGTTTTTTTGTTTTGTTTTGTTTTGTTTTGTTTTGTTTTGTTTTGTTTTGTTTTCCTGCAGGGCTTCAAGGTTTCAGGACCTTTACAGAAATATTTTGACTTTGAAACCTCTGTTGCTCTCCTGATTCAGCCTAGAGAATTAAAAAGGATTGAAAGAGAAGGGAAAACTGACAGACTAGAACACTTTGTTGCACACAGAGACATGTGATTCATATAARCCTCATTTGCTTAAGCAACAAGACTGAGAAGTGCTCTTTCTATACTTGGTATTATTCTATAGCTGGCAATGCACTTSCAGCTTCCTATAGTAATGGCAAAATTAGTACATTTTTATTAATTTTTTATTAATTGAAGACTCCCTCCATCTCTTCCCCTTCCCCAAATCTTTCTTGCTATTTCCTTTCATCCAAAAAAAAAAAAAAACCACCAATAATCTGCTCACCATCCACTTATAAAGCTGGCACTGCTTAGAAAAAAAMCATGTTTTTTTCCCCGCTTTGATTTTTCCAAACTTTCTTATACCAGCAAAAATCCATTGGTTAAGGAGAAATTATCCTAGGCATAGGCCATGCCAAAAAAAAGTGAAATGTACCTTCTCATCAAGAAAACATCCAGAATGTATTAATTCCACCAGGAGTAACATGGTCATATGACATTTGGATAAAGCAGACAGACTTTTCGGAGACTGGAGATCTAGCGAATATAAATTCACTTGGATTTGGTGGATGAATTCATCTGCAGGACAGCACTTCTGGTCCTTCTGGGTCAATCCCCAAAGACATTAGACTGYGATGTTCTGTCCCCTGTTTTGTAGAATATTGTGTGAAATTAACTTMATGATATTAAATAAGAAAATTAATAACTTAATCCTTCCAACCATAGATAGGTGAACGTGGTATGCCCAGGTATATCATTCCTCTGTGTTTTTTTTAATTATTGTTTTGGATGCTAACATCTATTGCTGTGAAACAGCGGCGTTAGGCTTGCAGGCTTGGGAACTGCCGCTCTTGCAGCTCTCTCCTCCCCAGGAGAGGCAGGGACTTTGGTCTGTGGCTGCTGGTAAGGTCGGAAAGCAGCAGAGGTGGGATCCCACCACACTGCGTGGGGCGAGGGTCCAGTTCAGCAGTGGGGGAAGCTGTCTGCAATGCAGAGGTCAGATATCACTGGTCAGGTGATGAGAAACGTTTTGCCCGTCTGTGTGAGGCACAGGCATCTGGCGTCAGCTGAGTTTGAAAATATAGCCCTAGTTTCCTTCTCCCACTGTGCTCTGTAAGTACAGGTAGCTAGAATGTGACTCATGCATGTAACAGGAAAAGTCGTGTCTGTTACTGGAAGTTCAGTTATTTCTGGGTTGCAGCGTAGCAGCTGTTTAACAGAGAAAAGACGCAAAGTAGTTTGTAGTGAATGGAGCTACAGTGACTTTATCATCTGAGCTGAAATTGTGCTCCTTAAAACAACAAAGCACAGCAAAACCATAGTTCCAGCTGCTGGAAGGGGAAGAGGCAGAGGAGCATCGTCTGTTCTTCTTCCACAGAAGTCCCTGATGCAGTCTTACGGCATTTCGTGGGAGTGAGCAAAATAACTCGGCAGTTCTGGACGTATTAGTCAGAGGTATAAAAATTCAGCAGAAGAGCTCGCCATTTGTTTGTTAATCCTTAAATTCAACAGATTTTCATGCTGAAGTTCTGAGTAGCACACCCGAAACAGCCAGGGAACAACATGGTTCTTACYGGGACTCTAAATTTGGAGACAAAAATTTGTTTTAAATGATATTTTGTATTAGCAAGGGAAAAAAGTGTTTCTGGTCTGAAATTTTATATGGCAACTTTCACCTCAAGGTAATGAAAACAGGCTGAGCTATAAACTCTTCAAAACTGGGGTTTATGGAAAGGCTGACAAATCCTTTACTGGAGTGATGTGGCTGGGAGCACTTTAAAAGATTCCCATGAAGCATTATTGATCATGATCACACACTCCCAAGCGCTAACACCGGGAGGCTGCAGGCAGAAGGCTCCCTGTTTTCAATTACCGCGCTGTCCCGGCGGCATGTCTGGCCGACGGGGCCGTGTTAGCGGCTGGTCATCTGCTGAGCAGCCGGAGGTCGGTGTGCCTCTGGCCGCGTCCCATCACGTGTACCCCCGGCTGGGCCAGCAGCCCTCTGCCGCATCATGCCGTTTCTAGCGAAGGCTCCTTCTACTGTCCCCATGAGGAAGGAGGTTAGTTTGGGAGAATGAGAGGAAGGGGAAAAGAAAAACACCCAAGTTTTGGTTTTCTCCTTCTTTTTGCTGGAATTAAACATCGCACATAGATCACGTAAAAGGAAGTGGCTTTTAGTGAAAGGATATGGCTTCACTTCTCGGCCTCTTCCCTTTGGGGTTCGAAGTGAAGCCATCTGACGTCGGAAGCACCAGCAAGAGCCCGTGATTGGACCTCAGGAAATTCACAGTGGTGGTTTTGTGCTTCTAAATGAGCAACACTGCTGCTTGTAAAGACTTGAGGTAAAATCCTGGCCCCACTGAAGTCCTTGGCAAACCTCCTGGCCAAGATTTTACCCCGAGTCCTGCAAGCCATTAGTCTTTTGAGTTTTTAATGGGCCCACTCCTGCACAGACAGACTGCTCTTGTAAGAAAGGGTTAGCTAGATTGGCTCGGATACTACACAATTTAAAACTTAAAGGAAAGCAATTTTGTAGGGAAATTAAGGGACTATAAAAGGAATTTGGCTTTAGAGAACTTGCTTCTGTTTGGATTTGGATTAGGCTGCAATCTCCTTGTCTGTTTTTAGAGTACATGTCCCTGCCAGCATCAATAATCTATTTTCCTTAGTGCAAGTGAAAGGCTCTGATGGCTCAGAGGTGTAGTCTGGTATCCAGTGCAGCTCTGGATTTCTTCTTTGGTTTAGGAATCAGGCTACAAATAGTCAGAGACTGCAGGCTGCTCCTTAACATTTATGTGCTGCCAACAGCCGATTCATTGACACGTGGGCCAACACACTCCTCCTTTGCTGTCGCTCTGCTTCCAGTCATTCCTATATTTTTTCCTCACCCCCTGAGCTAATCCCGTTCCTCAAACACTTTCTCTGCCCATGCAGTCCCTCCCAGCCCAATCTCAGCATTCATTTGCACTTGGCCTGATTGTGTTTTCGTTGGCAAAATTCCTTTTATCCTGTCCAGCAGCATATTAATCCTCAAGTGCTTTCTTGAACTTTTCAGGTTCCCTCAAATACCTCTCCTTCCCCCACCTACTCCAAAGTAAACAAATCAGGACTTTAGATAATGCACATCAAATATATCATTTCACCTCAGGTCACAGTGTCATGTACAAGTTAAGCTCAGCAGGGCTAGAGGTTGAAGGTAGAGACTACAGAGAAAGCCTGGGAGGAGGAATGTGTGGGGGTAGCCATCACTCCAGAGGAGCCCATAAAAGATCCAGTGGTAACATTAGGAGATACTGTGCACGGGGGAGCCCAGCTCCTGCTGGCACCYGCTGCTGGCTCGGGGGAGCGTGTGCTGCAGCCTGCCAAGGCATGGCTCCACTCGTGCTCTCCAAGCAGCTACACTCTGAAGCTTAACTTCATTCCTCTGAAGGTGTCTCCTCCTCCACCCTGTCTAAAATGTCTTTTTTTCYTTTTTTCCCCCCTTCCTCAGCCTGCGAGGGGCTGCATTTTCCTCTTATAGCAACTCTGCTTGTCCTTGGCTTATGTGCTGGGTTGTAAAGCCAGAAAGTCTTCCCAGAMTTCCCTGGGCCTATGTATGTACAAAGTCTGAGGCAAGTCCAGCAGGCACTTGTCTGACATGGCAKTAAGGATGCAGTGTCGCTTGGAGGCTGCCTTACAGCAGACACCTAACAGCAGAGCCCCAACAGCCTGTGATAATCAAAGATCCTGCCGGTGTCACACAAAGTAGTTCCCCACAAAGTGTTGCCAGCTGTATTCTGCTTTATTTAAACAGTGACTTCTAAGTGGAAGGAGGGTCTCTTGAGAGTGGTCTCTGCTCAGAAGTGGGGTGAAAGGTATGTTTTCCTGGTAAAATTAATGGATTACAAAAAGCAGATCCCACTGTAGTGGGAAAGGACCATCAGGTACTTCATCTATGCTAAATATACATAAATGAGGGACTTTTTTTGCAACATCCCAGAAGTTGCATCTTTTTCAATGTGGGTAAGCCTAATTATTCAATTTGGCCTTGTCTGAAACAGCCATCTGTCTCCTTCAGCATTCCCAGCGTTAACTAAAGCCACTAATGCTTGTGCCTAAGTATGATGGAAAGTCCCCCTGTGCAGGAAGAGTGGGTTGGGAGAGAGAAAGCTGCAAAGTGCGCTGCTGACGGGGCAGCTAGGAAAGGCGGGAGAGGAAAGGAAAGATGAGGACCTTCATCCATGGGATCTTTCATGTGTTTAAAAGTTGAGATTTAATTACCACACCATGGTTTTTGTTATAGGAGAGTAACCCATCCTGCTCTAACCTCCTAGTGGAGATACGCCTTTGTAATTTTGCTGTCATGGAGGCTGACTGAGTCAAACATAAGCAGGGACTGTAGCAGTGATTTTACAGAGCTGACTTGGTGCAAATGACATGCTAGGATGACATGCTTTATCTCTGCTACGATTTTGTAACATGATACTTATTGCATGGTAATTTATATCCTCCCACCTTTTGGCAGTGAAGGAATGTATGGAAAAAAAAATAAAGCCAAATAGAGTAATTGCCCTAACATGTACTGCAAAAACTGGAGTGGAAACAATCTACTGAACATTCAAGATAAGCGTAGCGATTTAAGCGCAAAGAAAGTTTACCTTTTGTGAATGCCTCCGTGCTAGTCGTGCAAGGAAAAGCATTTGAGTCTAGCTCCAGTGGTGATCCACAGAGTCAGAGAATTCCTGGACATTTATAAACAAGCTTAAAAAGCATCCAAAGATTTCTGGAGACCAAAACATGCAAAACATACCACTACATCAGGTCACGGCTTCTTCAAGATTGATTTCAAATGCATCAGCATTCTGTTCTCCACACAATAATTCTCTTCCCAAAGAACCCAAAGCACTTGACATCCAAGAAGGCCTCTCTGCATAGCCATTTGCACCTTGGCAAACCAAGACAAAGTACCTATTAATTTGTAGCTTGCACTGACAGGGAGTAGTGTATGAAGATTGAAGAGAATTAGGGGGAGTTAACTTCTACTCCAGCATTTAAGAGAGGAAGGAAAGAATAATGTATGCAATTTGACCTACAATAATATGTGCGAAAATTTTTGTGGTCATTTTTTTTTTAAATTATGATTAATCCATTTTGGAATGTGTTCACTACGCGCCTTATCTTAATACCTTTCCTTGTGGTGACAATATTTTTCCTAATGATTTCAAATGCAGGGGAACAGCATCAGGACCTCAGCGAATGTTGCTGCCAGCGATTGACAATGGACCAGGAAGAAGCGCAATTGTCACGAGCCTCCTCGTTCTCCCCATTTGGTCAAGAACTTTCCATCACTGCTGTGTTTCTCAGTCCCCCATGGCAAACAGGGAGAATGACTGATGAAATGATGCATGTCCTGGCTTACTCTACAGTTGACTGCTCTGTTTCACTTGCATTTCCTACTTGTACTGCCTGCTGTACTGTAGTTATATAGATTATATGACAAGTCAAATTTGGGTTGAATGGAGTGCTGCCATCTCTTGGTTATTGTAGGCAGATACACTCACAGATTTTTTCATTTTTCTGCAACTCAAGAATGGTATGAAGTAACGTAGAAAACCAGCTATTCTGTATTAAAACGTTTAGGCACTTAGGAAGCATAATTGTGGTTTTTATATATTTAAGCATGGAGAACAGGGTACATTTGATGGTGCATTTGATCTCTGCATAACTTCTGTTAAGGGTTTTTAGCAAAACTATAAACCATGAACAGTTGGAACAGTTTGTATATGATGTGAACACCACAAAGAAGGGAAAGTGATGTTTTTTATAGATAATTGTAGGCAATAAAGACGTTAAAATGCATGCATTAAGGAGTACTGGATTAGTAAGAAATGCCTATTTTATACTATGTAATTTCACAGTCATGAGAGGTCGAATTATTCATACTCAAGATTTGTCAAATAATTTATTTGAAAATGCTTTTGCAATTAGAAATGTAATTTTTCTTCCTCTTTCTTTCTAACTGTGACTGGAGCCAAAAGACTTACTGTAAGTACTGTCATGATAGGAATCCAGGGCCACCTTCTTCATGGGCCTTTCCAGGGTCGTAAACCAGAAGTGCATGACCTCTGTTTCTCCAGTAGTAGCAGGAGCCAGATGTTTGTTTGKTTGGTTTTCATTTTTTAATTGAAATATGGGAGAAAAGAAAGTCTAGTTGAATACAGAATAAACGATAAACACCAGACACTTATACTGCCACAACCTCTCCAACCCAATCCCCAACACATTGCAAAGAAAACAACGTATGACAAGGATTTTGAAATAATTAATAATGCAGAAAATGAAAATGTGAGTAGGGACATGTCCGTTATGTGTAAACACTAATATTAGAAGAACAGGGGATTAAGTTTATGATTACTGTTGCTATACTCTGGATCAGGGTGACAGCTCCTCAGGGTCATCCTATAGCTTCCTCAGGGAAGAGGTATCAGAGGCTGCCTGCCTCCCCACTTCTGGCACTGAAGCTGGGGGACTCCTCAGAGGACCAGAAGGCCCACAGTCTGCTTTTTGGAGAATGCTAGGGATGGAATTTAAAAGCTGTTGGCTTTCTCAGTGCTCCTCTGCCACCACCATTGCGCCTGTACCAGTCACCCCTCCTAACATGAGGGCACAAATCCAGTAGCAAATGCTTGACAGATTATTGCCTCAGTGCTGCCATGTGTAGGACAGAAAAGCATTGACTCTTGTGCAAGCACAGAGTACTCTGAGACCTGGAAAAGCCTCCTGGCAAGGATGTACGTTCTTGAATGAGCCAGTGTCGTTGTCTGCTCTTACTCCTGCTCATCCCTCTGCTGCAGCCTTTCCTGGCTCCCTAGCAGTCCTGTGCAAGGAGCACATGAGTTCTCAGTAATGTCAAGGACTTGAATAACTTTTATTTCCTTATTTGTGCCTTCTGACACGTCAAACAGAGGTACCCTAATATTCAGCAGCAGTCCAGAAGAGTGGCTTTACATACGTCTCTAAACAACCAGTCCTAACTCCTGTCAAAGAGTGCTCTTCGACAAATCCAAGTGAAATGAGGGAAATCCCACTTTGTTTTATCTAAACTAGGAAATCATCATCTGAACAATAAAATGAAGTGCTTAATACTAGTTAACTGATGACACATATTGAAGTCTTCATCCTTATTGCTTCCGCCTCTGTCCTGCAAGGGCAGGGAGAGAGGAAGGTGCCGTTTGTCCCCTACCCTTCCCGCTCCCCTCAGAGCACTGGGGCACCAGTTTGCCTTTAGAATGAAAAGATACAAAATCTCTCTCTAAGTGAGCATGTCTCTGGTTCTATGCGGAGCTTAAGAGGTAACAAGTTTCTTGTTTAACAGTGGAAGCAGGAGCACAAATCTGCCTGCTCAGAAGCTGCTCAGCAGAGAGGTCACAGCTGTGGCATAGCTATAGTTCCCTGAGGCATCTTCCCCCTTATCAGCTAGCGTCATCTCCATAGCTGGTGCATGGAGCTTGTGTGCTTCATGCCAACTTTCCAAACTCTTCTACCTAAAACTTCACCTCTGAGCCAACCGAAGGAATACGGTAACTTAAGGTCAGCTCCCAAAAGCATGTATGATTCACCTTGGCTCCTGCATGGTCTCCTCATTTTCGCCCCCTTGATTCCTCCCTTTCTCCTCAGGCTGGCATTTCTAGTTTTTGCAGGTTTGTTCTTCTGTTTCCTTTTTTCTTTTTGCATTTGAAAGCGATCGCTTCTGTCTCTAGCCAAGTTTTCTAGCTGTGTGTACAATACAGCCAACGACTGAGTGGCCTGATAACTATCTTTTGCTAAAGGAAGATCATCTAGAAGGGTTATGACTGCAATGTGTTTACTATGTTTGGACAAACCATAGTACAGTCTCTGGAAAAGTAAACTTTCCTTGTATAGGTTTTGCTGTAGTAATCATAGAAAGAATAACAACTAATTACTGAGCTAAGTTCTAGGGTCACTCCTCATCCACTTGCCTTTCAAACAGCCATTTCTTAACACGTTTTTTGTATATATTGAGAAGCGAATTACAAGGAAGGACCTCAGTGTCTCAGACAGTAACGGTGTCTCATACAATGTGCAAGKGTTCCTGTAACACGTGGTGCAGATATCATGAGGCAGCTGCAGAAACCCTAATGAGGGTATTACATGGCACTACTTCTGCCAGTTTCTCTTAAAATAAACCTTCACTTTTGCAGGTTGTTTTTCACTGTAAGAAATGCTATGTGTATATGTACACACACGTTGACCGTACATAAGCAAAGAAGGAATGCATATAATGGCAAAAACTTTGACAATGATGAGATGACAGATCACAAGCAGGCTTAAGGCATCCATTACTGACTGAATAAAAAGAGCAATTCAAGACACTCCCTCTGAACAAACCTTCATCTCCTCTGTCGGTGGTGTTGACTGTGAACACTATGGAAATCTCTGGGTGGCAATTTCCTGGACAGCCCCGGAGGAGTCGGGCTGCATTTGAATCAGAACTTGAGTGTGGGTGGTAGGGTGGAGGAGGGAACAGAGGTACGTGGTATAGCTGCTCTTATCTTCATAGCTATTCATYCACCAAAGCAATGACAGCATATAAAAGTGGCAATGTGATTTCACAGTTCTAATCTGGTTAATCATCATTTTTTCCAAACACTGCCTCAGAGCAGGCAGGGAGGGGAAATACACATTAATGCTTTGTGCTGGTTCATGACTAACCATGTTCAAAATGCACAGTTTTTTCCAAAAGAAGTGAGGGTTTTATGCCTTATTATCTTTTCCATAACAGAACAGCATTACCTACATTACCTGATATAGAGAGAGCTATTATTTTTTTTAAATAATGAAGATGTGCCTATTCGCAGGAAGAAGTGATCCAGACATGCAGAAATACAGTCTTCTGCCTTTCTGTGCAGGAAATGTACCTTTATTGATGAAATTCACATTTGTGTCTAAACCCGTGGATAGTGTGGAAAACAAAATCCATTTAATAGGGCGTGGATACATTTGATCAGCACTGTATGCTCTATCTCAGGGTAGGTGACAAGATATACTAAGGTAGGTATGGGTTTTGGCTGAAAACTGGTGCTTATTTGTGATGGAAGTTGTCGAGAAATGGTTTGCAATGAGAAACACATCTACAGCTTTTTTACAATTTGTTTATCCTGCAGCCAACACCCTCACGCTCAGCTTGTCAACTGTCTTTTCCCTGTCTCAGACAAATAGTTGAAAATCAGGAAGACTGTGCTTTCATGGATCGACTGCATTAGATAGTTGTCAAGCTGAGAGCCAGTWTGGTCCAGATTTATGGCTGACTCAATCAAGTTGGTATTAGTAGAGCTGTGCTTTCTTACYCAGGTTCATCTTTCAACCCACTCAGTTTCATTAAAGAGAAATTAAATATTCCAGCAATGTAAATGCAATGTATAAAAATGGATTCTCTCTAATAAGACAATGAATAAAAATAAAGGCAAGCCACGCATGGCTGTGGATCTTGAAAAGGACATAACTAGAAATCTTTAGAGGCAGCAGTTAGCAGAACAGCTCCAGTGCTCTTTCAGGATCAGGATGCAGACAGCAAGAAAGGACATTTCTAAATTAGCTCTGGAGCTCTTTCATTCTCCTCTGTACGCTTGGAGTTCTACTAGCTAACAAACGTTTATTAGCTGTTTGTGTCTTAATCAGTTGTGTGAATATCCCACTAACTAACTTTMATTTATTTTTAGKTTTTTTTTAAGTAATTGCAATTGATGCTTGAAGGCCAGAGTACAGAAAGTTGAGACTTCAACTGAGTAGGATGTAGAAATGCCTGCCTGGGAAATGTGTCTACGATAGTAAAGGGCTCCTTATCAGATAAGAGTGTAGGAAGATCTGTGGCTAGGAGCTGAAACAAAAGTAATTCAAGCTAGAAATCAGGCACAGTTTTTGAAAGGTGTATAAAATTAATTTTTGGAACTACTCACCTAAAGACAGAGTGAATCATTTAGCCACTTGACATCTTTAAATTGAGATAGATGTCTAAAATATGTGCTGCAGTTCTGCTACACCTTACTGGACCTGATGTAAAGTACCAAAGTCAATTATTCTACAACTTGTATTATGCCAGGGGTCAGACTAGAGCATCCATATGGTTCCCCCTGGCTTTTTAGAACTATGAATATGCATAGCTACAAAGTCAAGGAGGAATGGGTCCAGGCATTTGTGAACACTATCATCTTCTCATAAAGCCTAAGGGAGGTGGCATGACTCTACAGGATAGAGGATGAAAGTGCAGTTCAGCTTCTGAACACTGATGTTAGATTCAAAGGTGAAGAAAAAGGATTCCTGTGGTGATCCTTCATTTTATGTTCCCCATAGTCCTGATCAGAGCAGTAGAGAACATCTGAAGGCACCAGCAGCTGATCACAGGTTTGACTGAGTTTAGAAGATACCTATGACATATCAGCTTTGAACAACTCAGTGTTTTGACTGGGATGTGTGCTTTTAGGATCTGTATGTTTCAGCTTACTCTAACTTAATCAGCAACTAATATTTCAAAAAATATCTCTCCAGTGTTAAGACCTGCAAGATGTGCTCATGGTACTCTGTGACTTCCATTCGTACTGATGAGCACATAAATCAGAAGCCTCATGCAAGTGCAGATCAAGCACTCTTGTTGAAGGGTGAAGCAGTACAGAAGAATGAACAGTGATGGTGGCCCCACTGATGAGTAGATCCCTATTTAGTTCTTCATGATGCACTTAAATACATTTAAGATCAAATTAATAGATTATTCTAAATTTAGGAACAATACCAAAAATTTTAGTATATCTAATCTCTCTTTTCATACCTTTTCCAAAGTGCACAATTATGTACTCTTTTTCTGTAGTTTTCATTATTTACACCAGCCCTGACTTCATTCCAACACATCTGGGTTATAGTGCTAGACTGATAAAAAGCAAGAAGTTAATAATGAAGAATGAAACAAATGAGTGTTAAAGTTCCCTGTATACCCAGACTGAAGATCCCACCTGTCTTTCAAGGACTGCCATAGGCGCAAATGTTATTGACACAACACAGGAGGTGGTTTCCCTTGATATCACCAGTGAGTGCAGAAGAAACTATGAAAAACTTTTCCCAGACATGGTGAATTCTGCAAAAATGGCTGCAATGCAACTATGTGCACAATTGTGGAATGTTTGTATGATCTCAGATTCAGAAATTAGACACTGAAGGCTTTCATAAGAGGGTATTGCACTTTTTTTAAGCTGGGATACTGATGATAAGGCAGAAAGGAATATGTACACCATTCGCAGAGGTACAAAACCACATGCATCTACACTCATAGCTGCATTTACCAAGGTGCTGCATCACTAAATGTTACGGCTGATGGATCATGTGTCTGCAAGGCTACGTGGGACACTGAAGCTCATTACCCACCCACCCACCCACCTCCCTAGTTTCATGGAAGCTGGTACGCTGATGCTCCTGATGATCTTTTCTCCAGTTGCGTCCTGTCCAGCATCTGTATTCAGCCTGGAACACTGCCAAATCCAAGCAACTTCATCTTAAATACAGAGCACATGCGTAGGGTTTCACCTGCTCTGTGTGACAGCGCTATCTTACTCTCACTGCCTACCCAGGCAACTTTTGCCACCTTTGAACTACCTCTAGATATGTTGCTTTATAGTGTTTCTCTGAGTGATGAATATGCAATTCTGGTGCCAAGGCGTTATGTCTAAGGAGTGTCCTGACCTCAGCGTGGGTCTGGGAAGGTGAGAAAGTCTGACAAATGCCAAATAACTACTAGTCAATAAAACTCAGATGTTTCAAACAGCAGAGGACAAGTCTAACAAAATGCTTTGAGGGGAAATGTGCAAGTAAAGCAGACAGGAAGGTTTGGCAGTTTAAGAACTGAATATAATTCAGGGCAATAGCAGAGTCTAGCAGGCAGCTACGGCAGCGTGTGCAGGCACGAGATTAGCCTGCAGTGATGGATAGGAGGGAAACTTCCTTCTGTCAGTATCTTTTCTCCTACAATATCACTAGCGCAGAGGAAAGGGGTGGAAGGTAGATGTCCTTAACGTTGCATCCTTAGATTTAACATTCTGATTCATAACCATCCCTTACATGATTTACTTGAGAGGACAAGGAATACACCACCTTCTGCCTATGTGGAGAAAGGATAGAAACATGTCTATTTGAAGCTAATGTTAAGCTATTATACTACTCTCTCAACAGAAGGCAATAGCACTTTAAGGCATCAGACTGCAACATAGGATTTTTAATCCACTTTGGAATGAGAAGTGGAATCAATAGTGAGGACTGGTACTCAGTGGCATACGCTGGATAACTGTAGGTTGGGAACATGTTTAAAATAATCCACCCATTCTCTTCATTTCTCCAAGAGGTTTAAGTGAAAGGAATTATTACCTGACAGTCTGTGTCAGCATATAAACCAAGATGATATGGTTGGTGGCCCTTGAGAAATAGATGGCAAATACAATTAAAAAAATTCTGTTTAAGTTGTGCAAGGAAAAATCTTTTAAATCTTTGACTTGGGAAAAAAGTCTTCTTGCTCTTGAACATTATTTAGATGCTGGGAGCTCTGTCTTTGCCAAATATAGCTACTGCATTCAGTATACAGCAAATCACTGCAGTTTTTATCTGTGCTGTGGGTCTTGGTGTTTTTAAAGTCCAATGTTGTTTTCCTTTTGCTAAACAGAGACTCCAAACATCCTTTATGTGGGAATGTTATGTAAGCAAAACAAACATTATGTACATGCTAACAATTCACTAAACAGTTTCCCTTTACCTTTAATGACCTCTTGTAAAACACCTGAATAATTCATTGAGGAGAAAATCAAGATAATGCAGGTCATTTTGCAAATCCAAACATAAGAAGCATTTTTTTCATCTCTGGAACAGGCAGCACTTAAGCAGTGCTCACTGTCAGTCCTGTGAGAGTTCAGAAGTGTTTGTCATCTTTCCACTACTTAAAGTCTGTTTTCAATGTTTTATAACTTCTGCCAAAATTATTACTCTGAACTGATAAAAATTAGCAGAAGGAGGTCTTAACCCAGAAAGAGTCACTTGAAATTCAGTTTGAATAACCTTGGTTAGGCTGACTTTAAGGCACAGGAGGTTGAACTGCTTACAGATTTACAAACACCTTTGGTTTGTTTAACTTCAAAATAGCTTTAAATATTCATTTTGCACATTTGGCAAGCACATACAGTCTGGGAGGAGAGGAAGGCAAGGCATTAATCCAATCGCAGAAGTGCTATGCTTTAAACAATAAATTCTCATTTGCAATAATTATTATTTTCCAGGGTTTTTCCTTTCAGTCTGAAAAATTCACTTCGTTTCTTTGTGTACCACTTAGGAAACAGAATGATTCATACTACTTTTTTTTAATAAACATACAAGCCTTTAGGAAGTCAGCACATTACTGGCAGCAGACGTCTCTTCAGTTCACCTTGGCAATGACCTGTAAGTTAACAGCTGGATCCAGTGCTCACCGAAGTTACTGGAGGGATTTCTACTGATTTCAGTGGACTTTTGTTCAGACTTGATGAGTCTTTGACATTTGGCACTGATGAAACGGTCCAGACCAAATGTGTAGACACTCCGGTAAAGGTGCAGTTAAGAGGAAAGCGATGTAGTCTTTTTATGTTTGTGCCATAACACTCCTACGGGAGTGCTTGTCCTCTTTTTAAAGGCAACGTGACATTAACATTTAAAAAGCAAAACATAACTGTGAAAATACAGATTCCTGCAAGCCCAAGTCTCAGTCATAAGTGTAACATTTGTTTATGGACAGTGGATTCCTTCTCAGGCCAGTGCAAGGCATCTGTGTTTGACCAGTTTCTGAAGGCTCACATGGAAAATCAGTCAAGTGCAGGGCTTTTACTTAACCTTGCTCTCAGGGCTCGTAATTTCTGTGGAAGAGCTTTTGATCTGCATACGTGTCACTTACACAGCCTTTGCTTCTTTTAATATATTTTACTTGTTGCATACATCATCCTTTTAGACAATATCTACCATGTCAAACACTCTGTCTGGTGCAGAAGCTGGACAAGTCCAGAAACTTCCCCACACTAAGAATTGTCCTCAAGAAAACTGGAAGCAACAAGTTGTCTCCAACAGACAAAGGAAGAAATTACTTTCCTACAGACAAAGGAATGCAGGATACTAGCATAGATGGCATTACGTGGATGACACCACTTACTGGCTATTTTGTTGCCAAAAAGATTCAAAGCTCCTAATTAAGTTTTTTTCATCACAGGAGACAGCTGCTGAAATATCCATTAATTAATGCTGTGATCATACATGCTTCTCACTTCTAGGCAGGAAGGGCAGTGACTCCTTACCAGTTTGGAAGCTGCTACAGCAAAGATGAGTGCAAATGTAAAGCATCTTTGAGCTTCCCCAGAAGCTCTTCTATTATTTGAGACAATCATATCGTTATTCTGCAAACAAAAGGAAATGCTGGCCAACTGGAAGTACAAAATAAGCCTTCAAACATTTTGAGAAAAGAATAGAGGCTTTCAGATAAATTGCTTTTCCTTGCTGAGCCCTCTTTTGCTGTAGTTAATTATGAGTGGCATACATAAGAAAAAGCAAGCCAATAAGAAAAGTTTACAGGCAATGCTAAGGAAGCGTCCTAATTCCTCTGGGCATTTTAGCATATTGTTGTACACCACTAACCACTGGCTTTCCAAGTGATCTCACCAGGGTACCAACAATGTAGATGTCTTCAATGGATGCTTGTTCAGGCCTAATAATTACAGTTTAAAGAACAGTTGGCTATGCATTGTCTCAGTTAAAATTAAGACACTCATTTTGTTCTCACAAGAGATTTGACTGCGGGTTTTTTTCTATTGAGGAATGTATAATACAGAGTCCTGATGAACAATAGGAACCTGCGATCAAGACATAAGTTTTAGAATTGCTAATGTGGCTGAACAACAAAAGAGGGTCTTTTGATGTCACAAAGGTCACGAGGCAGCAAAAAACAACGTGCATGCATAATGAATGGCCAAAATACGTGAGCCTTCTGAAAATAACATTTAATTCCTATCTAAGTAATTTATTTCTTATTCTCAGGGAAATTAGAATAAGTTAATTACATATGCAATTCTGTACAATTTAGACATGTCTTTGCTATAGGGAATGAGAGCAGAAATATTCACTTGAACTGGTGCTTCCTACAAAATAAAATGGAGCACAAAAGGAGCAGCTCAGTAGAAAACTCTGCCTGCTCAGAGTTAGGTTTTGTTAATGAATGAACCCTATTTCCATCAGTCATCTTGGTGAAGGCAAGGATATAGAGTTAGGGAGGGTTATATTGCACCTATCAATGACCCTCTATGTGTTAGATACTTATGCTCTTGGCTAAGCTCTTTCTGTAGTCCAAGGAGAGAGGCAAAGAGAGAAAAGACCATCTTCAGAGGGTGACTCATTTTAGATACACATTTTAGATACACTCTTCACATGCAGTGAATCACCTTCTGGTGCTCTCTACCTCTTACACTGACAGCTAGCTTGGAAGACACCTTGTTCTCAGATGGCTAATTTGAGGTGTACTCAGCTTCACATTCACAGTAAAACTGGGGCACCTCCTCTGAAGYTGACTGGGCTTTGCCACTAGTTTCAGTAATTCCAAGGTCTAACTCAGCCTCATGGCGAGGGTACATGAAAGGACCCCCCCAGGGCACCATTCGGATGGGGCCTGGAGGCCCAGGTGTCAGAAAGCACTGATGGCAAAAGCATGGTCTGGCTATGCCCTGTCTGACTCTCGTCTGAACATGATGGAAACAAATAGCAACGAGGCGATGCTGTGGCATGTCCTGGTTCCTCCTGCTACTGCTGCTCAGAGGACTCCTGCTGATCTCCTCACCTAGAAAAGGGGAGGACCCCACGTACGGAGTAGAGTAGAGGAGAAGGAGAGAAGAAGGCTTTGGTTGGTCCTACTTCTGAGCTGAAGCAGTCCCAGGCTGACCTCCTGCCCTCTCTGCCCTAGGGCCCACCATGGCTCTGCCTGTGTGGGCAATGTTCATGAATTTTGCATTCCCCAAAATGAAGCTTTACCACACTGCATTCTGTACTGACTTTGCAAAGGAAAAACACAGTCCAGTAAACACCACCAGGATTCAGTTGCCTCAGTCCTATGTGTTCAGAAGCTTTTAACTATTGAGAACATCAATCTTATAAAACAAGATGTTATTCCTATTTTTTACAAAACATCCCTGTGTAAATGTTTCTTTGCTATTTAAAGCAGAAATACGTTGGGAGGAGAGGGAGATTGTAAAGTACATTCTCCTTTTTTTGTTTTTTTTTTTATGTTATGCTAAGTGCCCCCACTACCAACCCTGTATTGTGTGCAATAGAGATATCATATAGATGCAAGTTTACTAATTGTTAACATTTAGTCACTACTAATTATCCATCATAAATGATACTGAATATAGTAAATTCAGTGGAAGGGCAAAGAAAAAAAAGAGAGAAAGACAACCCAAACATATAAACAAGGTAAGATGCAATGCAACTTAAAATGCTGTAAAATATTCTTGGATCTAATATACTTGATGCCRCAAGTTTCTGGGTATGTTACTGATAAGCTATCTATCACTTAGAGTTATTAAGACCATAAGCTTGGACTTCCTTTCTTTTCAAGATGATAGGATGGAATGGTTAACAATTCTGATTGTTTTTTTTTTTTTTCAGAACAGTTGGTGGAGATCACTTGAAGACTGATTGCTGGGAATTTTGCTGCATTAAACCATCTGGCAGAGAGAAATGTATGTTCTGAATTGTTTACAGCTTGAATCAGTCACATTAGAGAACTTGTATATTGAAAAGAACTCCTTAAGAGGCAGAAATATAGCTAATTGAGCATGCATTTCACTGATTATTTTCTGTGAACGYCTATTGTAGGTCACGCTGTTGTCATCTACATTAGCTACTTTGCTAGTGATTTGCAAAGGCACAACCCAAAGAAATGTGATGGGTCCTTCAGAAACCACCAAACTGTCCCGGCAGCTTCATCCATTGGAAATGATTGACCATCTATACACTAGCAGAACATTTTAAAAAAAATAATCAGAAAACTCTGAACTTTATTAACTTTTATTTTCATTGGGCTAAAGCTGGCAATGACATTACCGTCCTAACCAGAGAGGAATTTTTTATATGTTTTTACTTGGGAGATTTTTTGTAATCTCCTTGCATATTTCTATTACTCTTSATTCCTACTATCACCGATATTGATTTAAGGACTCAATGGCCTGAGCTCTTTCTTACCTCAAATTCCTTCCTGAAGATTTTTGCAACAAACACCAGTGCTACAGTCTTTTACAGCTGCCAAAACCTCTGCAGAACCTTAAGAATACATGAAAGCATCTCCCAGGCAACGGGCACCAGTTCAGAAATGCATACGATGCATATTGGCAAATTCCTATCTCTGTTTCTACCTACCCCACCATGTTTCCTAGATCAGAGAATGTGAGGAGTTTAGTATAACCTGGATTGGCTAGCTACAAGTCATTATGTCTGCAGCTAACCATTTGGATTCCCTGGGCTGTGCAGTAGAAATACAGTGTCAGAATCCGGCTCCTGTGCATGCCGAGCTATTACTTTTTCAAGAGGTGTTCTCATCCAGCTAAGTGCCTATAGGTGCTSACTATTTTTTAATTAAAAAAAATTTTAACAGATTAATACACATCTGGTGTCATATAGAGTTTGCCTTGTCAAGAATAAAAATCAGGTGTGTATATAGCTGATTAAGTAGAAATGTTGTCAGGCCATATTGTCTTGGAGCAGCTAGGAATTTTAGCCATTTTTTTCTTCCAAACAGAAGCCGGTAATTGTGTTAACGCCAATTTCTTATTTCTAATAGGAAATTTTCTAATTCTCTTGTATTGTCAAGAAACTAAACCCATGACAGTAGCCATTCTTACATAGGGAGAAGTGCATGGGGAGTCATCTCCCTCTGCAGATAGAGGAGTAAGATATGAAGCTTGGGAAGAAGCGTTGCTGCAGGGGTCCTGGGTATGCAATGAAGGATTATAACTGGCAAGAAGTGTCTGGGTCAGAGACAAAGCACTGGTTGTGGAGCAAATAAGGAGCTCCTGGGTATGAGGAAACTATCCTGCTCAACTATGCTGTTGTGATCAATTCCTGAAGCACTGAGATCTTAAAAGGCTCCCAGTAACCGTAAGCTTTATCTGCTCTTAACCTCAGTGTTGTCTGGTGAATATTTCTCACCCTGCTCCATCCCTGGGATCACTTTTTCTACCTTCACATGTTCTGCCCTGCTTCCTCTGATTCTTCTCCCAGTGTCTTCTAACCATGTGCCCTCCTGAACTGGTCCATGGGGAACCAGTCCCTGCATCTCTAGTTCTTATAGGGTGTATGTGAGGGAGCACAAGGAAACAATATTTAAGAACTTCTGGTCTTCAGAAATCTCATCCTGCTTAAAGTAGCTGATAACAGCAAGTGTGAACAGAGAAGGGTGAACAGAGTTTAAGCTTTGAGAAGCCAAGCTTCCTGATGGTTATGATGATGTTTCTACTGGATAGTTCTGGGCAAAGGTTGAGGTATTGTCCTGCATCCCACTATTTTCTAAGGGCATTTCACCATGAGCCTCAATAGGAACACGAATGTTTTTGGAAGGAGATCAGAAAGCGCCAAGAAACATATCCATGAATGTCTGTCCAGGCTTGCTTGAATGATAATATACACTTGGCATCATTTCACCTGATACTTTCTGGAACATTAGTTTTGTAAAAAGAAAGAATAAAAAAAATTCAAAATTCTTTCATATGCAGACGACCTAAACAGAAGAGTATGTTTGCACTGGGGGGATAGATGGTGCAATACATGACCTGGAGAAACTGGATGCAGTGTATAYTGAAATAGTAGTGTTAAATGTTGGCCAGTAACATTTTTCATCTGACTGCTTTCCTGAAATAAACAATGAGGTGTAATTGGCATTTTGAGATGGCAGTCCACTTTCAGGTTGGCATAAAATCATGAATATGCTAATTACAATTTTCTTTGGTGGAAAGACTATGCAATCCACATTTGGAACCTAGTCTGTAAGAAAATCAGTTAGTTAACACAGAAGATTTAAAAAACACCTTAATTTGGTGATTTGCCATTTTGGCCAATGCTTGGAACTAAATTTCTTGTACACACTAGCTGTGTGAGAAATGACTCTTGAACTTTATTCAATAAGATCAAAGAAAGGAGCTGGAATTATGACAAACACTTGTCTATTTCTTTCCACAGTTGTAAGAATCTGGTAGGCTTTTATTCCTCTGAATATCAAATAAGGTTATGTCCTCTTTTTCTCTCAAAGAGCTATTGCAGAAGTTAGATCTGAGACTGAGATTTAATGAAGTAAAAGCCATTCTCCCCAYATTACTTTTCTGAAATAAGGCTGTCCATGTATGCTGACAGAAATCAATCCAGGGAAAAAGGAGGTGCCAAAGCCACAGCTCATATTCGAGTCAGCAGTACAACATTTGACTGAATCTGTAATCTGTTGTTAAATGAGAAACAATTATCAATTGTCACTGTCAAAAGAAGGAAACCATTAAATAAGGTTGGCTACTGAATATGCCTAGCAATGAAATGAGGACACTGAAGATAAGATTGGCTGCCTATGAAGATAAACCCAATAGCACACTGGGTGGTTACACACTGCTTATAGAAACATCACATCCCATGAGTAGTGTTGATTCAAAAAACAATACTTAGGATGAAATGCTTCTTGTTGTACAATGTCTTCAAGTGCTATTAATGGCTTTTCTTTCTCATATTAGGCTAATTAAATAAGCACACTTTAATTTCTGTCAGCAATTAATTTCCTTCCAGTTTTCTGAGTGTGCAAATGGTTCACGAGGCTCTAACTGACATATTTTAAGTCTGCAAGGTATTTGAACTCTTATTTTACAAATAACTTTGATAAAGGCATCACTTGTTTTGTTTCCCAATTGCGTCTGAATTCATTTGTGTGCTGGATCATTCTTGCGTGCTATTCACTCAGAGAAGTGAATAGCTGGAGTTACAGCTTGCAGGTTACCAGCACTGAAATAATTTAGAACCTTTACTTTGTTTCATTATGAACAAATCCAGGCTTGCCAAAGCCTATTCCTGCTGCTTTTCTCACTTCATTTTGCAGCACAGCTGTTTTAAACTTCCTAAAAGGATTCGAGGCTGATCAGCTGGTATTTATTGGCTTCAGAGAATATGCTAGCAGTACATACTTTTGATGCTTAAGAAAACAGCAATGTTTGTTATTAAACAGTTTTGGAAGATGTTTTAACCACATTTAAGAGCGTGACAAATAACTGTGCTTTAAGAGAATGAATTTTAAAGAAAGTTTCTTTCTGTTTCCTGAAGAAATGCTTCTTTTGAAAAGATCAGATTGGTAAACTTCTCAAAGAGCCAGTACACCAAAAATGCTTTTGTTACTTCACTGGCTACTTGAGATTTCTTTTCTCTTTTAAGTAGTTCCCAAAAAGAAAACAAGAGTTAATATGCTTTCCCAAGTGGAACGTTTTTATTTCTGAAAGGTGAAGGAAGAGAGAGGGCAAAGCACAAAATATACTGCATTCTGTAAGCCTGAAATTCCAAAAAGATTTTCAGGAATCCCAGCTAAGCAAATGTAATATCCTGGAGCATCAGTGCTATGGAGTAGGCGATCGAAGCAAAAGCTGGGTAGTTAGGATGAGGCTTGCTGCCTCTTTTTACCAAGCTGCCTCCCATGTCTTTCTCAAGAAGACAACAGAAACTTTGGAGAATCAGTAAAAGTTCCCTCCCCTTCTGCTGTTTGTTGGTTCTATTTTTTCTAACTGACAGTGCCAATTTTCAACTATTCATGTGGTGAACTTCAAAAAARCCCCAAAACAACAACAAGAAAATGAAAAGGATTTAACTATTAGTCTCATTACCCTGGATACATACTCAGTTCAAATGTTAGACAATAAAGAGAAGTCATGACATACAAATCCAAAGGACGTGGGAATTGATTGTCTGTCCTAATTAAATCCTATCACCTGAGAGTGTTTGGTGTTTTGTAATGTTAAGCCCATTTGATTTTAATGACCTATGCCTTCTATTCAGATGAAGAGAACACATTTTCCTTTTATCTTCTCCAGATTTTTTGTTTCATATCCAGCATCTTATCGAGTTAATCTTTTCACATACATTAAGAAGTGCAAGGCCTTAATTACACTGTTTTTCATAAGACCAGTAATATACAACAGAAACTATGAAAACCCATGGGGTCTAATATATGCCTAGTTGACATGAATAACTCAGACAATATGCCACTCTAGGACCAACGTGTAAATGATTTTCATACAATATTGGGAATAGCTGAAGGTGTTTGTTAATCAAGCCTTATAGCAGTCTCAAAAATATAAAACATGCCCCTTTCTAAGGGATACTGCAGTCAAATTTAAATGACATGTCCGAGGACATTGTGCACTCTCAAATGTTAGAAGTGGTATAGAGTATGGGAAAAGAACAATTCAGTCCTGGGACAATGCTCCTGGGTCTATGCACATCGCACCCCACTCCTTGGAGGTTTTAATCTTATCCTCGGAAAACTCTGAGTAGTCCCTGTGGGACAACCACAACTTGGCAGGGAGAAAGGGCAGTGTAATTTCTGAATTTCCATTATTAAGATGCTGCAATCTTTTTTATTTTCTAACCCAAAGAGAGCTAAAAGAAGTAGGGGGTGTAATTAAACATGAGGTAAAGTGGTAAAAAAGGAAATCTGATACTGAGTCCTCTGCTCTAACCAATGTGAAGCTCCAGCCTCACTCTTGGGGTTTTTTAAAGAAAAAATTTGTGCTGCGGCACTGGAAAATAAACATACATTTGCCTGTCTCCTAGTTGTGAGAGATAGGAGCGGGGAATGGATATAAATAAATTATGTTCTTCTCTTAATTGCTTGTTTTTAAAACATCTTGTTAGCGTACTTCTGACTTGTTAGCGTACTTCTGACTAGAAGGTTTCCATTGGAATCTGTGGAAGGTTTCTGGCTACTTCAAATCCAAAATGGTTAATGACGCAGTTACTTGTTCACAGTAAGTTCATTACACAGTGATAGCTGAAATAATTTCTCGTTTTTTTTTTTTTTTTCTTCTTAAATGATGAGTCACATATGTTTATGTAGCTCCAGGCAAATACAAGAACTTAAATGAAAAACCCAGCCCCAAACCCTCTTCCCTCCTGGTTCAAATTGCTCAGCCTCAGTAAGCCCAATGGTAGAGTGGAGTTTTTATGACCATTTTAGGCAGGAAATTTTTGCAATAACATAATTTTATTCTAACCATATGAAGCAATCTATCTAGTGTGAAACTAAATGCAATTATCTACTGTGTCTATGAAACACTTGAACATGAAACAATGACTTTTGTATGGAGTAATTTAATTTCAAATGCAAAGGGGATCAAAATATGCTTTCCTTTTTGAAATCCCCCATTTTTTTCACAATGCTCAGTATCTTGAGTCAATCTTCCTCAGCACAAAAATGTAAATCTTAAATTTAAATTAAATTTATTCAATTTTTTTTTCCTCAAAACCAGTTACATTTTTTACCCCTACTTGTACATTTCTTTGGGCTTTTACAGAGAAAGCAAGAAACAGACTTCCAATTTTCAGCTTTAATTTATTAATGGTCAGTTTTCTCCTATTTATTCATGTGCCAGCATTGTTTTTCCCTCTCTACTATTGAGCTGTTCATATTTTATGAGGAAGAGTCACGTCCCTTTTTAGCCTTTGTTTTACTATATTAAATAAGCCAACTTCTTTTTCATACAATAGGTTTACTCTTTCCTTATTTATCCTAAACTACAAATTCCTTCATTACATGTATTGTAAAAATCTTTTCTGAGAAACCCTAGGATTTATAGCTTTTTCAAGCTTATGGTACAGTAGGAATGGCGTAATTGTTTTCCTCCTAAATGCTTAGCTTCTTATATGCTAATGTCTTATTTGTGTTTGTGTAAGAATTTGGGAAACTAGTGTGAAACAGTGATTCATACAGATGCTCCCAGGTATTCCTAATCTGATTAAACTAAAGGTTATCACATGTCTTACCAGGCTTCGTTGTCCTCCATTTACCTGCAATGTCTTTCACCCCAGTAGCCTTAAGAACATTATCTATTATATGTGCTCAAACTTACTGTTTAAACAGTAGCTAAAAATTCACCAGAGCAGCTAACTCTTCAGAGAGCTCTAAAGCAAACTCCTAGAGAACAGTTAAACTAAAAAGTCATGCTCTTAACTGTTGGCTTGAGTGAACCACAGAGATTATGTTGCCCTGTGTATGACATATTGCTCAAAATTAGATCCGCCAATGTAATCACACATGGTGGAGAAACTGCGCTGTATGGCTTGCTAACAATTCCAAAAAAATTAAAAATTTCCAAAAAACTAACAAATAGATTACTTATTATCATGATGGTTTTTGTTGTGATGATTTACCTGCCTTTTTTTTTTTTTTTTTTTTTTTTTNTTTTTTTTTTTTTTTTTTAAATTGCCTGACATTCACCTTGATCTAATTCCTGGCTGTGCAGAAGAGCTTAGAGGTTAAAAGAACCTATAAAAAATATTTACCCAAAGGTATATCCATATTTTGTGCATGCTCGTTCAGAAATACTGTTTCACAAATCTAAAAAAAGCCCCAAACCCCTTCTGTAATTAAGCCAAAATTTTCTATGCTTAGTTTGACTGGCTAAAGTAATATTTCTCTCTCTAGTGTCTGAGATCCCAAGCAATCTTTTGCCTGATGTTAACTGTATGAAGATATTTGTTGCTTATACTGAGGATTCTTGAAATAATGGATAGAAACAAACTACGCTTTGGAAAGGCCTACTTAAAAATAATTTTTGTTTTGTTTTGTTTATCTAACAAGCATAAAAGTATTTTGACCTTGAACAGAAGAATTAAATAAGTATGTACAGGTTTACTTGAATATAAGGTTTTATGATTGCTACTATGGGTGAATAGGCATAATTAGTCTCTTACTGTATTTGAGCATTGAGTCTAAATGTTTGTAAACTAAGTAATGTGGACATTTTAGCCTTAAGTACAGAAGATAGGAAATAAGGCTATGTTCTCCAATATGCGCAAAAGCAATCTGTAACAGCACTATGATGGGTCTTAATATTACCTAATGAGTAATATTACCAGAATGAGATATATGATGCATATCATGAAATGCTGAAGCCAGGGATATGGTTTACAAGTTTGTGTTGGAGTTTTACAGCTTACAGATAAAAATAAGACGGTTAGGGAAAGAAGAAATTGTTGTTTTGGGAAGAGATCTGTGACATCTGTCCTTTATCTTGCAACCATACTAGAGAAAAAGCGTGTAATCTTGTAATAAAGCCTACAGGAGCTGCTAAAAGTCTGTCTTTATCAGAAAATTTATTTGACAACCAGTAATAAGGAGAGTTAAGTTTATATTTTGTTATTTTACTATGCAAACATATGCTATATGTAATAAATATATTACCTTTCATAATTTTAATGTGGTTGTTTAAAAAGAGAAATCAAATTGAGGAGCAAGTATTTAATGGGCCTGTTTTTAGCAGTGCATTTTATCTAATAGTTTACAATAATTTATATGACATTATGTGTCAGTAATTGGCATGGTATTTTAAACAAAGACTTTACATCTGGCATAGGCTCTACTGAGTACTGGAGTTTAATGTCAAGAAAGATGCAATAAAACAGAGAAAACTAAAAAGAGCCTTTCCCCCTTCTAATAAATCCAGACAGAGTCCTGTTTTTGTTCCAGTGACATCAGAGCACTGGACCAATACCAAGTCATTCTGAAAAATGCCTTTAAGAAATATCTCTCTGCTCTCTGCAGACATGAGATGTAAGAATACAACTTATAAGAATACATTTTAGTACAACAAATCAAATGAATAAGCAATTAAACATTTTCCCACAAACTAGAACAGTTTACGTTGTTATTTGATTTATGGGCATGAATTGAAATTTCCTACAAAACAGGCCATTGTGTCTACTTTTACAAGCTAACGAGCAGCGTGTGACTGTTTCTTCTATTTCTTAAGGGATATAAAAAGTCTCATTTAAAATACTTTGTTTATTGCATGTCACATTTCATTCCATATGTGCTTATGCTGGGCTGTATCATATCAAGTTGACTTCTAACTGCAACATAAACCAGAGCAAGACAATTGACTAATATCTACCAACTTCTCCCTTTAGTTATGTGCTTTCCCACTAGATGTAAGTGTTAATTTAGTTTCATCTATGTCAGGAGGACACATTTGGGTGCATTTGTTAAGAGAGTTAGGCTATACTGACACAGCTTCTGCAGGCTTCCACAKAAGGGCTGAGACAGGTACCACCCCTAGTGCTTATGACCACTCTCTGCTGGAAGTTATCAACCCCATATTTTCACACGCAGTTTGCTTCCTAATCCATTTTAACCAAATGAGTTGGGTTAGCAAAGACGTCTTGCTTAAACTAACTAGTTTGGTTTTCCTGAAACACTTTACAGGGCTTTCAAAAATGCAGTGCAACCGAAAATGGTGACTTCCCAAAGGGAAACAGGGACACAACTGCCTTGGGAAGGTAGTGTGCTAAATCAGCTGTAGGCTGTGGAGGAAGAAGGTACCTAAGAGATTGTGAAGRCCCATTAGGTACACAAGTACTTCAGAAATCCTATCAATCACATGCATATTTACATAAATTAACGCAATTAAACATTTGTGTTCTGATGCAAATTCTTCCTTCATTGGGAATATGGTTAGGTGTTTAAATGTTTTTGTGAAGAACGATGAAGGTTGCTTGACAGACAAAATAAATTGAAGAAAGTACCATTATCCAGAAGTCTATGCTGTTTTCCACAGTCCTGCATATAAGGTGATAACACAGTACAAACATTATTTGTTTTAAACATTGCCTTCAAACTTTTTTTTCTAAATAAAGGAAGAGAAAACCCTTAAGCCCTAGGAGACTAGCCAATAGGTGCAAAACTTTCCTTAACCACGTTGTTTTCTCTTTTTTTGTTATTATTCAACTGGCTGTTGCAGTAGGGGATGGGGGGAGCTTGCCTAGTTTTTTTAAGAAACTCTTTGTGTGTGGGGGTGTAAATATTTTTATTACCACAGGTCCTGTTCCCCATTTCACAATAAGATATTTCTTGTGCATAATTCCATGGACATGCCTTTGAAATTGCAATAATACGATAGCAAAAACTAACATGAATCAACTGCATTTTAAATCTACCTCTACTGAATATGGAAGTTATCACCAATGTTAGGGGATTCATATATCACTTGCAGCATACATTCACTGTTTCACACTGGTAGATGGCTTGCCTCACTTTTTTTTTTTCCCCCATAAAATGTCTGTGTCAATTTGCAGTTCAAAAGAAACCACACTGTTAGGATTCTTTTCAGCTTGTCTTTATTTTTAGTTTTAGATTAACTAATGCCTTGTAACACAGAAAAACRAATTCCAGACATGAATTTTGTACACACGTTTTTCTTATTTTCCATTCATATTTGCTCTTTCTAGTAATAACCAGTTTTTCTTTTGAGAGGTTCATCAGTTCACAGGAGATTTTAAGCCATTAAAAATGGGATGATATTTAGAAAGTTTACATACAAAGATGTCTGCTTCCCTACACGTTCATACTGACCTTGTTGGAACAGTCCCCCAAATGGCTGTCACTATTACAGTAAGAGTATTAAGAATAATGACAACCATTTTTCTAGTGGTGCATTATTATAATTTTGAAGGATAATAATCCTGTAATAAATGTGGCTCATCAATACAGCTACCATGAAGTCCAAAAATGATCTTACATGGTCTTGCATGATCTTGCAATATGTAAGGTCTGGGTTCCATTTTGTTCCTTCTTTGAAAATGAAATAAATTTGGAAAAAAAATATTTTCCAATTTTTCTCTATATCTCTAGCCCACCCATAATATTATATTTTGTATCAAAGTTTGGGCAATCATAATTAAAATAGCATTAAAAGAAGATCATTCCTTCATAACTCAAGCCAACCCCAGAATGCTTACTATTTTTCCTAGCCTCAAAAGTTCACCGAGTTCTTCCCATTCCAGCTTCTTCCAAACAAGAACGGAGTTAACCAAAAATGTCCAAAGAACTGAGAATCTCAAGCTGTGAGTGGCTGAATAAAGAATTCTTCAAATGGGACAAGTAAGCTTAAATGTCATTGAAACATATGGTGAAACAGTTTTCATGATGTGCCTGATTCCAAACCCATTAAGGGGAGCTGTTCCACTGACTTCATTGGGTTTGAATCAGACCCTATAAAAGGTGCTTAAAAAATGCTTTTAAAATCAATGCCAGCTAGTGGGGGCTCCTTTCCAAATGAATGTGATCTAGTTTGTCCAAGAAAGTTAATTTATACTCAATTGGACGCCCAGTTTCACACATTCAAGTATTCCTATGAACATTCTGGGTTAGACCTTCAGCTGGCATGTATCAGCATAATTCCATTAAGGTCTATACGTCTGTGACAATTTACATCTGGACCATACTTTTGGAACCCATGTTCTAAATCTTTGGAGATTTTCTCATCATCCCTCACTGCATTTTTCTTGTTTGGTTTTTCAAGTATCGGTTGAAGCAAAACATCATGTCCAGGAAAACAGCCTGAACTGAACTCCTTTCTATATGTGAAGAAAGACAATGGAAATAACTTGAGAGGTACTGCATATGGAAAAAATTCTCAGGAGAAATCTGGATATCAAATTTTCTCCAGTAAAATTCTTCTTCCATGCAAGGGAGATTGTTAACAACCTTGAGGCAGCAGCCTTTTTTGTGTATACTTTGACAAAAATATCAGCCACTCCCTTCTGATTAGTTTCACCAGGACAGATCTCTGACAGGATCAGAGTCAGGCAGCAGTGTGTGAACCTCACATGAATATCAGATTGTTGCAATGAGAAATAAAATCCTTGTATTGCAGAACACAACTTTGCTTGCCTCAAGTAGGTGGGTTTCTGTTTTTTTTTTTTAATTTAATACAACATTAATCAAAACATTGACATACTATAAAAAACAATAAACATTCCTTTTCTCTTTTCCAATTTAAAAATATGTCTAGACAAGAAATCAAAGCAGATCGTAAATTTTGGAAACTAGTCCTCAACTTGTTCTAAGAAGAAGCAGTCTCATAAATACACATCTGCTTCATTCTTTACAAGTTAGGAAGCAAAGGAATAGTAAAGAGATCATAAGTTTGAAACCAAACAAAAATTCCTGCTTTCTTAGTTGTTTAAAGTTCAAGTGTTAAAATTGGCTCAAACAAAAAGCATGTTGCCATTGCTTATTATAGTTTCATATAAAAATATAGAAGAGGGATGGAGATGGTACAGTTATGGGATTTGTCACGTCTGCTGATGTCACCAAATTGGATGAGGTTTGGCAGAAAGYCCCTCGTGTTCAATAAGTACCAGATTTAGAGTTAATTCAGCAGGAAGATGCAAGCCTTACAAAATCAACACTCTTCAGGTATGCATGATAAATTGCCTTCAGCATTAGAAGTTTGAAATGCGTTTGCTGAAAATTCACTTAGATATAGGTTCAGAAAACTTGTGACCAAACTGTATGTGTTTGACTATCACTCAGTCAAAAAGGTGCTTGACTTTTTTTCATAAAGGTATATAAATATATTTTCTCTCCTACTGGTTTAATACTAAGTATGTTAAGTAGATCACTTTTGAGTTAATTGTTTACAGACCTTTAGTTTTCTGTCTGGAATAAATTATTACAGCAATCTAGTTTATGTGTATTTTAAGCTGCAAAAAATTTAATTATGACACTGATAAGGGTTTTCATTAAAGCAATTTTCTTAAACAACATGGAGAAGTTGTAAGAATCGGGATGTATTTGTATTTCAGTGAATTATTTGCCAGCCTATTAATTATTTGCAAGTGAGAAATAACACAGAAAATAACTTTAAACTACAAGCTTACAAAATATTTTTAAATAAAAAATACTATAATAAAAAATAAAACACACTTGCTGGGAGACACAGCATATGTAGAAGCCGTGTGTCACTCTTCACAGTGACCCTTCTCATCTTCTCAGAGAGCTGTTTACTCCTACGGCCACTGCTCCAAGAAAGATATCTGCTTTCCCCTCTACAGCTGAAGAAATGCTGTAGGCTGGGCTTACCTAGCATTCGATATTGTACTCCATGGCATATTAGTCCATCAACAGGGAAGATGGGAATTAGTACAGAAAGTGCAGATTGCACACACACAAAGGAAAAAAAAAGAGAGTAAATGGGTTTAGAAAAGGAGGTTTTCTGAATGACTGTATGGCAGACCTAAAGGGACCTTAACTACTCCATCAACATTGGGCAAGGAGACACCTCCTCCCATGCAAGGTGACGGGATCACAGTGACCCCAGTCAGGACAGGCCAGCAAAAAGCCATCAGTGCAAGTGACATAAGGCAGCAGTGCAGACTCACAGTATTATGGTAGATGATGTTTTCCAAGCAGGTTCCTAATGTGCTAGGCATTTTCAGAAGCCTGAGTACACTTAAGACAAGTGTCTTAAGAGTACTGTGTCTTTCATTCAGTAAATTTGTTTCTAGATTGCTTTCCAAACACAGAAACTTCATTAGTACTGTCACTGCCCGTGTCTACAAGGATGTGACATACATCTCCTAAGCTCACCATTATCAAGCAGCGTAAGTTTCTGTAATAGTCTCTCTTTCCTCAATTCCCTTATTTRTAAGGGAATTGTGGTATTTCAATTTATTATTCACTTAGTCCTATAGTAATTGAGTTTATTTTGTTAACCTTCTCCAAACACTGCATACTGCGTCTGACAATATACTTCAGTGTGTCCCGACTTACACATCTGATCAACACTTCCATTTTAAAGGTGCCTCCACTGAAATCACAAGTTAGTGCTAGCTTGATCCTCATTATCAAATACAGTTTTGAAATAAAACTCTGGCCAGTAGCTACATCTAATCTGCAGGTGTTTTTTCCTYTGGAAAAACTTTTCTCTTTTTTACAATTGCTCTGTATATTGTTAAGAATGATTCTGAGCAGCTAAATGAGGAGAGAAAATCATAAAACACTGAGGAGAGAGGAAAAGGCAGATAAAGATAAGCTCTGGAAACTTTCTGGAAGCAAATCTGGGAATTCATGAAGGTGTGTAAGGCAAGTAAGAGCTGAATAAAAACGTGTTTGGTTGGTTGGTTGGTTTGTTGTTGGGTTTTTTTTTCCTACATACGGTTTTCAGCATGAATCTTGTTCATGCAGAAGGCATCTGGAGGGTAGACGTAGGAAACTGCTCCTGCTCACTGCCTAGTCTTCCAGGGACCTAGACTGTGACTTCCCAGAACCCAAATTTGACACAGGCGAGATAGTTTTAGGTGTAGATATACARTGAATCAAGGTGTGTTGGAGAGTTCCACAGTGAGTTGAAATGTCCATACCAATGCAACCATTGTCACTCAGCCCCACAGACCTGATTTTCAACCTGCCAGTTTCTTTATATATTTGAGAAGTTACACTGAGAAATACACCTTCCCATATCCAGCAGTGCAAACACTTGCACCCACACTTGACCTGCTATTCAACACCACCAGTACACAAGTGGGAGATCTGGCATTCAAACATTCAGTAAGATAACCCACACACATAATACCACATGTTTGCGCAGGTGTTGGAGTCAGTCAAGTCTGTAGCCATATGCACATGAAGGAACAGTTTTGTACACATGTCTCTTCAAAGGCCAAGAAAAGACTTGGCTTCAAATATAGTCCTTACTACTTCAGCACTAACATAATTTCACTTACTTATATAAACTTAATTGATGGCATAGCCTGGGAATGGAAAGACATAAAACAATTGCAAAATATTTTAAAAGGTCTTATAATGCATGCTGGCTAGAAAAAGTAATGTGCATTTTGTATTACAAAGCAGCCTGACTTTTTTCATCTCTCTATACACTTTAGGACTAAATAAACTCATAAGTCCATTATATGTACTTATAACAGCCCACTTAAAACAGTGAACAAGGTCGCTCTGAAGCTAAGACAAGTCAAGACACTGCTCATCTCTTACTATGGACTCCTTTGTGAACACTGGTTACTCCGTATGTTTTCTTAACTCTACTTGGTAACATGCAATACTGTTTATAATAATAACATTTTTGGTCTACAGATGAACCTTTTTGAAAGGAAATAATGTTTTTCAGCACTGCTGAAAAACAAGCTCTGAGTAGAAGTTAGTTTTCGAAGGGAATTGCAGTTCTAGTCACACGTCCGCCTTATTGTAAACACCAGCCCCACCAAACCCAAACTCTTCATCTAAACAGCCTTGCATTTCTTCAGCAAATAGAGGTGAAGGTCCAGATGAAAATGGAATGCAGATCTTAATATCGATGTCATAATTTTCATTTATCTCTACTTCAAAAAGTTTTCCCTGCATTTATGTAAGCAGTCGGTGGGTACTAGCCCCTTGTGGAAGGTGTACTCCTGCCAAACCAAATGACCCAAAAAGGTCTCAGCTCTATTCTCCCACTGTATGTTCATCTTCAGTGTAGCTCCAGTGATTCTGAGGAGAAACTTTTTCCTACAGGGAGGGGAACAATCCTGCTATAAGTGATCACCACACACACTTAGGTGTGTGTTTGGAAAGAACGATGTGTGTGAACAGGTATATGTGTGTGTATGTATTTCATATGCACATGCATGTGCTTCTGTGAGAAGCTGCTAGAAGCTTCCCCTATGTCTGATAGGGCTGATATGAGCCAGCTCCAAGATGGACCTGCCTCTGGCCACACATGCAGAGAAATGGAAAAATTGGTGGGGTTGGGAAAAAAAAGAGAGGACAGGGGGACTGGCAAGCTGTTTGTTGCTTGCTAGGTACTGTACAGCTTGTAATTAGTAAGAAGGAAAAGGATGAGGAACCTAGATGCCAGGAAGAGGCAAGTCTATATGACTGTGCTGATTATAAACAAAAAACTGTTTAATGAACATRCTTTCATTACTATAGGGGACGTCTATCACTAGATATAGGCTAAGGAAAAAATCCTACTTCTTTGCTCAGTAGTCAAGGAGTGATGACAAGAAGATACTGTTTTAGAGTGAATTTTAATCAAATAGCAAGGCCTTTATAGAAAAGAAACTAATGAGAAATATCCTCAGATATAAAGATTAGTGCATTTAAATTAAATGGATGGATAAACAAAAGTAGGTCTATGATAAAGAATATTTTTATTACTTCAAAGGGTACATTTTGAGAAGTTAAAGGAATAATTAGTTAAGAGGCAGGAGAATTTAGGGACAAATGCAGAGGACAAATTCAATAGAGATTCCTTTAAATGAGAGATAGACACAGACACACAAAAAAATCTATAAGTTGCCTCCAAATTGAGAAAGATCTTTTAAGAGAAGGCTCCACATCCTTATAAAAATAAGGAAATGAATAAAAAAATAAAATGATMATTTGGGGAAAAGACTTGACACAGAGGAAATACAACAACAAAAAGATGTTATATAGAACATCAAAATCAATTAAAAAAATTATTTGTCCATAAACAAAAAGAACAAAAAAAGCACAAGTGAGGTCATGCATACAAAGAGGCTGGTGCTGAGACTAAGGCGAATCTACAAATAGCCTCCATGATACTTTGCTCTCAGTTTCAAAAAGAGCAAACATAATTGGTCTAAGGGCTCCCATCAAATAAATAATAAAAATGACATCAAAACCCTCTTTTTTGTACCACCTACCCAAAGGCCAGACAAGCCACTTTTGCAACACACAGAAAGACTATGACTATCCAGTATAGCTTTCCATGTAACAAATCTGCTTACCAAGACTCAGTTTAAAAGATCTGAAATCCTTCAGCAAGGTCTGTGAATGAGGACTGAATTTCAATGCAGGTAACACTCAAGAGGACTGAAGAAAGCAAGTTTAGGTCTTATAGGTAAAAAGGAAGAATAAACACTTAAGAATTACAGCATAGTCAGCCTGATGATAGTAACTAACAAGATACTGAAACATGTAAGTAAACAATCAATTTGTAAATACTTAAAGATGAGGCGAAACAGCAGATTTAAATTTGTCAAAAGCATATCATGTTAGATTAGTTTAATTTCCTTCTTTGAAAGGGAGTGACCGGTCAGATGAAGGAGTTAGAGACATAAGATACCTTGACTTTAGTAAGGCTTTTGACACTCCCTTTTGATATCCTATGAGGAAATATGAAACATATGGCCTATAATAAATTATTTCAAGATATGTGTAAAGCTGATCTAAGAAAGTACTTAAAGATAATCATCAGTTATTCAAGGCAAACTAAGAAGATATCCAGAAGGAGGATGAATAGTACGTGTATGAAAATAGTTTTGTGGAGACCAATGTGATATGAAATTTTATTATAATTCAACAAAGAATTTTGACAATGGGGAAAATGCTGAAGCATTTTGTTTCATCACTTTCTAGATTAAATATTCTAYTTAGGAAATGCTGAAATAGTTGCATTAACATTTTCTAAAATCACTTTCACATTTGAAAAATTAGTATAAATATGTCTTAAAAGATTATAACACATTAAAGAATCTAAAACAAACCAAATCATGTCACGTTGCATTTCTATCATCCAAACAAAAATATTTTTCCCCATACTTTAAAACATAAATAAATTGGGGAGGATTCAAACGCTGTTATAACAAGACTGATGATCAGTTGGTTTCATATTCCCAAGAAAAACAGAATAAATAATCAGCTTAACTTTTAGTGAGCAAGAGTTGGATTAAATAGTAAATAGGCCTTTGTAACTATACAGAGAGCTAAGCACTAGAACAAGACAGCTAAAAATGTCATTGCTGTTTTCTGAGAGATAGATCAGAAAACAAACAGCGGATGTGGATGGTCTCTCTGTGTCACTCCGCCTTTAAGTGAAAGCATGAATCTGATGACATCCTGAGATCCTCTTGTCCAATCTGGTATCCCTGCTTAGTCTTTAGCTTCCTTGACAGTGAATGCAGTGGTGTCAAAGTGTTATGCTGTCACCATCCTTTCCAGGGATATCAGGGTCAGAAAGTAGGCTTCATAATATTGAGTGTACATCCTTTGGCTCAAGATCATAATTTGCATTTCATTTCCTACAAAAAGCTATAGATATCTGGTGCAATAGAAATGCTGAAAATTAATCAAGCCCTGTTAGTCACAGAGATGGAAGTGTCCAATGTGGGTCTCTTTACAGGGTAGAAAGCAAAAAACCAAGATCCTGAGTGGCCTCATGTGTAGTTAAATGTTAAAAAAGTTGTTCTGATCAACAATGTTGAGTTTCTCTCTGTACACTAGCAGCCTCCTCTGTAAATGTCCATAACATAAAGCAAAACCCTTCAATAACTGAGAATTACTAAATACAGGATATCAGTTCATTAGAACTGGAAGAATTTTTTTATTTTGGCCAAAGTACTCTRTTTTAGTAAATCCAAAATGTTTCATGAAGACAGCCAGACAGATAGCTGTGTCAGAACTAAAGAGAGAGAGAGAGAAGATGAGCATAAAAGARACTGTAGCTTTGTAGCTACAGTATGATATACGATATAAAAGAATCACGTTCGGTTTGGCTTCGGGTGACGTGGAAGGGACCAAGCTTTTTAGTAATCAAACATACACAGGATTTGAACAATCAAGCTGCAGGGTAAGTTACAGTTAGAAGCATCAAACAGATTCAAAGATTTGAGGGGTTTTGAAATTTAGAACCTTTTAAAAATTGTCTAAATTTAAATTCTGTATTTGTGATCAGCACCTTGTGGAAGTCTATACTTCTATGTAGAGGAAAACCCCTCTTTCCTCCTTAGAAAAGAAAAATGGTCTGCCATCATTGCTTGCCTCCAGTTGCCTCTGTCTAGTCCCATTTGTTGAATTCCAAAAAAATATTTGACTGAATGAGATCAAGAAGAAATTAGGGGGAACCATATTATATGTCTGAGTAACTTGGCAAAGAGTTTGCAGCTAATTGAGATATTTTACTTGCTAAGATGCCCTGGCTTCTTGCCCAGTCATCGGACTCCTTGGAATAAGCAGTAAGATCATTAGTGTTCAGGTTTAATACCAGCTGACCTTTGAACCTCTCTTTTTCTGAGAGTAAAAAGAATTGCCTGGTCCCTGTAGCATGGGAGTGTGACACTTTAATTCTGCTATTTTTCATTTTCTCGCCTTTTGCCATGCACTGCTTCTTTTTCTTTTTCTTTTCCTTTTTTTTTTTTCACAGATGACTGACTGACCTGTAAATGGCGATTAAATAATTTCTTTAACAACTTCAGTGGATTTCTGGGCTTACTTGTTGCCTTCATGTAGGTACTGCAGGTGCTCCAGACTTAAAACCCCTAGGATCTATTAACACTTYTTTTCTTTTCTGGGTCTTAGGTATGAGTTGGGGATATAAAAATCAACCTAATATGCATATACAAGTCATATGTGTGTGTCTACATTCCACTGTCTATGATCTTTGTTTCTTTAGTCTTCTTTTTCCCATATGTCTGCCAATAATACTTTTCAGTATTTGGTTCTTTCTCCTTGTTATGCTAACTGTGATACTGTATGTACTGTTCAGAGATTCTGGTTGCAAGGGTATTAGAAAGCACTAAGAAAATCACCAAATTCAATACAGACAAAACTCTGAGCTATTTTAGATTTTTTTTTTCCGTGCCCTACTGGTTTCATAACCAGGGATTCTTCTTTGATGACTCTTCCTTCTGACTTAGAAAACCACATTCCTCACAATTAGATCTAAGCAGTGTAAAGAACAATGTTTTTTGTGTGCTTGTTCTTCTAACGTCCGCTGACACACAAATACCATTTTCCTCCTTCCATAGAGAATCCTGCGCTAAGGAATTCAACACACATTCTCTACAGTCTGAAGTAACTAGCATARAGTAGTCACCTTTCTTTAGCTTACAGCCAGACTTCATGCTGTACCTGTCCTGTGCAATACTTCAGTCAGTAGAGCCTTTATGGTTAGCCTGGGTTTAGAAACTTCAGTTGTCTCCATAGTGACTTTCATAATCTCATTTTCTTTGGCAAACAGGAAATCACTTTTTTTTTGTCCAGCTCAATGACTCTTGAATGCTTGTTTCTGCATAATAGGTTAGATTCAACATGACACTCAGCTTGAGATGGACTTGAGCCCTTATGGGTAATGTGGATGCAGACCCCTAGACCCTCTTCTCAGAGGTGACTGGCCTATCCGTGAGGTTATTATATAGGCAAGGTAAGTAACATCATCATCATCTTCTGACATGCTCAGGTAAAGTGATAGTAGCAATGGTATCTGTAGGGAGCCTTCTCTGGAAAATGGTATTGGATCAAGTCCTACAAGGAACGTGGCAGAGGAGCACGTAGTTTGTAGATACTGATCAAGCTTGGGTGCTGAGTCTGCAATGTCTGCCTGTTAGCTCTGGAACACTATTGGCATGTGCAGGGGCAAAATCTCTAATGCTAATCTCTTGAGGAACATCAGAGTTAAACAGGGAAGTGACAAAAGTGATTAAGACCTATACTTCTCTATGACCCACTTAGTGTTGTTATGACCCACCTGTGTTGCCTCTGGCCCTTGGTAGTTAAAGACAATATCAAACTACAGACTTCCAAGAAAGGGAGTGGTTGCTTATAATATTTGCAGATTGCTTGATATGTACCCTCAGAACATTCATGGATTACATCAAACTAGGGGAAATGGTCAATGCACAGGAGAGCAGGTCTGCACTTCAGAAGAACCTCAAACAGGCTGGAGAAATGGGCTGACAGAAATTCAACAATGGGAAATGCAAAGTCCAGCAGCTGGGGACGAATAACCTCATATGACAGCACAGTCTGGGGGCAGACAGACTGGAAAGCAGCTTTGCAGAAAAGGCCCTGAGGGTCTTAGTGGACAAGAAGTTGACCATGAGCCAGCAATGCGCCCTTGTGGCAAAGGCGGCCAACAGCGTCTTGGGCTGCATTAGGAAGACCATCACCAGCAAGTAAAGTGATCCTTCCCCTCTACTAAGCACTGGTAAAACACATCTGGAGTTCTGGGTCCAGTTCTGGGCTCCACAGTACAAAAGTGACATGGGCATACTGGAAAGAGTCCAGAGAAGGGCTTTAAGATGTTTAAGGTACTGGATGGAGCACCTGCTATATGAAGAGACATTAAGAGAGACGAAATTGTTTAGACCGGAGAAGAGAAGGCTCTGATGGTTCTGGTCAATGTGTATGAGTGAGTACCTGGTGTGGGGTGTTAAAGAAGATGGAGAAACATTTTTCTCGGTAGTGGCCAATGAAAGGTAAAGAGGCAGTTGGCACAAATTAAAATACAAGAAATTCCATTTAAACATAAGAAAAATCTTCTTTACTATAGGGATGATCAAACACTAGAACAGGTTGCCAAGAAAGGTTGTGGCATCTCCATCCTCGGAGTTACTCAAACTGGACATGGCTGAGAAACCTGTTCTAGGTGACTTTGCTCTGAGCAGGGAATTTGACTAGGCCATCTCCAGAAGTGGCTTACAACCTCAGCCATTCTCTGATTATGTGATTCTGTTTAGATCTTCTCAGTCCAAAAAAAAAAAAAAAGGCGTTAAAATACAGGAGCAAGTGTAGGGGATGATTAGGGGGCTGGAGTACATGACATACATGAAGGGCCTGAGACAGCTAGGTTTGTTTAATGTTAGGAAGAAAAAGCTCAAGGTAGATCTTCTTGCTGTCTTCAGCTGGGAGAGTGTGAGATATGATGGAGTCAAAGTCTTCGCAGAGGTCCATAGTGAAAGGATGAGAGGCAGTGGACACAAGTTGCAACAAGGGAAATTACAGTTAGATACCGAGAAGAAAAAAAAAATCACTGTAAGTGTGGTCAAATATTTATTTGAACCATTGTCCAGTTAGATTCTGGAGTCTCCATCATTGCAAATATTCAAAAGTTGACTGGACAAGGCCCTGAGCAACCTCACTGAAGTTGCCCCTGCTTTCATTGAGGGATTCGGTTAGGTGATTTCACAGGTTCCTTCCAATGAAAATTATTCTGTGATTCTGTGTTTTTGTGATCGTATATGAAGCAAAGTGCATTGCTCTTTGCTCAGAAGTTATTGTAGGTGGGAAGCAAGATTTACTGGGAGGTCTTAAGTGTTGGACTTATTCCCTTCTATTCTCCCCTGCCATATCTCAGTCAACACACAAGACAAGATAGTGTAGTTCTGTCTCTGATTTTTGCAGAACATATTTTTTTCCTTTTACAGTTCATAATGATGTAGTTGGAGGCAGCTTCACTTTAGAATTAATTGTCCCTTGATAATTAGGTTTTTTACCTTGTAAGATAGTGTTTCTGGCAGGTTTCTTTTCTATCTGTTTTCTTGGCTTTTATCAGTAGAAATTGTCAATATTGTATACTAAAAGGATTTAAGTTGACTTGTTTAAACATGTAAAAGACTGAAGATCCATGTGAAGAAGTTCATTTGTTCTATCTTTGGTCAAGGAAAGAAATATCCATCGTTTCCAACATATCCAACACTGTGTTGTTTTGATAACCAGAACATACAATTTTTGTGATCCAAAAGGTTACTAAAACACCACAGATTATAACCCTACTGTATTCACTAGAAATGTAAAGGTGGTACCAAAATTTCATAAATAAGACACAGATGACTTAATATGTATATACTTAAAGCACTATCACCCCTGTTGTCAGTAAATATAGCTACATGTGTTCTAATAAAGAYTAGGAGCGTTGCACAGCAGTGAGGTCAACAGGCATGGAAACGCCTGTATTTCTGCTAGTGCAGGCTGTCTTAGCTTCCAAAACAGAGTGACATGCACATTTCCTATTGGGGACAGCCCCTGGTGTGTTCTGACTTCAAACAAAGGAAATTGTACAGGGAAAATGCTACTAGACAGAGGACAGATTTGTGTCACAGAAGAATTTAGCATTTCATGTTCGTGAGTGATATCATTTTAATGCAGGAAAGCATTTCTGGGCACACCAAAGCTTATTAGTGTAGATTGTTCCTGTCTTCTTGTGTTCTCTAGCATCAGGAACAACCTGCTGTCCATCCATTTTCTTGCAGTAACAGACACTAAAAAGAAGAGCATTTCAGTACCTTCTGTTTGACTTTCCTATTTGAAATAAAGAGCCTAGATGAGCTCAGTGTCTGCCCCTGATTGCCTGTACCTAGTGAAAAGCACCAAAACCTTGGATTATAAAGGATTATTTATTATCTTCATTTTTAGAATCAAAATTTAGTCACATAGAGAGTAACTACTGAAGAAAATGTCYGAAGTTTGAGCAGAGCCAAGAGTTGACCCAGTACCTGCTGAGATTGAATCAGGATTTTCTGGGTTAAAATAGATTAAGATAGTATGGAGGGTGCAGAGTGGCCCTGTGGGGCAGAGAAGAACTTGTTAGTTTAGTGCCTGAACAAGGCGCTGCACAGCTCTTTTGTAGAGATGACAACTAGGTGAGACGACAATGCATAGCAGTCCCCAGCGCTCCTAGTTCCAGGAGAGCTTCATTGTTCTGGAGTGATGATGCATAGCTTCAGGATGAAACAAAAATAAAAGCTGATAATACACAAGCATGTTAAATGAGGTTGTTTGGGAGCAGGTAGGAAGGGGAAGATTGGYGTAGTAAGAGTCTGCCTGCTTATCAGTCTGGTGGCAGAGCCGTACGTGCAGAAACAAGTATGGGCAAGTAAAGAGGTATCAGCTTCTGCTGAGGAATGGAGAAGGTACAATTTCTGCATGAAGAACCTTAGGCACGCTGGAGTCTTTCATTAAAACCGTAGAGTTGAAGGTTTCAAACTACTTGAAAGCACTCATCTCAAAAGATAAAGGCATGTCTTCTACTTCACCTGTTTCAAAGAGAAATCGCTCCATTCTCTGCCTCCCTGACAGTTGGGGCAAAATGACAAGCACTTGATTATACCACAGTGTAACTTTTTCACTCTCTTCTGATGAAGCTGTTTCACTGTATAGAAATCAACGGCATCAGAAGGAGACAGGCTCCAAAACCCAACTCACCTGAGCACAGTGTGGGAAGATGTAAGGACAAATAGGTTAGATTAGACCACATGTCTAAATTTAGTGATGAGCATCCCTAATACTAACAAACTTCAGTCCTGATTAACTGGCATTTCCTGTCAAGAAGCATTCTGTCAGAACTGCCATACTCACTGCTTACTCCCACTGAAATCCACTAAGTTTGTGTCCTACAGAAACTGGAAATAAAGCATTTGTTAGGAAAGAGGACGAGTTTTCTGTGCCAGTTTGTCTTCTCATTGCTGAGTCGTGAATAACCCCTGACACTTTATTCATTTCTAAACAGTATGGCACAGGCATTTGAAAAAATAGGGTGCTTTGTTTTGTGAATGTTATTTAGCAAAGGTGACTAATTTCACATAACTTTCAACTAGTTAGCAAGGAATGTGTACCTCCAGGCACCAGCTTTCTGGGATGGGATAGATCTGTACTGCTCTCTAATGCCAAGGCTTAACTTCAAGGTTTGCCTAAACAATAAAATTACTGTTCTAAAGGTCAGGAGGTAAAATCTTTATGGGACTGCATCAGCTCCATCACCTTCCACAACACAAAACTGACATTTGAAAAAGGGATTTCTTAGCCCTGAGATGTTAATAGTTGTAAAAAGAAAAACTAGAAAAAGAGTATGTTTATTGTGTTGATCAGTACAGAAAAGTATTGATTAAAAACATGTTCTACTATCTGATATACTCTCYGCTATTTAAACTATCTGTTTACATTTTGTGTCTGTCTGGACAATAAAACCAGTTTTCTCCGAATTGTATTTAGTGTTGATTTTTCCTGCCTCTCACCAGGAACTCAACATTGTTTTCTTTGGTTTCACTGCTCTGCATGAGATGTTTAAACAGAAAGCCACAATATTTTTATTGAAACTTTTTATAAAACCAGTAATGAAATGTCTTCTGCCCTAAGTGTTTTTTTAAGCCACCGTGCTACAGCATTTCCAGGTAAAACCCTAAGATGGCACCAATTGTTGAAACGATTTTTCTAGATGTAATATTTATAGAGTCGCTCTATAATTTACTTTTTGGGTATGACTACAAAGTGTACTGCCCAGGGAGTGTACTGATCAGCTGGAGTTTGGGCCTTAAATGATTCAGTCAAATTCTTCCACTGCCAGAAGTTACACCTTCTTGTGTATTAAAGTAATGTATAAATGTAATAACTAAAGCTGATATTCACCTCTAAATAGTATGGAAGTCATAAAACCAACTATTGCACAACAATTTTTTCTGTTCAGCTTTCATCCACATAGAGCAATAAATACGAAGTAAGGGACTGAGAGTAGAGTATACTTCATCTGTTCTGCATAATGTAAATTGTTTGGTCCCACGTGGGAAATATGTTTTTGCATCACTGAGTTGTCAGGGTAAATTGAGAATAGAAGTTCCTTCCCACAGTGAATAATCTAAATTTCTGTTGTCCAGTCAGAGAACAAATCGTTCAACCATTGACCTGCTTGATCTGATTTTAAAGATTAGAAAGAAAATACTCCATACTGCTCCAATTGCATGTTGTCTGTGTGTTGCAAGATGAATAGATACACTTTTGGCATTTAATTTTCTCCACTGATGGCCAAGTGCTTCCCAACGGCATCTTAGCTATTTCAATTTTAAAATCTTTGTTTACACTGAACTTTATTCATGCTCAGTCTAACAAAACAGATGAGTACTCTGTGCAGGATACATAATTTTGTCTGATCTTTTATAATGTGCTTGCAGGAAATGCCCTGTTAGCAAACAATAAAAGAAAGATATTTGGCTGAATAAGGAACAATAGGGTAACTGTGGGAAATAATTAGGAAAGTTCGATCAGACTTGTAGGAGAGCTTATAACATGAATAYAAGGAAGAGAATTAATTGGGAGCTTTAACATGCTATGCTTTTCTTCTGAAAGACAGATGCTCCCAAAGGAGCAAATATCTGTGTACATCAGTGACACTGGTTTTGTGAGAGGTGTTTTAATCAACATAATTGGCTAAACCTCTCCAGACTCTAGACCTCTAGTTGCTATTTCATATTCAGAATTTGATAGCAGCATCTTGTTGTCCATTTTTTCACTGTTTTTCAGAAATACTCTCTACCACAAAGCAATCTGTTCATTCTCAGGTGCCAAAGCTAAAAATTAATTTGGAAAGCTAGCTTATGTGAATGAACATGAAAGAGGTGCGAGGTCCATTTTATTAGGAATGAGTTTCAAAAATATACACTCCCTTTTTTTAAGAGATTTATCCATATAAACTGAACTGAACAAATGACTAAATAAGACTGTAACTGAGTATCTTGTTATATTAGGATCATATTGCTCAATTTCTAAGGCTTTTGCAGCCTTCAGAAAAAAAAAAGTTGCTCTGTATCATTAACTACCTTCATAAATATATATTACCTTAGTACTATTTTAAAAGGGTGTCATGAGCATAAATATCATATTAATGGCTAGGAAAGATTTTGTACCAGCTCACTTATCTTTGCCTACTAGTGACACCTACAATACACTGTGATTGGACGAATATGGAAAAAAGATGAACATTTTCTGATTATTTTTTTCTTGGTGTACTAGAGTCTATTCTTCTTTGGACTGTGAGTAGAAATATCAGTTTAAGCTAATAAGATATTTTAAGCTCTCCAGTTTGCAAAAATTTAAAAAGGCAAACTTACCATTTGTTGGTTTTTTTCTTGTAGATTAGGCAACATCTAAGAATTTAAAATATAGATGAAAATTTTGTCTAGTAAATTAAACATTTAATTTTGCAGTGTTATATTCTTCCTGCTTTTTAAAAACTGAGGGTTCCATTTCACAGTGCTCTTTCAAGTGATCTGATTTCTAGAGAAGCTGCATAATAAATGCCAGTGAACAAAAAAAGGTGCTCATATTACTTACCTGCTCAAGATAATTCTCAGCAATATTTCTGAGAAAAATATGTGATCAAATTTATGCTTTGATAGAACTACATTTCCAATAACATTTTCTGACCTATAAAAGTGAGAACATTCTGAAAAGCATATTTCAGCTGTGATATTTTTCATTGATGCTTAAAATGAAAGATTACAATTTTAGGAGAACAAAAGGTTCTTAAAACAATGACACTTTCTGAATTTGATATAATGCATAAAATCATAAGACCAGTACTACTYGGTGGGTTAAAATTTTGTTTTTCCAGAAGTAACTAATACAAATGTTTTATCAATGAAGGTAACATTTTTRTGATGGGATATATGATTAGATATGAGCTAAGATTCCACTACAAAGCCAAATTTTAAATCCTCCTGACCTCAGTGATGTTCTGGTCCAGACACATGATTTAGTTTGCTTGGGATGGTCTGTAAAGACTCCATCTTTGGAGAAGATCTAGAGGTGACTGATTCTAATGCAAAGACTCTCATTGATTTCCAACAGAGAGAAACACCAGACTGGTGAAGCTATTCTGTCCATCTTTTCTGTATTTCAGCAAATTAGAAAAGCTGAACTTGTTCTGGAGTTGGAGGTAAACTGTGTGCAGCTCTATTACTTTTGGAGAGTTTATAAGCACTTTAAAATGACAACCAACTTTATCCATGTGGACCAGTAAGCAAAAGATAGTCGGAGCAGAGAACTGTATTCTTTAAACTTTTTTTCTTCTTATAAATCTGTTGTGCCCTTGCATAGCAGTGGTAAAAATATGAGGTATTAAATTCAGCTCTATGTTATGCATTGTTATGTATTACTGAGCTTGTAGTTTAGTCGTTATGATACCAGTGTTATTACATATCTTGGACCTCTGTGCTGAGTCCTGAATCAGGACACAGGCAGTGAAAACATAAAAGCCTGGTTTCCCACGCTCTGCATAAGCTATTGTTATAAAAACAATTACTTGGCAAGACTAATATCTGGAATAAAATAAGTTGGATTCTTTGAACACCTGCAGAGATATGAGGAGAAAGGAGATCTGTTGATATTTTTTTTGTTGAAAAGCCCCATGGAATCCTTCTAGTGCTGATTGTTATCCTAACCACGCAAATGGTTGCCTAACCAGGAATAAGTTGCCTTTCTGCAGTGCACATATTCATTTTAGTGTTCCTCAAAGAGAAAGAGAAAGATTGATCAATGCATATTTCAGAAAGATTATTTGTTTAGATATCTAGCAGGCAAGAATAGATAATTAATGCTATTAAATCTAATATACCATATTACATGATATAGTTGAGGTAGTCTAGGGCTTACTCATAACAGCTTCCAGCTCCTGGCTAGCAAATGTGAATGTCAATTCATTGTATATAATTATTCAAGCAATAATTTTTCATACTATCTTATCACGTTGCCATTAGCCTCTTTCCACTCGGCATTGCATGGCTTCCCATTATTCCATGCCCAGTTTCAATTGGTGCATGCTGTAATTATGTAATGCTGTATCATCATTTATCACCTGGGGCACAAACAGAGAATAAAATCTTTCACTGAGAATGCAATTAGTGAGTAAAACTAACTGAGCACTTTCCACAGTGGTTTGCAGCTCTGATAAGAATGCCACACAATAGCAATTTAGGCTACTTGGCGGTGCATGATAGAGTTACTGTGAGCAAGGAACTATTTTGATTTTGCATGAGGAAGTTTCTTTTATTGTAATAGATAGCTACACTGTATAATTAATAAGCTAAGTCTATGAAATAYGATAGTTAATCGAGAAAAGGTCTCTCTCTTCTAATGGAGCTATCATCTATGAAGTATATAGTAGAGAGAAACATTCAACATGGTGTCTGCTGATCCGCAGCAGGGCTCTTCTGCAGTCTATAAAAACACCATCTGCTTAGAGCGGAGGAACCATGTGCAGCTCACTAAGATATAAACTTCTAACCAGAATGTTCAAAGCTGTGTTTAGCCACACAACTCCCCATTAACGTTAATCGGAAGTGTATGGTTTTCATACATCCCTTTGAAAATTATATCCCATGAACTACTTTGAAACAATATATTCCCACAAGCGTTGACTCAGAAACCAGTACTTCTAAAGGAAAACTTCAGTTGCCATAATTCTGAATCACTGCAGCTTAAAAACATGGACTCTTTTCCCCAAAGATCCATGGGGTGCACGGTTTAGAAAAGAGCAGTGTTTTTCGACTTTAAAAACAATGCTAATAAGACCTTTATTGTTTTAACGACTATTTAAGAACCAATTTTTCTGCATAAGTTAATGACAAACCATATTAGTGGAACAGGAACGAATTCTGAAAAAGAAAAAGTATTTTCATTACTTAGAATTAATGAGATTTACTCCCTTTAATTGTTTCTAAAGCATTACAATAAGAGTTGAGTGCTTTACCGAAATTTTGCTGGCCTCTGCCCAAAGACAAATGCCATTCAGAGTAAGACATCCATACAAATTGAATGTGGAGAATAATAAATTAAAAGCAGGAATAAAAAAGGTTAATTCCTTGTTTAAGTTAATTGACTTAATTTCTCCAACTCTGCATAAAATATTACCCAAGACGAAAAGTAACATCTGTAACCTATACCTTAACTGCCTTGTTCATAGTGCATCTTGCACCTACTTGGGTTAAATGAAACAAAATGTTACCTGTTCTCTGTGAAAACATTAGGGGTGTAAATAAAACTGGTTTATTCAATTATTTTGTTTGCTCCATTCCCCCTCCACCACCTTGGGACAGACAGGCATGAAAATTAGATGTGAAGCAGGGCCCTAAAGTTAAGAGCTTTGAATTTCCAGTTTCAGCTCGAAACATTGTAGATCAATTCTATTCTCGTCTGTCATTCTTACTGCAAACTATTTCAACAAGAGTAACCAATTTTCTGAAAATGCCCTGGGAAATGCCTCCCAGTTTTTCAGGTAGATTTTATTACAATAATAACCAAAAGAAAAGGTGTTGTTTTGTTTTGCTTTGTTTTTTTCCCCTGGTGTGAGGAGGGAATATGAAAAGTGCTTGCCCATGACAGGAATCTTCAGCATGATGACATCATTTGCAATTCTTCTGTCAAGATTTCACTTCTCTTAACGAATACAGGGAAACAGCTCTGCTTGCTTTCCTTCAAACACACAAATATCATGAGTACATCTGTTTTGCCTGATGACTGACAGTTCGTCAAAAAAAAATATGCACATTGCACAACTTTTATGCAAATGAAGGGAAATATTTAATCTAAAGAGAAAGAGCTTCCCTGGCCTTGTCCCTTGCAACTTTGCTTGTTATTTTTATCCACTCCTAATTTTAAAAGGATAGAAAGAAAATCATCTAGGTTCAGCACAAACAACACGGAAAATTGGAGGGAAGAAGGATATCAAAACCCAACATYCTATCTAGGAAAGTGTCTCCAGTCCGTAAAATACTGTCTGTTAACCCCTAAACAGGGTTAACAGTCAAGAAGCTATAGAGTAGTTTGAAGGATGGTAAGACATTGAGTACTTCCTTGGGATCATTTTATGCCCTCTGAAGTGGGGTTAGAAGTGCAACGATGGAAAAAGAGGAGGGGATCAATGCATGGCAATGGTTCTGTTGCACACTTCAGAGTTTGTTGCTATTGGACTCATGGCAGTGAAGCCTGTTGCAAATTGGCTGGTTGTGATAGGATGCCAACATGATGCAACACAAGATGCTGAAGATATAAACAACAATCACGTAACTGCAAGGTTGTTGCTAAGAAAGCATTTACCCTGCTATGCTATTATTGTTTATTATTACCCTGCTATATGTTGTTGTTTAACACATTTGTACTTGGATTTTCTTCAAAGCCTAATAAAAATTATAACTGGAAAAGAAGGATACATCTGTCTTCATGTGTAATCCTCTAATGGGAAATTGTATGTGGCCTGTCTTCTGCATAAAACGTTAATATCACATACTGTCTGTGGATTACAAAGCTAGTTTATTTGTGGCACTAAGTTTTGATATTATGCAGCAGGGAGAAAATGAGGAAATATCATTCAGGTTTTATAAATTGAGGAGAAATAATGTCTTTCTGCTTTCTTTTAAAATAGATTGCCTTGAGTGTTTAGAAATCTTCCCCAGTAGAAGCCAAATTATCTAATAATTTTCATCACTGCAACTCTGTTGACTTTAAGGGGATTGTTCTGGGTGTACACGTAAATGAGTGAGGTCAGAATCAGGTCCACTGATTATCCTTTGAGATATTGTTGTTTCAAAATACTATGTCCTTTTGGAATTAACCTAAGACAAAATGATTACCTCTGTGTGAGACTTCCGCTTCTCCAAAACCTGCGCTTCGGACAGGAATACAGGAGTAGGGGATAAGGAGGGAAGGTGGTGTTTCACATCTCTGTGCTCCTTGGATTTTTTTTTGCAGCTGAAGAAATGACAAAGGAACTCTAGAAGCTCAAACAAGCATGAACAGCCTCCGTGAAATTGTCCTTAATTCTCTTTTTTCCTATGGCTCACTTTCTTCTTAGCATAACTTTAAATATATATATTCAAGCATCAAGTTGTTGCAGTAATGGAGGCAATAAAGATACGGAATGAATTCAGAGTGGATACTTACAAAATGAACTCTAAAATATAAACTTCACTTATCAGTTTCCATTGTCACCTGAAATTGCAGGTTCTTCATATTTTGGACTGATTTCTTTGTAATGAACTGATCTGTATGATAGATATAAGAAAAAATCTGCAGAACATTTCAATTGATCTTCAAAAGATTAGAACCTTATAATGAAAATGCGATAGGGACAGAATTTTAAGAGGATAAAGCAATAAGGGTCTACAGAACTGAAATAGGTTTCTGCAGAAGTAATTCTGAAAACAGAGTATAAAATAATGATCTATAACTATGGGGTTTAATTAGCCTTTTATAGGATTTTCCAGAATGGCAATCACGCTCTAGGACAGAGTACAAYATAAAAGGCAATCTGCATTATCTCTTACCAGTGTCAGATTTTCAAACCATAGTGACTGAATCAACTCTCCTTTTTCTTTCYGTGTGTGACAACAAGAGAAAGGGAAAAAAGAAAACAAGGTGGTGTCACCCAGCGCTCCATAGCCAACATTGCTGACTCATTTGCAAGTAATGGCTGATCACATCCCGAGCCACAGTCAGACCAGCTCTACCTCTCCAGCCAGCCTTCACAACTCAGCAGTGGAGAGGAGAGTCAAAATAAGGTAACAGTCAACCAACTGGATAAAAGATTAATATAAAAAACAGAAGGGCAAGTATCTAAAAATAATGCTGGAGTAGTGGGAGAAACACATAGCTTCTGTAAAACTTCCAAAACTACCTAGTTTGCTAATCTAGAATGGATTCTACCATATCACTGGCAGCTGCAGCTAACAGATATGCTGTGATTACATCAGCAATGTATCTCAGGGATGAACTGACCTGGCTGAGAGAAAGCCGCTTCCACTAGATTCTAGCAGGACATCAGTAACCCCATGGGAGCAAGCAGTGCTTGAGCATGAACTCTTGGTTTAGTTGGCAACAATGGTAAAAGGGAACAGTGAGGCCAGTGTTTGACCTGATGGGCTAAAGTTTATTAATGTTAATTGGAGTTTTTCCACTGATTTCACCCAGCTTTGGACACCAGCTCAGCATCTAATTTTAAAAGAATCAAGTCTTGTGGGCAGACCTTAGTGTATAAAACTGATTATTTAGCAATAGCCTTTCCCACCTTCTAGGAAACAGAAATAATTATATTTCCAACATTTCAATAGAACAGAATATATTTTTCTTTCTGTTTCTTCTTTTTCTATKTACCAACTACAAGCCAGCTAACTACAATTTAAAAACTATGAACTGAGCTGAATAAAGTCTATTTGAATTCAGAAAAGCAAAGCATCAGAAACTTTCACTAACACAGAGAGTTTCTTTATTTCAGACACACCAAACATGATAAAAATTTTGAAATTATTGATAATGCAGCAAATTAGTTATGTCTGTCTATGAGGCTAGTCATGTTTTTAGAAACACTAGTATTAAAAGAGCAGGGAATTATGTTTATGATACATCAGTATGGCTTCTGATGTTAAGAAACAAATGTAACWTTTTTATGATCCATTCCACATAATGGACCTATTCATACTAGCAAATTAAAAAGTGCCAGGGCACTGGAACAGGAGCTAAAAGCCGTTTGTCTATATTAATAAGCTCTTGAGCAGTCCTTGGCCTGCTTTTTGCCTGGACCAACTAGTGGTATCCCTAAAAATTCCCAGAGAAGGTTTGGAAGTTGTCATACATATTGATTTACAACGAATTCTGATCCCACATATCCTTCYGTGTGGCAGGAAAGGGGATATGAAGCACATCTCAGCGCACAGTAATACTGGACAACCAATTGCAAGTTGAGTTGAAAGAAAGTCAAAAGATGTGTCAGTGTTTGAGCCAGGCAGGCAATGTCTTCAGCTTCAGCCAGCGACAGTGAGAAACACTGATACTTAGCAATCATGTCCTGCTTGACCTTAAATTTTTTTTGGTCTGCTATGAATTAGGAGTATCTGATAGTAATTATTAAGGTTTTAAAAAACTAGGCTCTCTTAGGTATACAAGCCCCAGAAAACTACCTAGTCTGTCTTCAATATAATTTGATCATTATCCAGGTTTCCTATACTATAAAGATAATATTTTTATAACTTTCTTCAGGGTCATATTGCTGACATAACTTACTAGTTTGACAGACTGTTTTATAAAATAAGGTGGATCTAATTCTGCCTAGAACTCTTAGCGTTTTTTGTATCTGACAGCAGGAAGCATTTGTCACTAACCTGACCTTTATGCAGAGCAGGAGAAGCTGAGGCCCAGAGGGGTTAGACAGCTGTTCAGCAGCAGAGCCCGGAATAGACTGTAGGGCTATATTTCCAGTAGTAAATAAAAAAGCCTGAGGACTCCTCTCTGGCACTGAGGCCAGCTGACACGGCTCATGTGCAATCTCAGTTTTTATACCCTACAGAACAGCCATATTCACGCTGTCTGTTGAGAATGGTCACTGGACTGTGCTAGACCCTCCGTTGTGTCCATGCTTTGCTTGGGAGGGTGCTAGCTGGCCAAAGTGTGYCATGGGCCATGCTGGCGACAGCAATCGGTTGACTGTGGGATAGCAATCAGATCCATGCCTTGGAGCAGTTTAGTTTACTAGCAGAGGCAGAGACTGGTTGTCCGGTCTTCTGCTGCCCATTCTGACTACAAGAAAGCTCAACTTTATCTAAATACTAAAGTGTGCTTGACTAGGTTCTTGCACAAGACTAAGTATATTATTTCAGGTGGRCCAGAGTTTTTAGGAATGTTAAAATGTCTGACCCATGAAAAATTTTTTTTAGAAAATTCCTACCTTCTCTGATATACTAATTCTTCACCGAGGATTTTTTTASCAAGAAACTGTAAATGTATCTGACAATCAGAAACCATGTTATAGAGATACACAATCATGGAGAGCAGATGGCAGTTCATATACCAATGCAAAGGTTGGGGGCAATGTTTTTTCCAYCTAGACTGTCTATGTTTTCTTTGCTGACAAATAAAACATGAAGTTTATCATCTGCAATGGACAATGCTGTAAAAACGGCTCTGCAGTTATTCAGGCCATACTGTCATTTTCATTGACTTAAATCTGATGTTTTCAAATAGCTTATTGTGTGATGCAAACAGCATATGCAATTTATGCTAAATAGAGTTGGAAGAAACCTAGTTTTACTGCAAAAAGTGCTTCTTGAAGCAGAAATGAACATTTTAAAAGCAGTCACATATGTATACAAAATTATTTATATCCCCAGGTAGTGTGGCCTTTGGAAACACCATGTATATGTATATTTGGGACATTCAGAGTATTTTTAAACTGGTGTACTTTGAACTGCTTACTCGTTTTTCATCGTTAACAGGAATTATGTGGTTAACTCCCCTCAGTACATACCATACTAAATAATCATCTCCAATCCCTTCAGAGATGATAAACTATATTTTAATCTTGCATGAACAAAATTTAGTTGTTTCTTTCAAAGAAACATGTGCACATTGCTTGTAGAAAAAGAAGAGTAAGATGAAAATTAATCCCAAAGAATATATTTATACAAAAATTTTCCTTGAAATTTTGACCATTAAATTTGGGTTGTTGCTGGAAAACTGGAATGACAACAAAGGTTCTTTGGCAAAGGATCTGAGGTGGGGAATAAGAAAGCTGAGGGCTTTGCAGTCAATACGCCATCAGCCTTTTTTATCTGTACCACATTGTCTGCTGAAGGAGGGCATTGGTTTCACCTTGATTAAAAGCAGATGCTTAAGGCAGATGTTTGGAGTTCAAAAGAATAGAGCTCACGCTTATGAAATGCTTCCCTGTGAGGCACTCAGGGCTATGAAAACAGGTACAGAGTGTCCTCAGGTTCAAATTTCAGATATTCTAGGTAGCAGGGCAAAAAAAATATAGCATTCACATAATACAATACTTCCCTATAGGCAGAAGCAGTTTTCTGGGTTTCGAGACTGTCTGTACAGTACACTCCGATTATATCCTTCTGTTCAGTAACTGTTCAGAAAAAAACAAAAGTCTGCTCTGCATTAGTACTGAACCCRGTTGTCCCCATAGCCCTGTGGTGTCCGTGGGAGGAGGCGGGACRGGCAGGATGACAGATGCCTGCTGCCAGGCAGGAGATGGGGAAAAAAAGCTGAGTGCTGTAACATGAGGGCATTTGTCCTAGCTGTATTTTTGATGTTTAATGGCATACACTGATTTTTTTTTTAAGTAACCACTCATCTATACTAAAAAAGCTCACCATTTTATGGGGGAGTGTATAAGAGAACTAAATTGTTAAAAGAAGGGGAGCAAAGCCTCAGTTATCATGATCATGAGGGCACCCACAGCCCTGCTGTCCTTGCCCACCCCTTTGGGGTCTCCCCCAGCGATGCTGCAGCAGGGCCGGTCTGTCTCCAGCTCCCCACAGCCCTGCCCTGGGCCCTGGCCTAAGTCTCATCCTGGCCTGCCCGGGTGCCCCCCGGCTGCCCTGCTTCTGGCCCTGGGATCCCCTGGCCCCACCTCATGGCCCCGAGGAAGCTGCCGGCGCGTGCAGCACCCTGACCATCAGTGCAGGAGCACTGACTACATCTCTGGCAGTAAACTAAGTGACTCAGAGGCCACCAGGCAGAGTCTGGCCACTTCCATACTATTAAACTCTGTCGGACCTCAGAAGCAGGATGGGGACGTAAAAAATGCCCCTTGGGGAATGGTCCTTGGCCCACTCTGCCTTCCAAACTGTCTCTGGTATGGTTGGCTGTGGTCTTCCAGCTGTACAGGCATCACCACCTTCAAAGACGGGGTCTTTTATCAGGCCTGCTTTTAAAAAAGCCTGAAGTTTTAGAGCTGTCATATTTCAGATCTTGTGGGCTTTAAAAGTAAATGACAGTTGCATGCCTGGATAGATTCCCTACTGGAAGAGCACTATGTTTGCTGTAAACATGAACATTTGAAATGTTCCAAAGTCTTTGTAAGAAAACTTGTCTGGCATTACTTGACAATGCGTGTGTTTTCCATTTGCAAATAAATTTCTGAGTGTTCCACAGGGGTTATGAAGGATTCAGAGGAACAAATATTTCTTTTCCTACAATATTTTACATCATTTTAGGACAAAAAAAAAATTGTATAATGTGAGTGATTTTAGTTGTTTCTATAAATATAATTATATTGTGCTTTATAAAACCTTTTATCCTTTTTGGGCACAGTGTAATCTGTTATGTGTTATATTAAAAACACATGAAGAGGGTCCTCAGCGGACAAGCTGAACCAGAAATGCTTTTTGTTACCCAGCGTAGTTTATATGTAAGGAAGAGGAGGAAGCCTGAAGGCAAGAGGAAATAACACAGAGAGCTGCATATTCTCAGTATTTATCCAGCGACAGTGAAGAAGCTCAGAAACTTGCTGAAGGTGTATAGTGCTGTACTGGGTTGGACAGCCAGGATTAATTTTAAAAGGGATTCCTGACAATTCAGCTTCATGGATTTTCTCACTTGCTGTGAATCTGTAGACCTCTACAAGAATCCTTTACAATTCAGACCTATCTCACTGGATACTAATTTAGAGAAAATGTGGACCAAGGGCTACAAATTTAGGGCCACCACCAGCAGGAGTAACAGGAAAGGTAAGACGCCTCTGAATGAGACACAGATGGTGTATCAAAAGGTTAGAGAGAAAACGAGGGGAGAATGGAAACCCTGAAGTCAATGGATGTCAGGACTCCAGGTACATCAGAGACTACAGGAAGCTCGAAGAGATTGTGAATAGGTACTGGTCCTCAAAACTGCTATGGATAGGGGTCACTGGAAGGACTCTTCCAGAAACTTGTTGGGGGACAGTTCTGAATGAGAAACAGGTTGGTCAAGTCAAGCTAGAAACAGAGGGAAGTACATCTCTATCCAGGGTAGGAAGAGAGTATTTGATGATACTGGAAATGCAGGTGAAAAGACCTGTATGGCTTGGGTTGACAGTTTCATGGGGGAGTTGTATAAGAGGACAAGAAAGTGATACAAATATTTCATAAGAAATAATTGAGGAAGTCATATGGTCAAAATTTGCACTATCCTATTTCTATCCTGTTCTATGCTTGTGTTCATTATTATMATTTAAAATTTCTAATTCAACAAAGATCCATACCCCCTACTCCCAAAACACAGAAGTTGCCAGAGTGAACTAATCTACTGTGCTCCTCAAGCAGTTTTCCTATTTTTGAATTTGATTTATTGAATTTGACACAGATGCTAGACCCCGAGGGTCTCACAAAACTGATCTATGTAGGCAGTGGGYAAAAAGCAACAGGCACAAAAACTTATGAGCAATGAACCTGAGCTAGTTTCTACCTTTATTTTCTTGAGTTTATTACCCAATTTAATCCTAAAAGCAGTTTAGTCAGATGTGCAACGTATGTGTACTCAAAGGCTGACAACAGTGATACGATGATAAGACATTCAACCCAAAGTTTCATGACAGCAAGTATCTAGCTCAGGGGGCATGTGGTAGATGAGAACCTGACTGCGATTCAGTTCAGGTAAGATAAGAACAGGAAGGCAAGTTGGGAGAAATTGATGACAGAGATGGCAGAAGTAGCCTCAGCCCCTCTACTGACAGGGCAAAGCCTTCCATAGCTAAAATTGTTCACAACTTGGAGCAGTACCCAGGTGCTGTCTGATGACAATTCACACCAGCAGCTCAACAGGGTATTATCAATGCTGTTGACCGGCAAGTTGACTTTTCTTCTTAGGTACAGAGGTTGCCACTGGTTTTTGAGACCTTGTCACCTCAAGATTAGGTTATTGCAATATATTTGTCATGAGGCTACCCTGTGAAACTCTTTGGGGTTGGTATTTGCATAAAAAGTAATAACTTGCTGACAGGGATAGTGTCTTGCTAGCAGATGTTTTGCAAGTGGCATCTAGACAGATTTTTCAGCCAAATGACATTTTCTGCAAGAGAGTTTTGTCAGATATCACTCTTACATGTAATTTATGTGATTATAATTAATAATGATAAGGATACATGAATACAGTTGAAATGAGACATTTTGCCGGTAGCTTCTCTGTGAAAGCAAATTTCCTTCAACTTTATTACCCACAGAAATCCAGTAGAGTAGTTTTTAATTTAAAAAATGGAAACAGCATAGGGATGAGGAACCACAGATTTTCAAAAAAATGTAAGCAAACAGGGAAGGCAGCCAAATGTTTACAGAAGCAAGGAAATATCTTTTGAAGACATTCTATCAGGAGCTTAAACTGAATGTGTAATTGTYGTGGTTTAACCCCAGCCGGCAACTAAGCCCCACACAGCYGCTCGCTCACTCTCCCCCAGTGGGATGGGGGAGAGAATCAGAAGGGTAAAAGTGAGAAAACTCGTGGGTTGAGATAAAGACAGTTTAATAGGCAAAGCAAAAGCCGCGCACACAAGCAAAGCAAAACAAGGAATTCATTCACTGCTTCCCATCGGCAGGCAGGTGTTCAGCCATCTCCAGAAAAGCAGGGCTCCATCACGCGTAATGGTTACTTGGGAAGACAAACCGCTATAATTCCAAATGCCCCCCCCCCCCCCTTCCTTCTTCTTCCCCCAGCTTTATATGCTGAGCATGATGTCATATGGTATAGAATATCCCTTTGGTCAGTTGGGGTCAGCTGTCCCGGCTGTGTCCCCTCCCCACTTCTTGTGCACCCCCAGCCCACTGGCTGGTGGGATGGGGTGAGAAGCAGAAAAGACCTTGACTTAGTGTAAGCACTGCTCAGCAATAACGAAAGCATCACCTTATTACCAACACTGTTTTCAGCACAAATCCAAAACACAGACCCATACTAGCTATGTGAAGAAAATTAACTCTATCCCAGCCAAAACCAGCACAGTAATGGATATCAAAAAGGACTTTAAAAGAACAACAAAAAAGAAAACAAATTGGTAAACAGCAGAGAAAGGGTGGCTATGAAAAATTTATTCTTCAAAAAATCAGTGCTATATTAAAACTAAAAGGAAAATAGAAAATATAACGTTTGATGGATTAAATGCAAAACAACTATAATACAGCCCAAAACAGATTCTTAGAATCACCTTGTTAAAGGCACAAAATTATTAATCAAAAGGGATTAATTAGAAAGCAAACATATCAGAAACTAGAAGCCTGACAGAGTCTGCGGGGTTAATAGATGATCAAGATGTGAAATGTTTACTCAGAAAAGGTAAGACCGTAAGAGCAGAGCTAAATTAATTCATTGCATTCCTGCTGACTATGAGGAACATGAGGAAGCTCCCATCCTGGAACTGTTATTTCTGGTGGATGAGTCAGAGGAGTCATCTCAAGCAGAAGCAGTAGCAGAAGCAGCTTAGAAAAATGTCCATTAAATGAAGAGAAATGAGTCACAAGGCCAAGATAGCAGTTATCCAAGATCTTTAAACGGACTGAAATAGTACATTGTGAAGCTATTCAATGTTGTATACAGTCTATCAATTCAATCACCATCCATATAAAATAGAAAATGGTTCGCTCTTAAACAGGGACTCATATAGATCATAGCCCAGTAACCCTAATTTCTATACTTGCAAAATTGGAAAAATCTGTCATAAAGGTAGGTGTAGTAGGCATGTAGCTATATTAACACACCAGGAAAGAGTCGACATGTTACTTGTAATTTGTTGCTTCAAAAGCTTCAAAAGCTGCTTGTGTTCTTTGAGGAAGCAAAGAGGCATATACATGAGATCAGGTTAATACAACGGACTTAGGTTTCCAGAAGGCTGTCAGATGACTGCTCACCAAAGACCATTAGAGAAATTAGGCTGTCASAGATTAAGAAAAAAGTAAGTTCTCTTATGAATTTAAAAGATAAGGAGAGATAAGATGCTATTTAAAAAATGGGAAGCAAAGAACAGGGAGTAAGCAAACAGATTTCCCCAACTGAAAGAGGTAAAACTGCCAGATAAAAAGGCAGATAAAATTCAATAAATGTAAACAATGTACATCCTGTGTAGTACATGCACTATAACAGGTTCTCAATTAGATATTACCATTCCCCCATAAAAAGAACCTGAGGTCAATTTTTACTGTGAGTAATTTTCTGGGGGAAAAAAATAAAAATCAATGCTCAACATGAAACAAAAAGACAAATGGAGCATTAGAAACTATTAGGATACGTAGCAAAACATGAAGCTACACTATGGTATGGCATAAATCTGGTAGGTCCACTTACTGAGTAAAGTAAGTGGACATGAAGTTTCTGTCTCCCTGTCTTAAAATCTGAGTAGAAAAAATACAGCAGAGATCAACAGGAATAACAATGGTGAAGAATGTTTAACATAGAAGTAGGCTACATAAACTAGGGCTTCCCAGTCTGGTAAAAGAAGGGGAGGGATTTGAAAACAATCTTTGAATTATGAGTTGCATAGAGAAGGTGAGTACGTAATCATTATTCATTGCTTCTTACAGTGGAAGAACTAAGAGGAATCAAAAGAGAAATAAGTAGTTTTTTACACAGTCCATAACTACAGGTTGCTGAAGATGCCAAAAAGCATAAGTAAGTTCAAAAAGTGACGAAAAATCATATAGTTACTCTGTGCCCATCAAGGCTTACTTTACAAAAGAATGCTGTTACGAACTCAGGAAGTCACAGCACCACAGATTTCCTGAAGCTGGGAGGACATACTGGGAGAAGTACCATGCAATGCTTCTCCTGCCTCTTGTACACTTTCTTCCATCTTTGTCAGAGACACAGTAGTGGGCTCCTTGCACCCAAACCCCCAAAGAAATATGTTCTTATGTATCCTAGTGGGATAGTTTTCTAGATTGGCTGATAGTCCATTTACACGGATTGTAATTCCCATACTAATGACAGAATAATTAAGAGAAAGGCTTGTTTCTAATTTCAGAAACATTCATTTTAAAAATGGGATTTTTAAAAATGTCTTTTGGTCTTACACATTGCTAGACTTTATACTGTAAATGACCCTCAAATAGTTCTTTTTATTTCTTTATACTTTCCTCACCTCTTCTTCAAGTAAAAACAAGTAAAAGTTCCTCTAAGCTAACCATTTGCTCAGATAACATTGTTAGGAGGTTTTTTTTACATTTCTGCAGCAACAGTCAGAACTATATAAAAGCCACAGAATTGACAGGAGGGATCTAAGATGTGAGCAGAAAGTGTAAATTAAATGAGCTAGCAAATATGAAGTGGGTTCAATAAAAGGATCTCACAGAATATCATATTTTATGGCCATAGCTTTTTACTTTTGGAGGTAAAGGTAAGTAAAGTAAAAGCAAGTAGAGTTGAGATCTCTGGTCCTGAACTCGTCCTGCTGTTACTGAACATATGAAAATAGTGACAGCTGAAKGAAAATCACAGCTCCCACTCCATAGTCTGAATTTTCGTGATGTGACACCAGAAGGCAAAGCCTGTTGGAAAAGGTTATAGGAATGTCATTAAGCAAGCTTTGTACCCTCTAATCCTAAGATATTACAGAAAAAAAGCAGTCTGTGATCTAAAATGGTGCAGCCAGAAAATGGTCCAGCACACCAGCTCCTTCACCTGAAATTGCCTCAAGTACTTGTTACGAAGACTATTCTCATACCATCAGTATGACTGTAAACTAAACCGGTGAGAAAGTCTGGTGAGAAAGTCTGTCCAGGATAGCAAAAGAGAAGACTTAAAGTATGAAAAATACTTTTGCGATCAACAGATACTCAGGGAATTGTGAGAATAAGCATCAGGATTTCCTCAAATGTCACCTGTGAAATACTGTCATTTATCTAGGGCTGTGCACGTATAAGGTAATTCCAGGTGTACTTTTTAAGGCAAGATTTTTCTGAAAGTGAAAGGCATCAGAATGGCAGGATTACAAAAGATGATCTGCATATTTTTGTATTTTATCAACTGTAAGGAGAAAATAGCTACGCCTGGCATGATGAAATCTTTTTATTTTATCATTACTAAAATATGAGCTTGCAAATTGTGGGTTAAAGCTGTGAGCAAGTGGACCATGCCTTAATTTACTGCTTTTAATTTCCTGTGGAGTAAGTTCATTACCAGGTCCATGTGGATAAGTTTGTTATTTAACACTTCATCTAGCACCCTCCATGAGGCTTTGTGAAGCCGCAGACCTGAGATCATACTGTTTGTGGGCTTTGCCTTGTTCACAGTGGGAGCAAGCACCATCCTCATGACAGCAACCCAGCTTCTCTAGTGTGTGTTAATTACATTTCCTCTTGATCATTGGGTGGGAAGAATCTGTGTGCTTGTACATTTTATTAYTTGGTCTGGCCTATCAGCACATTCTTGATGAATTAAGCCTTTGGCTATGACAGAAAGAAAAGGCTAAAGAAAGCATGAGTTATGAAAAGCAAACAAATTAATTTCTTTGCAGCTTCATGTAGACTATGAGTTTGGAGACAGTGGACACTGCCTTAGTCTCCCCTAAATTTTTTAACAGCTTTTTTTAACATCCACATGTGAGATTGGTGCCATGGGCCTCCCGGTCTTCTGAAAGTTTACTTGAGGATTACTGTTTGTCTTGACCACTACTGCCATTTGACACACAGATCTCAGTCCGAGATAAGATGTCAGTTTCTAAAGATGATACAGAGATGACATTCTTCATTAATGTTTTATTTTCTGAGAGAAAAGGTGGGATATTTTGTTTTCCTAATAACAGCAGTTTTGCCAGTTAATAGCAACAAAAATGTATTTACAGCTAATACTCTTTGTTTACTGTCCTTCAAACTGATTCCAGGGCTGTTCTTGATAGGCTTTTTGACTTCTCCTGACCCCTGATTGAGTTTTCATACTTATTTTGACCAACTTCATTCCTTTGTCCTCAGGTCTACCAAGTCACCTAAAGCTCTCTGGCAGGGAGGCAGGCTAGTTCTGCATGATTTACATTTTATCTTGGAAACGGGGGTCAGATATTTGGAGGAAAGACGGTCATCAATTGCATAGAACAGGCCATTCGACCTGAGTGGGAAGCGATGCAGTCAAGGGTAGATGAGTTTTACACTATTTTGGGCAATACAAATTTCAATCCCTTTTTGTACAGACCCATAAATATCTGAGCTTAACCAGGAACTATTGTAAGATAGGCTTGTTGTTTGTGGGTAATCTTATTATTACAATTTAAGTTTACATTACATCTCTTCAGCAAAGGGACATAAAAACACAGGAACTGCCAGAGCAGATGAGATCAGTGATCCTTCCAGTTAACTCTTCTTCCCCTGAGAACAACTGCTTTACAAAACTAGTAAGTAGCAAAGGTTGATATACAGGAGTGTAGTAGAAATCTTGCTTACCCTGTCAGTCAATCTGGAGGAGTACATTTTTCATCTTCCACTGCAATGGTGTTGACTACTTCACCTGCCACTTTCAAGAATGATTTAGAATAATAATTTCCAACCAAAAAAACCCAGAAAATTCCATGCTGCTCTTCTGAATGAGACTGATCAGACACTTATGTTCAGAGGACATGTAACTAACTGCTAGCAGTTCATCACAAGCCACAGCACTCTGGTAAATAAGGACAAATTCRGGTGCCTGAACATATGCGTCTAGTGATATTTTTTTGAGGCCTTATGTTATTTGGCACAGGTATGACACGTGATCTTATGGGAGAGCTGTATCTTTTTTGAACAGCTGTTGGAGATTAAGCGGGACATCCCCTGGCACTAAAAGGTCATTTGTCATCTACATTTAGGTAGCTGTACATCTCTTTTGCTGTCAGAGGCACATTATTATGTTAGATGAGTTAGTATCCCTCTTCTTATACTAAACKTCATCTGGGGTAGGCATCAAAGACACCACATCTCATTCCAGTGTAAATCTGCTCTTGTTATAAACTGGCCATAGGTTTGGCACTGCAAGAGTCACCTCTCTGGCAGAGCACTTAAGCACTTGCTTAATCATAAACACAGAAGATCACAAACCTGTAAGTCTCAGGATTACAGACTGATAATCAAGCTTGATTTTAAGCATCCACTTAAGTGCTCTGCTGAATTATTATCAGTGTCTTTCATTTCACATGTTTGAGTCCACTATCTATCTGTAAAAACTKATCTTTTTAGAATGATAAAAAGATTCATCCTTCCTACATTTCAATTTTCTACATGAGTCTTCAGAGATCATAACTTAGTTATGAGAAAATATTCTAAGATAAGATTATAGTAAATGGAAATTTTGGTGCTGAGAGMATTAAACATTTGTGTTTTCAATGGAAAAACAGTGAGACTCAGCAGTTATGCCTTGATCTTGAGTTTTGAGGTCAACCCTGGTCATGAATAATCTTTTAGTGGTCTTTAGATCAAATCAAGGTCAGTTTAACATTCCTGTCAAATTGAACATCACAAAAACAAAACTTTTAGAGGGAAGGGTGTAAATCCACAAAGAATGAAACCAAGGAAAATGTTTGCAATAACCTTTGCAGCAGTGAAACTGCCCAGCATTGGGAACAGTTCTGCATGTTCTGCTATCATCACAGCAAGTCAGCAGAATAATAAATGGCTGTTAATACTAAAGCACTGATTTTCATACAATTATTATATAGAGTTGTAGATTTGCATGTTTTTAGAGGTTCAGACTATTTTACTTGAAAGTAGGCTAATTTAATCATTTTGAAGTCGAGCAAACTCCTTTTTGATTGTTCTAATGGAATTTATCTTTGAGAATACCCCTTGAACTAAGCATCTCATGGTTTTCTCATTGTAAAGGTAACATTCCCATTATCAAATGAACGTACACTTGAGTCCCCACTAAACAACAAACAAGGAGGAGTTTTGGAAGGTGTGAAAACTGAGTGGCTAATGGACTCCACTGGGCAAAGGGACAGGTCTTCCTGAGAGGACTGTTTATCATTTGGCTGTGGATTAAACAGATGCCCCAGGAAGTGTTTTTGCAATGAAGTTCATGTTACTCCATGGTATTTATATTTCAGGATAATGGCTGTCCACATTTGAATTCATGGAAATTAACATGTTCTGACCTTACTGTCTTGAGAATAAAGTCACTTTCAGCAGGTATATAATAAAACAAAACAATGTTCTTTCTTCCATCTTTATTTAAATAAACCTTGTCAGGAAAGGATTGATAACAAATAACCTCTCTATGAATGTTTAAAAGTTAATGGAAAGCAAATTTAAGAGTCCCTCTGTAACACTACTAATGTGACTGAGAATGTAAGAGCAAAATGTTAATTTTATAGCCATGGAGCCAATGTACATATGTAGTGATTTATATGACTTAATTATATCCATATCTTTGTATAGGAGGAACAATCTACAACACATGTAGACACACAACCCATGATTTAATTTTTATGTGTTTAAATACATAGTCACAGTATTGAATCTAATTTTTCCATTTGCCAAACTCCAAAAATACAGAACAAAGCAAACTTTGGTGTTTGATTGCATATATTAATAATCATTCTATATGTCATAAGATAKCCAAACACTTCATTATTTAAAATCTAAATATCTGCAGTAGCTGGAAATGCATTCATTCTTACTGAGAGCTAAGCCCCTACAATTTCAAAAATCAAACAATTTTAAGTAATTTGAGTACCTCACAAAGCATTTAAAACATATCTTAACACCACATTTTCACACTGGAATAACTAAAAGCAGTCAAATTGGCATTTACCAAATTTATGCAACAAAAATGTACCTCTCTACATAAGCAGAATTATGTCAAATATCAATCTCAGGAATAACTTTTGGGGACAGAAATAGCTTAAGTGCAACAAGAATGAGAGGGTGAGATCACAGTCCCAGCTTTACGTTAAAATAAGCAGACAAAACATGCAACTGAACAAGTTTGAGGATCATAGGTGTAGCATGAAATGCAATGGATATGTTTATTGATTATCCCAGAAACTTTGAAGAAGATATTATTTCCCATGTATTGGATTCCTTTACAAAATAGATGATACACTTCTAAAATTTCACCTAAGGTCCCAAGTTTCATCCTTTTAAATAATTTTTCACATTTCTGTGACCCTGATATCATAGTAGGACCAGATGGTATCCTGAATACAGTAGGTAGAAGGAGGTGTGCTGTTCATGGAAAAAAAATCCTGTATTCAGCCCTGCAAATGATTAAAATTTGAGTTCAACAAGGATTTTTACATGATGATAAAGGCTTGTCCATGAACATGGAGTTGTTGGATGAGAGCCTGTGTTCTTAGTTCTTGACATTAAGATTTCACAATGACTTTGAGACGTATACAAGGTTATTAGCAGAGTTTGTGTTTGTTATTAGTATTTTTTGCTCTAATTATTCTTCATTAGGTCTGCAAAACTTAAAGGAAACTCTTCTAGATTATTATTTACAGCCTGAAGAAATTCTGAATATAATTTCTGTCTCTGAAAAGTTAACATTGCCAATGGCAGGCTGGTAATTATATTTATTACTTAACATATCAAAATATGATTATCTGTTCTTATCTTTGAACTGTGAGAGGTCTCTCCTCCCTCTTTGTCCTTGTTATGTTCTTGGCAAAAAACCACCCCTAAAACCCCAGATCTTTTAGAACTTTTTAAACCCTTATACCACTTGCTGGTTACACAATTTTAACTTAAACTTTAAAGCACCTTTTATTTTAAAAAAATTAAAATTGAGGCATTCTGTTTACCTTAAACACAGCTGGCAAATTCTTCCCTTTCTACCTTGTTTAACCCCCGCTAACTGGCACTGTGGAATACGTCTGCCCCATAAAGGAATGTTTATTGAAATCAGATTACATCCAGCACATCTCCTTAACCAAAGCAAAAGAAAAACTACATGGAATGATATGGCATCTTTGGCATAAACTTTACCTGCATTCTATTTAAAAAATGTTGGTTAAGATTTTCCCACTGGGGAGCTCAAAAGTGATGGGATCAAAGTCATGAACCTAACTGAGAAAACAGAATAYAACATAAGAGCCTCAGAAAGACCAATTAAAACTTCCATGCTCTCTTAGAGTGAGCAGGGACATGACCTAAATGCTGCTAAACCCTGTAGGATTTTTTTCTGTGACATGAATGCTGGGTAGATCACAYGCCTAAGTCCAAACTCTATAGACCTTATATAATTTTCCAGGCACCAGTTCTGCACTGTGTGTCCAAATAATTATGATAAGCTGTCAGATATGGATTGTTCCATCCTTACACTTGCAAAAGCCTAACAGGAATTTCAATTATCGTGTGTGTTTCTGGTGCTTCATATCTCCTACACACTCAAATAAAGATGGTACTTTAAAAGCTTTTTTTTAATGATTGCTTTCAGGAGTCTAAAATTAGACACCTAAGAAGTTTTCATAACAGGAACACACAAACAAGAATCACAAACAATTGTATCAACATAAAAATGTCCTCCCACCCAAAACCCTTCCAAAGCCCAATTTAAGGCTCAGAACCTGTTCTGAAATACACAGACCACAATGTGTATTGGCTTTTCATGAAACTGCATGCATATCTGCAAAGGCAGAAGCTGGATTGTTGTTTTATCATAGAAAACAGGAARAGATGATTTAGAACAACATAAATTGTGCCTAAGGTAGACATAATAAACATTTTTGGTCCATGCCTGATGCACTAGAAGTATCTACCTAAGTTTAGAGACTCAGTTTTCAAATGGCAGGCCAGGTGAACTTCTGGAGCCTGCTAAATCTTCCAGTGTCCCAAAGTTTTCATATGTTACCTTTATATGTAACGTAAGTTTGTGTGAGAGAGTGTGTGTGTGCAGAYGCATGGGGATTAGAATTTATCCTGCTGGTTGCGTAGGCAAAGAATTGTTTTTGAACTTCTCAGAGGTGTTGCTTTGTAAATGATTAGTCACAATAAGATGTTAGGCAGATGTGAGAAAAGTATATTTTAAGGCAAATAATTTTTTTTCACCTTGGCATCAGCAAAAATTGGATTTTGCTCACAGTTTATTTTTGGGTAGTTTAAGAGGATATTGTTTCACTGAAAGGTCTTTCTACTAAGTAGATAATGAGAAAAATGTAAGCTCTGCTGTTCAACAGGGCAGCAATCGATTTGCAGAAGACAGAACAATGGCTTTTGCCRGCTGTGCGCTTGGGCATCCGCAGGAGGAGCCTAAGAACATAGAAGAGTTATAGTGAAGTGGGCAGGACACAGTGCTTTTTTTCCCAACCAATTCTTTGTGCTACTAAATTTGGGCAGTTGTCTAAGGGAAYAAAGTATAAAGGGCTGAAAGATTTATATAAGACTTTCTGAGGAATCGGAGGACTGGCACTTCTACTTAATGTGAACAAAGGCAGTAATGTGAACCCTGCTCTCTTCATTCCCTGCTCTCATGTTATTGGATTCTTAAATTATATTTTCATTAAAGGTATGTATATATCATTAAGAACTGAGCCTTAAGTAAATCCATCAACGGGCTAAACTGAAAATCAACAGTTTCCAGAAATATCCCATGGAAAGTATAACACTCTACAAAGTAAAATCTACAGTCAAGGAGACGAGACGGGAGATTTTCTTGGAGGTCTTCCTTGAAGAATTAGGACTGTGTTGAGAGCGTGGGCCCTAAGTCATCTGATACCTCTCATGCCATAATCTGCTAGTGAAAACAATCTCAGGACCACATGATAGGATTTAGTACGGATAAAATCGCAAATCTATTGAAAATCCTTGAGTAAGTTCCTAGAAACAGGTTGGTATCATTAGGAGGGTTTGAACTTTTAAGAAAGTTTGGGTACAAGAGACTAAGACTTCTGTCACACTTGGAATCTGCAAGTGATTAATTATGCAAGACCTGTGAATAAAAGAGTGAACATTTATTTTTACATTTTATTTTTAATTTAGTTGCTTTGCTTTAGAAAAAGCAACATTAGAAATATCCTGAACTATTGTCCTCTGCTGCTTACAGAGCAAGAAAGAGGATGATGAATGAAGCCTGCAGAATTAGGTAACAGTAGAAAGACAAAATGAAATGGAGGACCCTGGTGTCAGAGAGGAATTGTTAAGGCCAGGAAGGTGGGACTGAAAAGAGGACACAATAAAATAGTTGGACTTTTGTCAACTGAGCTAAAGATGGCCAGAAATTTTCTGACAAAATATCTTGTCAAGATGAATGTAATTTTCTGTGGAGACACACATATAGTTTTGACAAGGATGGGGTTTCTGTTCRGAGAGAGATGCCTGAGAAGATCTAATACGCAGCTATTAAGATGTTCACTAAGATATAGCAAACAGCAGTCAAGGTTTTTGTTGTGGTGGGTTTGCAGCAGGGGTTTGACTCTCAGTCACTCATACTGAATGTTCCTGGGTGGCTGTGATGGGTGGGCTCTTTCATTAACCCCCTGCTGTGACTGTTATGCTTTTCAGACTGGAACAGGGGCTTGAGCTTTGGTTTTTCACACCCTAATGAGGACTAGCGTCTGTTGCTGGGGCTTTTGCCCCTTGATTAAGTAAATGTCTCCTGGATGAGTGAGCAAGCAACTCTGACTCTGTGACTTGCTAATAGCATTTTTTTTATTTATTAATTTTATTTACTATTTATTTTTTATAATGAATGATCAATTGTATATACAGATTGGGAGAAATCAGAGAGATATTACATTCATCTCCTCAGCCCTTTGAAATACCTACCCGAGATATTGGTGCTCCAGCTCTTTTGCTGAACCAGGCTGAATAAAGTGTTGGTCCCTGGTATTTCAGCTAAGTGCCCTAAGGATATTTAGGTTAGGACAGTTGAGGATTATTTAATGAACAAATAAAATTGGAAAATCTTGGGATTGTCCTGAGAAAGAATGTGAAAAATTTTTTAACTCTTGAGAATTTCCATAGGACAGGTAAACTAGTTCTTTGCTCAAGTCCATTCAATCCCATTGTTTGATCTGTGCATTCAAATAACTGAATTGCATGAGCGAACATAAGAGCCAATTAAAAAGAGAGGATGCAAAAAATGCTCTGTAAAGAAATATTTTGGCATTTGCCATATGCTTAAGCAAGTCAGGCATCTGTATACATAATAACTGGCATGTGCACTCAAAATTCCAGTGTGCTCTACATTGAAAATCTATTCTTAAACATGTTTTTAAGAAACATGTTAGAAGGTTGATATCCTGGTTGAAAAAGATTTCTCAAGCATTTCTTAAGACTCACTTGAAATAACCAAGTCTGTGAAATGAAGCTGGCAGTCTCACAATTTTGGACTTTTCTGTACGAAATCACTTCCTTTGTCTGCTTAGACAAGCAGTGAAAGGCAAACCATTAACCCATTTAACAATAGTAATTTGCTTAACCTGATACTCATCAGCCTTTTTTCACCTTGAAGAGAAAGCTAGTTGGCTGGACAAGATATTTTATTGGCTTCCCCTGTATCCAAGCTTTTCTTCCAGCCTGAAGACAACCTTTTATGCCAAAAAGGTAATTTCCCCTCATTTTTCCAGTAGGGAAAGACGAGTATGAGGGCCATGACATGGGCATCATTGAAACCAAGTTTTAGAGCTGACAAAGAACTCTTCTATTGTCATTAGCATACACAGGGGAGGGTGGGCTAGCAGAACATTTCATTTTTTTCCAGAAGCATGTGAATTCAGCTGTTGAATCCATTTTGTCACATTTTAGCAGATGCTTAGTGCAGAAAAGAATCTGGCAGTAGGCACAACTTCACAATCAACTGGAACTGGAAGCCAAGCTATGAAAAAGTACCTCCAAAAGTAGTTCTTAGTGTTTGATTGAAGGAAAGAGGTACACCCTTCTTCCTTACATTTTTACCTCTCCCACCCTCTTTCCCCTTCCTGGCAAGAGGTAACAAGGTCTCATATTAATGGCACATCATTGGGTGATAGCATCATCCGATGGGTGCTATGAATCAGAGCAGATGAATGATTTAGTTGAGAAGGATTATTGCTGGACATTTCCAATTATGTTTGGTCCTTCAGAACTGCATTGGGAAAAAACCTTCTGCTCCAAATATACCTGACTATTGTAAGCTTCAGCTGTTTAAACACAGATGCATCTTCCTTGTTTCTACCTGGGTTTAATAAATAAAAGAAAAGAATAAGAATTTTTCTCACGTGGAAAATTCTGTTCTGTTGTCACCATGCATCTCAACAATCATAGAATCATAAATCATAGAATCATAAAATTGTTTAGGTTGGAAAAGACCTTTAACATCATCAAGTCCAACTGTTAACCTAGCASTGCCAAGTCTCCCACTAAACCATGTCCTTAAGCACCACATCTAGATGCCTTTTAAATACTTTCAGGGACTCAACCACTTCCCTGGGCAGCCTGTTCCAATGCCTGGCTACMCTTTCAGTGAAAAAAWTTTTCCTAATATCCAATCTAAACCTCCCTGCACAACTTGAGGCCATTTCCTCTTGTCCTATCACTAGTTACTTGGGAGAAGAGACCAACACTCGCCTCTCTACAGCCTCCTTTCAGGTAGTTGTAGAGAGCAATAAGGTCTCCYCTCAGCCTCCTTTTCTCCAGGCTAAACAACCCCAGCTCCCTCAGCCGCTCCTCGTAGGACTTGTGCTCCAGACCCTTCACCAGCCTCGTTGCCCTTCTTTGGACACGCTCCAGCACCTCAATGTCTTTCTTGTAGTGAGTGGCCCAAAACTGAACACAATATTCAAGGTGCGGCTTCACCAGTGCCRAGTACAGGGGCACAATCACCTCCCTACTCCTGCTGGCCACACCATTTCTGATACAGGCCAGGATGCTATTGGTTGTCTTGGCCACCTGGGCACACTGCCAGCTCATGTTCAGCCTGGTGTTGACCAACACTCCCAGGTCCTTCTCCGCTGGGCAGCTTTCCAGCCACTCTTCCCCAAGCCTGTAGCGTTGCCTGGGGTTGTTGTGACCCAAGTGCAGGACCCGGCACTTGGCCTTGCTGAACCTCATGCAGTTGGCCTTGGCCCATCGATCCAGCCTATCCAGATCCCTCTGCAGAGCCTTCCTACCCTCAGGCAGATCAACGCTGCCACCCAGCTTGGTGTCGTCTGCGAACTTACTGAGGGTGCACTGATACCCTCGTCCAGATCATTGATAAAGACGTTAAACAGAACTGGCCCCAATACTGAGCCCTGGGGAACACCCCTTGTGACCGGCCGCCAACTGGATTTGACTCCATTCACCACCACTCTTTAGGCCCAGCCATCCAGCCATTTTTTTACCCAGCAAAGAGTACGCCCATCCAAGCCATGAGCAGCCAGWTTCTCCAGGAGAACGCTGTGGGAAATGGTGTCAAAGGCTTGCATTGCATACCTGACTGCTAAGGAAAGCTCTGACAGATGTCACTGATATGCTACAAGAAGTTTCTATACACGGTACTACTGTCGGGTTGATTTGTCTTTCAGATAGATCTCTGAAATCCCAGCAGGTCAGAACCTTAGGGGGTGAAAATCAGGACAGAATTAGTCAACTTTATGTTAGCTGAAGTATTGATCAGAAGATATTAGAGTATATTCCCAACTTGTACCTCTTGATAGAGGAGTCAGGCATTATAAATAGCAAAGCTGGTTCTAGAGACAGGCTTTCATTTTCTTCTTTGTAGCATTATACCTTTTAACATTGCATAGCTTATAAAACAACAGTTACAGTAGCTGACACAGCTTTGCTTATGTACTCAAGTGTTGCAAACTTTTTTTATCATCTTCACATCTGCTAACCTTCTTAACCACTAGCTAACATCTGCTAAATAAAGTATCTCTCAATGGGATTTAAAGGAAAAGTCTTGATAATGTATCGAGCTTTCCTGGAAAGAGGATGTTACTGCCTGAAGGTATTGTACGCACAGTGCTTGGATGATGGAGGTTTTTCATCCCTCCCTTTAAAAGTAAATATGCAAAAGGGTCTGGTCATATTTCCATTTCTCTTTCCACCCGGTAGGAGTGTAAGAAAGCAGTGTTTCTATGTGGGGTGCTTGTCTTAAGCCAAGTGTTCAAGTTGGCTCAAGTTGAGACTGTGTAGCACAGGTCAGAGGGATGTTTCAAGTTAAACACATCATCTGGCTGGATACAGAGTCAGTGTCACACAGACATGTGCTATATTAGGGCTGGAGTCTTGCCTCTATCATCTCCCTTATACACTTGCTCTAAGGGAGACCAGAATGCAAGTTATCTTTCAAGGCAAAGTGCCCCAAAATAACAGCATTTTTAGGAGAGGCTGAATGTTCTGCAAAAGATGAAGTGCCAGGCCTGGGTTGTCCCAGCGGAGGTTCATCCTGATGCTTCACAGGATGGCTCCAGCCCCACGCCCCTACAGTTCAGCCCCTCTTCTTCACCTTTACGGATCTAGCACTAACTTGTCATACGAGTGCTTTTTGTTTTACTGTAACTTCCAACACCAACATGCAGAATCTTGCTTTTATTAAAAATGTGCTTTTATTTCTATTTTCTGTTCAAAACAAGCTTTTTGGCATGAAGAGCAAAATCTGTTTCATCAAAGGAGAGCAGAGTATAATACAATCCATTCTCATAACAATGAAGGGAGGCAGAAGGTGGTGTTTAGATATGCTTGTAACTTATTTGCTTTGTGTGCCACACATTCCTGTGGTTGACGGGATGCCAGCAGTAGAAATAACAGAACCTATGAAATGAGGGGCTGCCTTTCATCTTGAGATCAGAAAAGTAGGGCTCATGCACTTTAGGCAGTTTTCAGAAGACTTTTACTTTGTGCACAAAGTGCAACTCTACCAGTTCTGCTGTGGTGACAAAAAATTGCTGACCGATGTGGGAGAGGACTGGGACTTAGGAAGCATATTACAAAATTACGTGTAGAATTGTTTGCGTGATTTCCAGGAGAACATTTTTTCCACCAAAAATGTCTATTTGTCCAAAGTCCATTTATTCTGGGAAGCAACACTGACTTAAAACACTTGTTTCATAAGAAAAACTGAAAAACAGTTTTGATAATGTTGAAATCCTACTGTAGGACTTATTGGAATAATACTTTATATTATATCATTTACAATGAAACATACAGAAATCAGAGTCAATACTATTTATTTCCAGGAAGCTTCCTATTTATTTAAATTTATTTAAGTCATTGCTAGATGCTTCTCAAAATGTTAGGTCAGACTTCCAGATTCTCGTAAGAAGTCAGGTCCAGTCTATAAATGACTGACAATTTAATGATCTCAAAGTAAAGGTCCCTTCAAGTGTCTGTGGTACTTTGGCCATGCACAGTAAGAAAATGGGATGGTTGGTCTGTTGTCTCCTGACAACACAATCCCAAGAGATGGAAATCTGATATCAACTGTAAATGTATTTCTGCTGTTTCACATGTAAGAAAAGCTATGCTGGAGAACAGAATTTGATATGGTAAATGGTGGTAGGAAGCTGGTTTAAGGGAGAACTTATAAACACATAGGTATGTCTGTTTAACATTGTTTTCAAAGATTTATGTTTCAGTAAATTAAAAAAGCTCTGGAGGTAAGACTACCATGATGAACATAGATATCTTAATGATAGATTTTGGATAGATCTTGCATAGCCCTTGTTAGGGACATAAATCGTGCCAGCTGCAGGTAAGAAAGAAAGGCTCTGTGGTCAGAGGTATTAACCTGGAAGGCTCTGAGGTCTTCTTAGATAGTAGCTCAGATATTCTGCTGCAAGGAGCTGTCACAATTTCCTATTGGCCTAAGCGAGAACATTTCTGGCCTCTGACTAACTGTTAGAGGAATTTATTTGCAGAACAGAAATAACTACAGAATGGAAATAGGCAGGCGCACAGACATTACTCTGCCATGCTCTGATCAACCAAACATAAGGTGATGGTAGGGTAAAGCAGGAGGCATTACTTCTCTGTGTAAATATCTTGATCAGACCAGAGACTGATAATATTCTGGTCGATAACTGAAGGAGGGAGGAAAAGAAGGACACTTTCCTAGACTCCCTTTGTACTAAGTAAAGGGTAGAAAAAGGTCCCTCTTAAAGGAGACCAAGTAGGAACCCTGGATTTCACTCCAGTGAAATCTGTCTTTCTCCATTGACATAGATTGCCTAGACTATTCTCACTAGGCAAAAATTGGGCTYTGAGACTGGCCCGAGTTGCAGACTRGTCAGTAAAATGATAAAGTCTTTCATTAGTAGCCAGCAAAGTTGTGCTCCAAATTATAGCAGGAGTGTGCTTCTTGATGTGTATCTATGGMATGCCATCTACTGAATACTCTGGTGCTTGCTGTGGGTCTTATGCCTCCCCTTTTGAAACCATCTTTGGAAGTGATCAAAGGCTCTCTGATATAATATGAACTTGGATGCTTTGGGACTTTGTCTTCAGTAAACATTATAAAATCATCCAGAGTTAAAGTGTTCTCAGTATACACAGCACCAGTGAATTTTCTTACTCGCTGACTCTAAATGTCAAGGAAAGAATCACAACTCAACAGCATTTGCAGAACTCAGAATGAGTTTATTTAACAAAAGTGAAAAAGGGGTTTGAAGATGATAGAGTGGTTCTTTGCTCTTGTATCTTGAAAATTGGTGCCACTTCTAAAATAATGTCACATCTCATCTTCTATAAACCAGACTCATGACATTGTTTGGAGAAGGAAGTTGTTTTTCTCATATAATATCTCACATAGTGTGCTAACCTCTGACCATAGCAACCAGGATCTTTCTTTTTAATTTCCAGTGAGACTTGCAAGACAAATGAAATATTGTTGACTTCAGCAAGAAAAGGTGTCTGAAATTTCAATGTACTGTTTTCTGAACAATTATGGGAAAATACTTAGTGGAAAATGCTTTTGTCTTCCTGAGAGTTCAAAGATGGGATGTGAAGCTCCTGAAATCTGTCTGAGAAATGGTATTAATTACCATTTTCGGTTTGGGGCTATTGACTTAGAATAGTTTTCATTCCGTTTGTATATTGGTTATTATTTTTGGTAAAAAGSTGGAAGGAAACTACTCACTACTGAGAGTACAGGATGTTGGCCAGAGGCATAACTTCTCACAAAAAGTTTCGTCATGGATGGATATGGGGTTGGGATGGATAGACCATTATATACACACACTTTTATCAAGCTTTTTTATCAAGTGTTATTGGAAACAGCATACTGTTTTTCTCTTTGGTGTTTCACCAACTTGTGTCAGTGTGCAGTCCTTGCCAGAGGACACCTTCATCTTTGCAGGAAATGCATCATGGAGATGACTAACAGGTTCCAGAACCACTTACAATTGAGTATCAGGCACACTGTGAGTCATCACGTAGCTGTGTAGTCAGTCATAAAGAGAAAAAAGCCCAGAAAAAAAAGAATTCTAAAGATGAAAAAGGCATCCTTATTTTTAGAGTTTAATTCTGTCATTTCTACCTGTAGATTTATATGTTTCAACCTATCCTATTGCTGCAAATCATAGATCACTAAGATGACTCTGCAAAGTTTTATATCCGAATAAAACACAGGATTATGCTAAATGCTGCAGCTATTTTGCAGAATAKCAATATTAATAAGTAATATGGGTTAACTTGATTTAGTTATTTTTGCAAAGGCTTGCATRGAGACTACTGCACTCAATAAGCAATTGGACTAGAAGAAAGGAGTCCCTGCAACCTGTTTCTTTACTTGACTGTTTATATGGAAAGCCCTGCTCTGTGTCTGTTTTTATAACTAACACTATTCATGTGGATAAACTTTTCCTTCTCCATCAAGGCTATTCTTACACATGGACCATTACTGTTCTTATGTAAAGGGTGGTCATTTCATGATTATTGTATTCATCAGATAGCAAGTGTTGTGTAAAACCTGCCAAGCTGGAGTTTGTCTAAAACACCTTATTGGGAGGAATGTTGATGTACCCACACCATTCCCCACTCCCCCCTCCCCTTCCCCCCCCCCCCGAGTTCAAACTTGTCCAGAGACAAATTTTGCATCATTAAGTGGTGTTTGCTCATGTGTTGGGTTCATGATTGATCATAAGGCATATACATGGGAGATTTGCTCAATTAGGAGTCACATAATTTGATCCTGGCATCTTAAGATTTATGTTTTCAAGGTTATGAAAGACTCATTAACTTTCTCCTTGGCTTTTAAAGAAAAAGTTACATTTCTTTGGCACAGGTTATCTTTGGAATGAAGGCACTGTCATAGCTGTTAATCAGCAGACTGCCAGATATTAAGTCTGTAATACATAGTTACATTTTTTAAGTATTCGTCCAAAGAAATTCCTTCTCTTTCTAAATTTAAAATTTGACAGCAGTTTAACAGAGAATATTCTGGATACTTTCACACACACATCATATATTTTTCCTACATTTTTCCCCCAAGTACTCAGGTCATCCAGTTTTAATCTCCCAAACTCCTTTTCCATTTGTGATCGTCCAATAGAAGTTCAGTTCAACATTCAGATTACATCTTCTGTTGCTTTAAATGGTTTAGTGAGCAAACAGTCTGATTTCAGATTTATAACTCTGCTCTTACAGTCACCTTTACATTGCCACATACAGTTATGACGTCATTTATACCTGCTTCAGTAAATCAACAGTAAGTGAAAGCAAAGAATCGTAATGCAAGGGTTGGAATATGTACACACAGTGTTGAGACATGCATAAAAGAACCAAATTTAAGTGGAGCAATTATATTTTATTACTCTTTTGTTTTCCATCCTCCAGCATTCTCTGTTCAGCATCTGTGCACTTTCCCTTCTGTGAATTCTCTTTCTTCTTCTGTATTGCTATTCTCAAGTATGTTGCTTGGCCCTCCAAAAGCTGGCAAATTGGGCTCAAGAAAGCATGTGGAAGTTCAAAGCTGGTCTCTATATCCTCATCTCTGTCATCTGAACTCCTGTAAGTACAAGCTTTCCCAGCGACCTTCCTTTCCTTCCTGATAGCTGCCTGGAAGATACTGTGAGAATCCTCTTTTGCACTGTATTTCCAAGCTTTCACTTATAGTTCTGTCTTGAATTAGTAAATGAAGATATGTGTGGAAAAAAAAAAGTCTATGGAATGTTTCTTASACATCATTCATACAATATTTCCTTTTCAACTTGTTTAATTTACATTCAACTCATGCTTACAATTGTTCCTGTGTTCCAAAACATTTTGTCAGATATCTGAAAAATTCTGTCTTCCCTTTCTCCTGTGACATACAAATTCATAAAATTTCCCCAGTCCTCTTTTTCTACCTTTTGTTTTCTATCTTACAGCTCTCTCTTCATTTATGAAATTCCCTTTTCTTTTCTTTCCTAGTCTTGCCTCAACGCTGGATCTCCTTCTCAAAATGATAGATCTCCTTCTCAAGTACTAGATCTCCTTCTCCTTCGCAAGGGTTTCAATTCTTTATTCCTGTTTTCCTTATATATTCTGTAATCATTCTTACGCTGGGTTTTGCACCTCTTTGTCTCTGTCTTTCATGTTTTACTTGCATGCCTGCCTGACCATGCATGGATTTACCCACACAGAAAGTTTAAAAAATTTGGTCCCATTCTCATTGTTCAAATCACAGACACAGGGCAGGGTACACATACCTCGCCATGCAGGTGTACGTCCTGCTGTTGCCCACACAGCCACTGCAGCAAGACTGCTACATGTAGAACAGCATACAATATATTTTTTTTTACTTAGCCCTCATCTTTTGTAGTTTCTAATACAAGTTCTGTTTTCAAGGTATATGGGTAAAAGAATGACTGCCTTCATGAAAGCCAGATCTATATAACAAACACATTTTTTTCCTACAGACCTTAGTAGGGAACCAGCCCAGGTATTCTATAGCACAAAATCACAGTTCTATAACTTCAGTGTAGTAGCTGTAGGCATTGAAAGGCAGTACAAGGAAATCCAGGCAGAGAGACAGAGACTAAGGAGGAAATGGAGAAAACGAGAAGACAAGTGACAAAGCAATGAGATTAATGAAGCAATACTGCTTTTGCCATTCAGGTGCCTGGTTGGTGCTCAAAGCTTCGGGATAAAATTGCGAGGTCAGCCACAGCCTACATAAATAGGAGGAGCCTATTTGTTTAATTTCTCATTAGCCACATCGATGTGACACTTCAGAGACTATGTGCCCCTGTTAACATCAGCTGATGCAGAAAGCACTCCAGGCCACGTGGCAGAGAGRTGTTCTACTTCTCTGTACAACCCTTTCTCCCCTTCCTTCTCTCCTCCACTTCTTCCTTGACACTGTATCCAACTCTGGCCTCAAGCACCAGCCTATAAGAATGAGGAGAATAATGTTTTATTGCTGCATTGTAAACCCTTGGGGGCAGAGAACTGTAAGTGTCTGATGGCTAATTTGCTAATTTGTGATTTGCTATGTATTTTTGTTCCTAGACATAATTTAACCACATGTAAATCAAACATAGACTAAAGTGTTGTATAGTATGTATGTATATATGGCGATCTGCTAACACGTATTGCACTGTAGTAGTCAGCTGAATGCTACACTACTGAGTTCTTTTTTTCCCCCAGCTCTTCAAAAGATATGAAATTTCAGACAATTGGACAGAAATTGGATCRATCTCTCAAAATTTTCCCTTCAATTCTTTGTTGCTATTTATCATTCTTTAACACTTCAGCTCAGCAGCAGTGAAAGCCTATGTGCCTACTTGCTAGGCTCCATTTCCTCTTACTTTCATTAATTCCAGACAATTACAGTGTTTGTTTAATTACATAACATGGCAAATTATGCTAATCAATTCTGTTTGCACTCAGCTGGGATCCCTAATGATTCATGGATATCTGTAGTTGGTGAAAAATGGAGAGAGACAGAAATGATGAAATTAATTCAATAATTCATCATCCTAGATGCATGCCCAGACCAAAACTTCCTCTGCAGACTCCTGTCCAACCTGAAATCTTGGATCTGAGATCCACTCTGAAACCTTAACCTCAGGGAGGCTGCTAAACTACCGAAAAGGTCTCTAGAGGGTCTGAGCTCTTTAGAAATATTTGACAGTTTATGTTTGTATTTCCTTTTAGGTGCTTTGAAAAAGGAATTATTCTCATTGGCTGGACAGTTACATTGCCACATGCTGTTCTTTTCTGCTGAAAAATGAATTACAGTAGTGGGACAGGTAAGATCTGCTGAAAAACACAGAGAGGAAAGAAAGCATATTTTGGTATCGTGCTACCCTACCCTTCAGCCCTCCTCTTCTTCTACAGTCCATGAAATGTCTGCACAAAGATCTACCTGTTTGTTTTCTACCATCCCCAGACATTGGTCTTAATCTTTCTGGAGACTCTTTGAAGGATACAGTAGGATACAATCCAAAATATAGTCATATAAATACACATTTCCAAACAGTCCTTCAGTAAGTACCAAAATATTATTGCTTCCTTATGTAAGTAAAAAAATTCTGATCTATGTATGCTGATGTAATTTCTGTGGCTTGACAGAAAGAATTGTGGGTACAACACTGCCTCATAGCCAGAGTCTGATAAAAACCCATGAATTAAAATTTATGCTTAAGTGATATATGGTGCAATTCACCCTGGAATCTCACCCTGGATATGTATTTCATTTAAAATTTGGCACTTTGTGATACACTTGACATTGCATTTACTCCACAGATCCTGCCATACCGTTGCAGCAGGTGGAGGCAACATCATTGCATATGCAATTTCCAATGAAAACTTGAAACAAATTTAAAATCTGGAGAGAGGGAGGACACTTTTTTATACATACTATGTACATATAATCATTTGGAGCAACAGGCTATTCCAAAAGAACAAAGGGGAAGCAATTGTTTTCAACCACTTCTTTTTCTTACAAACATATTTCTGTTTGTCCGGAAAACACACCAGTAAGTTCCAGACACGCTCACATATTCTTAATATTGGCAAAAGTACAGTATCGCCAAGGGGGGCACATTTGGAGGTAAATTGATTTCACTCTTCTAATGGAAAAAATGCATGGTATTCCAGAGTCATCTGAAAAAACACCAAAGTGAAGCAGCATCCCTTTACATATGCATTGGAATAATTCCTAAGTGCATAAAGATGCTTAGGTGATTTTTAGTCGGACCAAAAAGTTATATCCAGATGTGAATAAATGGCTATGTGGATTGCTTTTCTATTTGAAAAATGATCTATGTACCACAAAATAATATATAATATATACCAGACTACCCTCCTGGTGTCATCTTTGTGATGAATGAACATCATGGGGGAGGAGGAAACTTGCTTTCTTCCTATTTTTCCTTCCATACTTGTAGATTTATGTTGAGATGAAAAATTAAACTCTGATGCATTTGCTGTTAAGTTGTTTTTGAGAGATACACCCCATTCACTAGTGCTGCTTAAAGGCACCGGCAATTTGTGGRATAAAATTGTGGCTACATCTGGGCAGCAGCCGATGAAGAGTGGAGAGAGAGGCATGGGGCTCCGTTACCTGCCTGCCTTCCTGTTGCACTGGTGCTTCACAGACAGCCAAAAGGCTGTCAGTGTAGTAGGGTGTGCTTAAATGCAACAAGCCCCGTGTGCTCCAGGGAGTATTATCCAGACTGCCAATGCAGGATAACTGTCTGCATGCACGCAGGGAAATTTGACTTTGAGGGCATCTGTAAGGCCAAAAGCAGGCAGCCTGGACATGTGGAGAACTGCACAGCTCCACCGTCTCTCCAGCTCCTGTAAAAAACTTGACAAATACTTTCCCAAAGCAGCTTCCTGTAAAAGGCAGAAAGGTAGGTTAACCAAAGCAAAGGGAAATCCTTAAAAGCAATCCAGTGCTGTATTGCTGGGAAACTCTTTAATCCATGCAGGAAATCTCCACCATGTTGGCTGACACATTGTTACAAGAAATTTTTCTCATTGCCCATCTTCTTCCACATTCTTAAGAAGTACCTTTTACCTGCACACGTGAAGAAAAATGGCGCAGCACTGCTACATGCATCCAGTTAAGCTCTGACTAAGCCTCAAAAGCAATCTCAGCAACCATAACAGTTGTTCTGACCCAGACAAGTGTGGATGGGGATGTGTGGTTTTCACTTTCACTGTGATTAGCTTATCAGAAGACACGGCCAACATACTACTTTCCTAAAATGATACTTTTGTCTGGGTGTATCTTACCTGATGTGAGACAAGTTGCTTTACATACTTCTTATACAGACTAGTGATGTTTCTAAAGGAGGCTAGACAACCATCATATTAGAGGGAAAGATCATGGCTTTTTGCTTCACTCTACTATTGTAGTAGTCAGGAGAAGATAGACCTGAGTTTGTTTTAGGAGGAAAACTGCACATCCAGATACAAGACTTCATGCTTGTGAGGCCAGATGAAGTTAGAAGAAAAGAAGGAACTGAAGGAGTGGGGAAAACTGATGCAGGACTCATTTCTCAGATTCAAATGATGAAGAATCTATGTTTGCGTTACTCGTAGGAAATGAAATGAAATATTTGTGACTTCCGCTGATGCCACCAGGACATTCTTGAAAAGGACAACATTAGCGAGGTGTTACCAGCATGGTTGCAAGCTTTAACTGAATAATACAGAGAGAACTTCCAAGACTTTTGGCTTCCAGATAATCCAAATGATTTTGTTTCCTTTTTGGCAGTCTCACAGAAAGACAGGAGAGGAAGTGCTACAGTGTCAGCTGGGCTGTATATGTCCGTCTGCACAGGAGTCTCTAGTGACAAAAGGTCGCGAAATACCCAAACTGAGGATTTCCTTCTTTTTTCTTTTTCTTAATTTTTCTTTTCTTTTTTTTTTTTTTTTTCATAATATGTATTACCTCATTTATGGTGGACTTTGAATACTTTTTTTTTAAAAGGATGCCCTGGAAACCCGTACAGATTTCAGATTTGAAAGAAACCATTTGCAGCTATCTGCAGCAGGTATATTTGGTACACCTGCCCTTCTCTAGAAGAAGATTCCAAATCTTCCAAATATTTCAGGGAATAATCTCTACCACCTCCAAGAACAGCAAGCCAATGACAGCATGGAAAACAGATGCATGAACTCAAAGGCACTTTCAGAATGATCGCCAGTCCTGTCAGCTATCTCAAAAGCGGGAAGGAGATAATTTTGACTGTCATTGATAATAAGAACAKTTAGAAGAACAAAAGGCATTTTAAATCAGCACTTCAGCACAGCTCCCTTATTCTCAGCACTAAAATAATTGGTGTGATGCACATATCACACACAAAAGACTTGAGGCAGACTCCTCCAACTTAATTTTCCCTGAGGCTTTGGTCTATACCAATTACATAGGATTCCTTCTCTTAACAGGTCTAGCTGAAGAAAAGTTGTGGGCCAGGGTAGTAATCAAAACCTTTTGGTGGATTGCCCAGTTCACCTCACTCAGCCAAGATGTACTCCTTTACATCCAGGGCATCAAGCCAAGGTCTTTCTCTGCTGTTTTTAATGGCTAACATCAACACCATTACTGAGAGACCTTGCTGGAGTAATCAGGGGCTCTGGAGTTCACCAAAACTTTCTCAAAACTTTCAGTAGGCAAAGGCCCAAAGAAGGTGTTTTCCCCACCTGGGAAAAAGCAGTGAAGAAGCTCATAGGACCACTTTCTTTTGTTCCTGCCCCAAATCAGCAAGTGCCCCTGCAGCCTGGAGTGCCCTGTATGTGACCTGAAACAAGTCATTTAATCCGTCTGTGCTTTGCTTCCACATCTGTAAACTGGAGATAATCCTTCTCCACTTCTCCAGGTAGCTTGGAAGATAAATTTGTTAATTCTTGGGAGCTGCTCAGTACTTTGACAAATTGGGCTTTCTGTATGCAAGCACTTACAAAAAATTTCTACTCCTGCAGCAACTCTTCTTCTATCTGACAGCTCAAAGATATAGGTTTGAACATACTAATCCACTGGACCTTAAGACTTTAATCCTCCAAAGTCACCCTAGTGATTATTATGCCTGGTTGAGCATCAGAACTGAACAAACAAATGCTGAATAAAGTCAGCCTGCCAAAAGAATTCATTTCAGACATTTAGGTTTTGTTGGGGTCCCCCCCACCTAAGGCTCTCTGAAAAAAAAGAAAACAAGCTGACTGAATATTAAGACAGCTGCCAGACTTGGTTTTTACCACAAATACCATGAAACAGCAGCCATGGAACTCAAACCCCAAACATCTTGCTGCAGTGAGGGAGGCTGGAAAATGAACAAGAACAAAGAGAAGGAAAGAAGAGCATTTAAGAACAGAGAAAAATGTGATAAAGGTGGTCTTGGTCATGTCCATTAAAGTATTGTGCATCTTCACAGGCAGCAAGCTCTAGCATGAGGCTGGTGCATGAGTAACATTAGTTGCCACTGTATATATATAGTAGTCACCAGAACCATGTTGGTGGTGTGTTTCCTTCTACTTGTTTTTGGTTTAACATTTACTTTGAACTAAGTTTGCCTTAGTGTCCTGAAGAGATGCACAGAGAGGAAAATGCTTTAAAAATAAAGAGCGGAAATTTTGTCCCTATGAAGAAAATAATACTATGGGATGGGCAGATCTTTGAGTCCTTCTTGTTTGATCGCCAGAGGTGTAATGAGATTTGAATGAATTGTGTGAGCCATATTGTCTGCTTGATAACTGTGACTGCAGAAACGTATAACCAGACCATGAAGGAATATTGATTTCCTACATCTCTGTATACACCTTCCCACGTATTATCTTGCCAGATATTACTGGTGATTTGTATAAATCTCATCACTCACTTTTATAGGTCTATGAAATAGGACTATATTACAAAGTTTTGTAATTGAAAAGCAAATATTTTAAAACATAGTTCTCTGGAAATATAATACCATTATTCAAGAGAAAGCATTCTGTAGCAACCAGTTGAACACTCAGAAAATACAAATCACCATGTACTTTTAGGGCTAGGACTAAGTGAGCAACATTCTTTGTGTTGAAGAAATTTTATCTTCCACCCTGATACCTATAAGAACTCGTACTCATCATTTGCTTTTAACTTGGCAGTATCACCTTGAGGTTCAACACTAACTTCACATTTGAGGGTGGACCTAAGGTTTACAAGTTTGGTGTGATTCTAATCAGCAACATACTGTTCAAATACTATTTGTAAGAACTTGCTGATATGGGAAATGGGGCTGGAAATATTGTAAAAACACACTCAGTCTGGTATGGAAACGACTTCCAAGAAGCTATTTTTGAGCAATTTCCACTTCTTGTCTTGCCCTTAAACAGGAAGCAGTAAAAATCATAACAGTGACTATGTTTAAGTTCTTAAGCTTTCTAAAACCTTGCAAACAAGTTAAATTTTCTGGCAAAGCTACTGGGAGATTCATGTTAAATTCAGATAAATTTTACCGTCCTCATCTTGTGCTTTCCTGACCAAGAATACCTGTAAATTCAAAGGTGTTTTCAGCAGAAGGGCATTTTAGAAATCAAAGACTACATTCCTGTCTGTGACAGTCCTTTGGCAGCAAAGGATTTCTATCAGTTCTCCACAGTTGAAGAATTTGGCTGAGAAGTCCTTGTGTAACAGTTTCTTCAACATATAATAACTACATGAATCATGATGTTTGCTATTGTCCCAAAGCTGCAAAGAATTGTCCAGCAAATTAATCTCCTCATTTGTAAGTGCTCAGGATTTTACTTCAGGATGGGATGGATGTTTGTTCAAATTAATAGAAGGAACTCTGCATTGTGCTTCAAATATACAGTTAGGCCAAGTGAGTGCCAGTAACATTGTGGGTGTGACGTGTTTGTCTTATCTGTCCTTGGCTGATAATAAAGGAACAGACATCTAGCAGGCAGAATAGTTGTTATGGAGAGAAAAAAAAAAAAGACAAAAAAAGCCGTAACTTTCCTTCTGTCAGATAAAGGAAAAGACTAAAAAAAAGCATCTTGCACCTGAAATTACTGTTAGCAGGAGAAAAAGTAAGAAAAGGCACTTTTTCACCTTTCATATCTCTCCAATCACTCAGTGTATTCTACTTGTTTTACTGGAGAAATAATTTTGTCAGCTAATTGTGTTTATAACAATAGCTGATGCAGCRCATGGGAAGCTGAGCTACATGTCCACGGCCCTTCTGCCTGCTCAGGATGTCCACCGTGTGCAGGCGGCCTCTCAAGCCTTCCCTACAGAGGCAATTTCTGTCGATGACCTTCGCAGATCTCATGCTGGGCTATTTTTGTTGGTGGGGTTAATTTAGGATATAAACCGGAAAGGAACTTGTTACCATGAGGAAAAATACAGTAAACCTTTGTGGAAGTTTATCTGTGGTCCATATCTCGAAGTAATAAAAACAAATCTGACTGATATGCATGAGAATTAAATCAGGCCCTTGAAAACAACATTTAAAATTTATAGCAAACAATCTCCTCTTTTTCTTTTGCCCTTCTCTCTTTTTCCTCTTCTCTTGCAAGTGAATTGGGTTTCTCTAAATGTCTTGTCCTTACTCCCCCCTTACTTCATTCAAGGGTATGGGCAGATTTGTGTTTTATTTAGGAGACAGCATTTTATTTAGGTGATGGACTTTTGTAGAAAAGGTAAAAATCTAATGTTTTTTTTAAACTTCAAAGAATTATTAAGAAACACTGTATAAAATATGATTGTATGCTAGATAAATGAGTTAAGATGGTCAATGCCAGCACAGTTTTACAAAAGAAAAAACAAAGATAGATATATCTTGTTGAAAAGGATCTCAGAAAAGTTGGCTGAGAAAGGACCATAAGAATTGAAGTGATCCCTTGTCCCCTTTCTCTGCTTTTAAATATTTACCCCAGGTCATTGTGGATAGATTACAGTGATGAAACTATATATATGCCTCACAGTGCCATTACCTTTAACTGAAGAACACACAAGGACTGAAAGTAATGCATATTGTCTTCTGTTTGCTTCAAGGAACTACTGATACATGTACAGACATACACACATATACATGTATGTATGTGTATATATATATATATACACATACATGCATGCAATTATTTGTTCTTTGATGTTAAAACAAGATGTTTGAATCCCCCAGGAAAGGACACTTCCTCCAGATGTGCACACTTTTCAAGACAGAAGTCTAGATGACGGTGCAGAGTGGGGATGGGAGGAATGCTGTTTGGCACCTGCTTTCTGCGCAGATGAACAACAGGATTTCTCAATCCCGTGGCACCATAGCACATTTCGGAAATAGTAAAAATCTACAATGAGGATGTTTCCGCTGGAGTTTGAGAGCTCAGCACAAAGAAGTGAGATGACTTTGGGCAGTCTGGGACTGAAGTAAGCCTTTAATTACCAAAGGTTTTCAGAAGTTTAGGACCAGTTTGGTATCAGTCTTAGTTATGAATGCATACCAAGCTATACTGGAAAACAATCTCCCCACTTTTTTGAAGTTATCATCTGATCCGTGTCTTTCATAATATCTCTCTCACATTATCRGCCCTCTCTTAAGGAAAACCAGCAATAGGGAATCTGCCACATCTCAAATAAGCTAGCTTAAAAGAAGCAGTGGCTAATTAACCTGGCAAAAATATTGTGCTGTTACTGAGTTTCATTTTGCCCTTCTCCCACTGTTTAATCTTCCTCCTTGTTTCTCAGTAAAGCTGAGGAAGTAATCTTTTGATCATAGTCTGGATCAACCAGAAAAAAACCAACCCTGARTCTTACAGCATGCTATTTGTTTCTCAGTAATATAAGCACTGCTATACTTCTTTTCCTGTTTTTTTTTTATCCTTTTTGAAGTAAGCATATCAGAGCTGGAAACAGATAACAGTAATGGTCTCAGTAATATCCTATTAAGAGATAATATTATCTGCTACTTTTTCAAGGTATTGATTTGTTTATACAGCCAAAAYGGATGTTTACCCTCTAAGTGTTGCTGTATCTGTAGAAGCTCATGTTTAATGTGTTACCTACCAAGGATCATGAAATCCATGTCAGCATCACTGCTCTGCAGGATATAATCCCTCTTACAAATGGCTATACACCTAGATGAATGGCCATGCATTTCTCTGTGCTAAACTGCTTATTGTACAACTGAACCTACTTTAACAAGTTAGTTTAATTGCTAAGTGCCACTGGTATGAAGAAATGTGAACTCTGCAAAATCATTCAGGGTACAATTCATCTTGTCAAACTTAACCTAATTAAAAACTGGTCATCCAGACTGCATTAGCCACCTAGGCTCAAGAGATAGAAAAGCCCTTCCTAACAGTAATTCATATTTAGGACAAACGSGATAAATCACAATCTGCAAATGTCTGATTCTCCTCCATTGTATGTGAAGGCAGATGATGTGATTTGCTTGGACTTCACTCCTAACTTATAAGGGATAGAATGGATCAGATGATCCCAATTTTATAACTTCTATCCTTGTCCACTACATTTCGTCTGACAGTTTTTCCTTCTGAACCATGCCAGGAACTTCTCCTTCTGTCTCTCTCCTCCTCTGCAGGTAATAATACTGATGGAGTAGTAATTTTAGATATTTTAACAAGATCAGTGATACTGCATTGCACTGCCAAGACCAATATTCATGTGGAGATGCTATGTTTTCTCTTCTGGTATCATGCTCTCTGGGTCTCTCTTTGTGGTTTCTTGGAATATGTTTTTTTTTCTGTATTTTTACAAAATGTAAAGTGAAGTTTATGTTTATGAATGGAGTCTTGGAAACCAGAAATATTTATCTCAGAAGAAGTCCAGTAAGGTCACCAAGAGGGCAAGTGAACATTGTTCTGAGAGTAACCCTGAAGGATCCCACAACTCCTGGGAGAGTKAGCGGTTCTGATTTTTGCAGTGGTCGACCTCGAGGTGGCTCACCAGCAAGCAAGGTGCGGCTTCGAGAGCTTTCTCCACCTGGAATTCAGCCGACTCTATCCGTATTTCTCTCATAAATTGAAACAGCTATTAGAAGATAGAAAAGATTTTTCATCAGTGGTAGTCTGGGCCAGATTTGAAGATATGACCAAGAGCACAGAGGCTTGCTTTCCCACATATTTTTTGCATCCTGAAGTTTTTGACAAAAAAAGTCAGACTACACAAAAAACAAAATCTAGGCCAAAATCTTCCCACTTATGACTAGGCAAACCTCATTGATTTCCTAGCCAAAACCTGATGCTGTGAGACCCAAACTCYAAGACTGTAGCAGCAGAGAAAATAGGAAGGTCATATATTTATCCACAGACCACTGATTTCCTAATTTTATACTCAGTATCCTAGATTATGAGACATCAACAATGCCATCCAAGCTTCTTTGGTTGTGAATGTATTATCAACTGCATATCACACATATATTTTAAATTTTTTGTAGGGAAACATAACATTTTTTTAAATTGTCTTTTTAAATGGTACACTGACAGAGCTTCTGTAGATGTAAAAATGAAGTGGGTCTGAATTTGATCAAGACGTTGGGATTTTTTTCAAGGAAAACTGATACTGTGATTAAAGCAATGGACTGGTATTCTCTCACAAAATTTCCAGTTTCTTCTAATAGTACTTTTTTAAAGTAATTTAATTGCAGAGGCAAACCTTTAATAAAAGGAGTTAGGGCACTGTAACAGTATAGCAAAACCTATGAGGCAGTCTCCCAGCTCCAGGAGTAGAATTAATTATGCTGAGATATCTCACTTTTATAGGTGGTTACATGACACATCTCTTACTGGAAGGAGTAAGGCTTCTGCACTGGGATACTCAGCAGCCACGGCTGGGAGCTGGGATGCTTCAGAAAGCCAGAGGGAAGTGCCAAGGGAGATGTAGATTGGAAATTTCCTCTCCAGATTGGGTTGAGTACATGTTTCAATGCCATAGTTAAGCAGGATTTATAAGGATTTGGCCTTCACAGTCTGGAATGTCTTCAGTTTATCTGTGTCAGCTAGAGTTTTCTGTCAGGAATGTTTGTTTATTCTGCATCAGACCACTGCTGGAAAAATCAATATATTCTATAGAGCAGAATCTCCCTTTTCTATCTGCATGCCTGGGCCCCAGAAATACTGCTTCTCTGATTTCACATTGGTCTGACTTGCCCTGGAGATATGAGCAGTATTTTCACACAGAAAATCTCATAGCCTTTTAACATGGTCGCTCTCTTGGTATCTTGTACTGGGAACTCAAACCTCCAGAGGCTAAGGAGCATGCAGAGACCAGAGGTGCAAGGTGCTGGAAGTGCTCTTCATCACACCTACCATCCTGACCCCTACCATCTTTGAGTGGAGGTAGCCATCTAGGTAGTCATCCTAGAAAAGAGAGAGGTGTTACTGATCCATTCAGTAGACAGGGCRTTAAATACAGATTTTTCTTCCCTGAAATTTTAGGCAAGGCTTTCCTAAATCTCTTTGCTGGATCTGGGGTTTCACACTAAGGGCACTTAGGCACACAAGTCATGTGCTGATCCACAGTGTTTTAGTTCTCTGAAGTAGATGGTCTGTGGACACCTAAACATCTGGTTGCCCATGGCTGTGGTGCACTGAGCTTAATGACTGAGTTGGTCCCTTCCAATCCTATGTTCCTAGAATAGCATGTGAGCATAGGAGCCRGATTTCCTTTCTTCCATACCTTCTTTGTGGTGCCTGCTTAGTTTCTAGGGTTTTCTAYGGCAGACATTCTTTGCATGTTTGCATCATTTCTGGCATGAGTCTTCAGTCATGGCTGGTGCCTGAGGCATTGCCACAATGTAAATAAAAAGATGATCCTGACATTTCCTGGAAGTCTCTCCTCAGCATCTGGATGCACAAGTAACGCACAATTCACTTTATATCACAGCACAGCCTGATTTGTACATGTCTTGACAAGCTCAGTTACTGCAGTGTGACCTGTATCTTTGAACAAACCTCAGGTCTTCACCCCCACATTAGCCCACCTCTAAGAAACATGTTACACACCATTAAAGGCTTAGTGAAAATAACAAACTGTCATGCGCCAGGCCTTATCTTGTGGACATCAGCAGATGAAAGCAGAAGAACCCACCCAAAATTAGGCAACCTTCTCTGTGTGGGAGGATGCGAGTGGCAAGATGGGGTCACAGGCTCGGCACACACACAGTGACAGTATGAAAATTCAGTAAGTGCAGCGCTCTTGGCCCAGCCAAGCACAGAGAACACGAGCCTCAAATCAAGATGCCAGTCAACGCTGCCTCCCTTTGATGTCATGCAAGATGGGAGGCATCAGCCGCAGGTATGCAAACATGAAAGTCGAATGCCATCAATCACAAGGGAGCAGCTGCCTCAGCAAACCAGACAGAGCGTGTGTTTCCATTTGGCTAAAACAAAATCTGAGAGAAAAAAAATAACTGCAGACGTACCTAAGTCACAGCTGAACTCTTCACTGCCAAAGACAGGACAGAAAACACAGAAAAATGACAGCTTTCAGATGCGCATTTTATTGAGATTAGTTATTACAACAAAGAGGTGGGTAGGGAAAGGGAAGGATATTTGCTTTTCTATTGCCTTTCTGTAAGTTTCTCTGAGACTTTATTCATCATAGCAAGCAACACGCTTTCTGAAATGCTCCACACATTTGCTCTGCAGATGTATCTTCCATTTTTTGTTATCACTTCAGATCGGTTTGTCTGAATCCCTTTGTAATAAGCATTAAGACCTAGATCACGTCATTCCCCAGGGCCAGGAAATATGGATCCCTCACATTTGATGGCTGTCCTGGGACTTTCTGGATCTGCGGTGTAGATGTGGAGGGTTGCACATGTGCTACAAAAGGTAGAGTGAACTAAGGAGTGGATGGAAACCTACCTGAGGTTTCCCACTCCCTCTGCCTCAGTTGGCAGAGCCACTACTCTGCATTATGCCACACTTTAGAGATGCCACAAAGCCAGCATTAGTTTAGCTGACTTCTTTTCTTTACCCCAGGCAGCACCTGATCCAGTAAAGCTCTTCAGATCAGGCTTACTTTTAACAGCTAAATGGTCCATGGGACTACTTAGAACTCAGCATGTACTTCAGGTCTGGCAAAACCTCCCTGTGAGAGGCAGTTCCACTGGGCACATGCTTATGCAGGCGTGTTTTCCTGAAAGTGTCCATAGACTGTGATATGGTTGTGGAGGACATTGACTCAATGAGTCAGGCCCTGACAGTGAGCCTGTTTGGGCTACTAATTTCAATGGATGAGTTAAGACAAATCAGAGTGAAGAACAAAAATATCCTGTCCTCTATCCATTTAGCATCTGCTTGCATGACAGGTCTAAAAACAGGTGACGAAATATCTCACGATATATGTCAGTATTGTCAGCTGAGATTTGGACCCCTCTTTCTGCATTCATTGCTGTTCAGGGATTCCTTCCGTGCTTCCCACCAGCTCTCCTTGATGTAGGACTGCAGAGAGAAGCCAGCCAGAGACTGAAACACTCCAATCAAAGACTTCTGCAGTATTAAGATCACATTTACAGCTGTTTCAAATCACAGCAGCCCGTCTGCCCAGCGACACAGACCACAGAGAGCACGCGAGTCTGTCTTCTTTCTCTTCACTGGTGCCCCACTGACAACTTGGTTGAATGCAAGGCTTCATGCTTCCTTTCAAAAGCCCTAAGCTGGACTGGCTTCAATTACCGAGTGCACTTCATACTGCGTGACTCCCACATCACTTATGTCCTGCTGGAAGGATGGACTTGTCAGCTTCAAGTAAATATTGTGAGTGCAGGAAACAAAGCTTCCCAAAGGACAGTCCATGACCCTGGAGCTAACTCCTCGAAAGGCACTAATGACCAGGAACCACCATACCAGAGAAAAAGGCAGCAAGATTTTCTTTCACTTACTCTGTGCCACAGCTGCAGCAGGGGATYGAGGAAAGAAGCAGCGGTTCAACTAAACAAATAAGAAATACACTGCAGTGCGGGGTGCCATACGCTTCCMTAATAGGTAAATACAGTGGGCAGTTAATATAGCTTGTCCTTCATTGACAGGGGCCAGTCACATGCGTAAAATAAAAGGCAGGGTTTTGTTGGGTCCAAGAAGAGTTCAGCATTTCATAAGACCGCGCACATTTTATGTGTTACCAGTTCATCTGAGGTCAGAAGCATGTGCTTTCCTTCATTTTTTGCTTGCCTGGCTCCCTTGCTGTSGATAATGTTTTTTCCTGTTCCCTTAATTCTCAGTAGTAGCACAGAATAGATGAGATTCAGGTGCTATAATATATTGCTTTTAGTTTCGGTAGGTAAAATAGGTGATTCCCTTTTTAAAATGTACCTTATAATGCTGTCAGGTTTTCAGATACTTGGTTTTCATCTTTTTTCATTCTACTCAGTCTGCTAAGTATATACTGATGAATTACCTTAATGGAGCATTAATGTTATTTATGCTCTTGAAACTGACTTGAAGTCCAAATTCCTTTATTTTACAAAGAAAACAGACTATTATTTATCATGTTGTAGACGGTTATTTTAATGCCTCACATTATATCTATTATTCTAAAGAATAAGGCTATTTATGTACTTTTTCTACATTTAAGGAAAACAAATATATCTTTTAAGCTGTGTGCTTTTAAGGATAAAACTGTCTTTTGTGCACGTGTAAGAAATGACCCCAAAAAAACAGAGATTGTTCTGTCTGTAGAACAGCACAGTCCTATGGCTGGTTACATTTTAGGATACAGTGGAGCAAGTACTTTCACAGCTATGTAGATCCTTTAACGTAAGCAGCACAGAGAGAATGGCTTACTACAAAAGCTGTCTGGAGAGTGATGCCCTCTCTACTCATTGCTCGCTGGTGTCAGGGGGACGGTTTGCTCCAACTTCTGTGACAAACACCTGGGAAAACCCCATTGTTTGACTTTTTAATTATGAATTGAAAAACATGCCGCTTCTAACTGTTCTCCAAAATTTGTTCACATTAAACTATACAGTAAATAATGAGCCATAAAATTCCATTTCGAGGGTTTGCTTTTTAGTGAAAATACAAAATATTTCAACACAAAAAAGCAAATGCTAACATCCTTTCTTTTTCCCCTCTTCTCTACAAATCATAATCTCTTCTGGGTCCCTTTTATTAAGGACATAATAAACATTATGTATGACACTGAACATCTTTGGAACTGTGTGCAAAATGTAGTTGCATTGTACCCAAGTATAAAGAAACTTTACTACATACTTAACCTTATTTGCATACTGGGCATACCTTGGTTAAGAAATCAGTGATGCATTGCCGTCTAGGTGGGTAGCTGCCATCACTGGTGAGCCAAATTCTCTTTATATTTTACCTCTTTTTGGAACACTGGGCTTTTTTGGTAGAAATATCTGGGACTCATTAATAAAGATTGTACAAGAACCCATAAATCCAGCTTCCTTTAACCACACACAGAGGCAAATGGTTTTGTTAAATAGCAATTGTCATTTCAGAATGAATTATGATTTAAGATGCATTATGTCATTTTTTTCATGTTGTGCCATTTGGTCTCTGATCAGTGAGGAGGCCCCTTGTTTTCTGTGGAATCAATTAACCCTGAAGACCGGCCATAGTTCTAACCTCATGCTTTAATAGAAACCACTAGACGATTTCTTTAGCCACCTCTAAAGTAATGTGTGATTTGAAACATACAACCCTGTGAGTCAACTGGCCAGGAGAGTAGAATTCCCTCCATCTCTTCGTTTGCATTGCTACATGAGATACCTGGAGCACAGCATGTGACAGTACATAATGGATGTAGGAGGTGGCCTGCCAGACAGCCAGGGGATCCTTGGCTTTATCTCTCTTAACACAATGAGACAGAAAACAAAAGTGTATGCAAGGTGCTACACTGAGCTGAAACAGTGAAATTCTCCATCCCAGAGCAAAAAAAAAGTAGCTTAAAATACTCAGTGACCCAAATATTCTCCATCAAAGCCACGAAATGAAATTCTAGCTAAGGGTGTTGTCTAAATATACAGAAGGACATGAAGATACAAAGAAATAATCTTGCCAAAAATTATGAACCCATACCTGAAGAACATTCCCCCCCAGTATCAGGTTATATGTTTTAACTAAACTCTTTCTTCAGTTCTCTTTTCTCCTCCCTTAAAACTCCCCAGTTTTTTTAGTATGGGTATGTTTCCCATCCTGGCCAACAGCATGTAAGGGGAATCTGTGTATTATTTCTGTCTTTATTTGATTTTATACAAAATAACAGTGTTCCAGGAGACCTAACCAATTATTTGAAAACATTACTTAAAAAAATCCAACCGCTGAATTTCCACAAGTTGTTGCAAAATACAATCAACAAATTTAAAAAAAAAAAAAAAAAAGAAGAAGGCTAAAAATCACCCTTGCCTCACCACACATCTCCCACCCTGTTCTCCCTAAAGCCAGGGAAAAACATTAGAGTTTTGCAATTTGTTTGAGAGGTGGCTGCCTTCAGACCAAAGGCGAAATACGTTCCAGAGACGAGTGTCCAGAGCCGGTGGCTTGCCAGCAGTCTGATACTTTCTAAACTAAGCAGGTTCCAGCCTGCTTTAATTGCCGTGAGCTTCATCTAATTGCCGTGATGACAGATTCACACTGAGAAAGAAAGAGGTGGTTGCTCGAGCAGATGGTTCCATGCCACTAAGCCAAAGTCAAAAAAACTCCTCCGCAAACCAGCAGACCAGTGACCTTCAATCTCAGGATTCAGGGACACTGTAACTCTATAGCCCTGTTCACATCCRGAGGAAATGGGAGTCTGGTATGGAGAGGAAAGCACCATGTTGTCCACAGCTCAGAGCCTGCTCAGCTGATGGGCTGGCAACTGTTGGGGACTGCGGCAATCTCATTGCAAGTCCTCCTTCTGCATGCTTGCAGAAAGATTCGCCATCGGCAAGTGGGTGTCTACTTTTTGTACTTCACCYACTTTCAGTAAATGCTCACTGTAGCTCATTTGTGATTTACTACCTTTTGTAGCTTAGCCAAGTTTTGAAGTCAAGTTATTGTTTATTTGTTCTACTGTTAGGGAGTGTTCTTTCTTATCATTTATTTTGGAAATTTTTAAATATACATCTATTTAAATATCGTATAAGAATGTTTGTCTTCTAGATCTCTTATGTGTCTTGTATCCAAGAGTTCATCCTCACAGCCATTAAACAAGTTTAAAGATACCACAATGAGAGAAGCATTTTGAGTTCAGAAGGACAAATTAGCTGTAACATCGTAAACACAAGTCAGGGTGGAACTTAGCAGGAAAAGGATGCCATGGACTCGTGATTCAGTTGAACCYGACAAAGGTCAGTACAGGTGTGACTGAAATCACTTATATCCTGGATATGTCAGCTGCAGATCACAATCAAAAATGAATTTGACTTTCAGTTCACAAGGAAAGAGGATCTGAGAGTGAGGAATGCAGCATGTGACTGTATACAATTACCTGCAAGTCTGGAGTCCAGAAGGTTTTACTAAAAAGGTTTGGCACCTACAAATAGATTCAAGTATAGCTGGGATTTGAAAAAATATTGGGTTTTTTAATGAGCAATCATATCTCCATTTCATTTGGATCCCATTAACAATGCAAAATAAATCTTTCATGTTTTTGTAACATAAGTAATTCTTTTTCTTCTTAACTTAGGGTTTTTTGTTGTAGTTCATGAAGATATTTTTATTCAGAATATTTTGTGGCTCCCATATCACTGATTTTATTGACATTTATTTCATTTATGTGAAAATATTGTTTTATTTATAAGTGTTTTAGTTGATCAAAGCTTCCCCTTTTTTCCATAGAAGMAGCAGCTAAGTAGAGGCAAAAGGCAGAGAAGAGAGTATGCCATATATCCCCTTTGGTAAGGCATCCTTCCTGTCCACATTGGTGTCAATAATAACAGAAAGCAATAGGCAGATTTCTGAGAATCACAAGCCAACTCTTTATGGCCTTGTTCTGCTCCTCCAAGATACTATATGAGGTGTGACCTATAGAGGGCACAGCCAGAAGTCACAGCTTATTTAATTCAAATATGAAAAAGAAACTACTGGAGGAGAGTGTCACCTGGCAGATGGGACGGGATGCAGTTCACCTGACTGTAGAAGACTCATCTCACCAGTTTTAGACATCAGCTGCAAGTGAGCTGAATTGTGCTCTAGAATTGTTCTTTAAAAAAAAGGGACCTAGATGATTAGGTCAGGTCACAGACACCTATGTTTGCTCAGATTAATTCTACCACAGGTATCTGCAGTTAGAAGCYCAGTGACACAATGCAAATCTCTTAGAGTTTATTTAAAATGGACAGTTAAATGATAATTCTTCCACTAGAAAAGTATTTTTTTCAAAGGTACTTTTTGCTACCATGCAATCAGATTAACTCTAAAAGAATAAGCTTCACTAAAATTCTTTATCTCCTTCTCCAGCTCTGTTGGCTTGAAGATCTTTCTGTTTTCGAACACCAACAATCTTCTGGATGTTTCGTGTTACCTCTCAATAGTTGTACTGGCTGTGGGCAGGGTGCAAGGCTCCTGAGTTGAAGCCTTGGCTCTCTTGAGTGAGTGGTATAAGGAATCAACTAGTCCCAGTGCCGTCATGTCTCTGTTCCGCTTCAGAGTTTTTGTTCTGTCTCTGTATTTAATTTAATTTAGTAATTTAATTTAATTTAGTTTCCTAAATTAGGAGCAACTTACCTACCACAGACCCTAGTAGTGRTGAGCTCCTGGACTGCCACTACAATTAATAAGTACAATAGCAAAAAGTTCTTCAGCCTATATTGCTCTACTTTTCCTGTAAAACCCTTGGCCAGCAGGAAATATTTGAGGGTTGCCTACAGTTCAGTGGCAGAACAGAGAACAGGGTGCAGGTCTCCTGCCTTTGAATCCACTCCTCTGTCCACTCCTCTGCATTACCTGCACAGAAGCTCTTCTGGTCTGAGCTGGAAAGAAAGAGGATGGTAACGTCTTGTTTGTGGGGTCATAAGACTCTTCCCAGTTCTTCCACCCTGTCTTAGTTCTCAACATGGGACAACATATCCAAATCCATAGAATGTTAATATCAAGCAAAGCAAGGAAGGGGTTAATGTCTGTGATAGGAAGAGTCAGCCTCAGCTGTCTCTGGAGCCACCTGGTACCCATTAAGGAGTAGTTAGGAGAGACAGGTGAGAGATAAAGTAGGAAAGTTTTATAGTGTAGGAGAGAATGAACAAGAGGCAGCGTTGGGCTAGTCGTAGGGGTAGTAAGCAGAGCCAGGTGTTTGAAGCCATGGAGAGAGCAGAGATTTATAGGCTTCTTCAGCAGACAAAAAGTTACTTTCTTCCATCTGTAGGTAATGAGATACTGGTAGGGCCTAAACCAGCTAAATGCTGATGTAGAGAAGATACCAAAATAGCATGAAGGCAACTGGATATTTGCTTAAGACTGAAGCAAGGATCCTGGCTTAATATTCACTGGACATAGTCACTGCTGTTACAGGACTTGACTCATGCCCCTGTCCCTGTTTGTTGTTAACCTTTTGGGGGTTTTACTTTTAAAAGAATCTAAGGAATACCCCTGCCTGCCAAGTGGTCTGGTAATTTTTAGGAGACAGAGCTGGCCAAACAGACTACTCATGAACAAACACTTTTCCTTTTGCAAAATACTTCTTGCCTGAAAAAGACAATATGTTTCTCAGCTTCTATTAGAGCAAGCTGGGTATTATTAATCTTTATTCTCAATTGCTATGTTGTCTGCCACTCCCCTTCTCTGCCTTCCTATTTCTCAATTCAAAATCTATTGTGAGAAGTATATAAATCATTGCTGATAACTAACTCCCATGCAAAAAATGACTTTGCAATTTGGTTGTTATTTCCCCTCCCAAATAAGGTATTCTTTTTATTTGTAACACAGGGGTGAAATGAGACTGCTGAGTTATTTCTCAAAGGCTGTACTGCAGGACAACAAGCATAAGAAGTCTGAGTGGCAGAAATGGCTCTGGGTGCCAGCTTCTGCCACGTCCTCTCCGGAGGCTCCATGGCACCCAGCAGTGCCTGACCTGCAGATGAAAGGACAGATCATGTCTACGTGCCTTGCTCTAACTTGCGGGCATTCAGGATCATCCTCCCTGAGTCAGCCTTTGTCACTGAAGACATCATAATAAAAAGTAAGTGGCCAGCTGGAGGATGAAGGTCCTTTCAGCCTCCTGACTTTTGTCTGCTTGCGTTAGAGGGTTAAAATGTACGGCTTTGTGGCAAATGCATTCAGTTTAAATKATAAGACCTAGCCTTACAGTTCCTTTCTGGGTTCTGCTAGTTAAGCCTTAGGGGATTGTACACGTGCATTGTCTCTGTGGTAAAAATGATCAAAATGCAAACTGCTAAATTGATGTGTTTTTCTCTACTCATTAATGCTGTGGCATAAACATTGTTGTCAGAGGCGCCTTTTTGTTCAGTGGTCATTTGGCACCAGTGAGTGCCGAAAACACAAAACACAATAGCGGACGTGCTGGAGCACTTATCTGTTCCCATGATCCTTTGTTAAGCTATTAAACTCATACATCTTAATTCCAGCAGAACTGGAATAATTTGAGGAATAGGTTTTGTAACGTGGTTTTTGGGGAAGAGGGAGGGGCACGGCTGAGAAGATTGAATCTGCCCTGCATGAGTGTACTAGCTGTTCTTCCCTGCGCAGCCAAAATACAAGGTTCTTTTGACAGTGATTTTTGTTTGTTTTTTTGGACTGCTGGTAGTTTCAGAGCAGGTCTGCTAAAGCACTCCAGGGACCCCGTTCCTTCCCCTTCCCTGTGCAGTTTTCCTGCAGCTGGTCAAACTTTTTTATGTTGAGGATTGGCTGAAATGATTTGGTCTCTAATTAACTCAACTAATAGTAAATTAATTCAATGAAATACTGGCAGTAATTCTGCATAATACTGGTTTAACAACTCGCTGTTAACTTAGGTGCTTTCCTGAGTGGAAAGTCTTAAGGGAGCCTGTGTTTGCCATTAGAGCGCTTCCAAAATGCCCTGGATTTCAGAACATCTCACTTTTTTTCCAGTGGTTTAAAAACACAACAGTGTGCAAGCTGGCCCGATGGACTAGCAATGACAAGGATGAATGATGTATTTTTAGGAAATCMGAGTACACTGTCTGTGGCTCGACAATCCCATGCTGGCTGCAGCTACCTGTTTCAGCAGATTTCTCCCCCTGTCCTACACGAAGCCCAAGGACTCGGCTGTGCCCTGCAAAGCTTCCTGTTTACAGCCGTGCATCCTCCGAAAACAGAGCGCGCTCTGCTTCCCACATCTCAGAAGCCATAGACGGATCCTGTAACATCCTGTGCCTTTCCGTCACCGCAGCACTGCTTTTTCTGAGAACTGCCGGGAGAAGTCGCTCACAGGATTGTTAACAATTGGTCATCACCTTCTCGATGTGTCAGACTGTCGAGTACTCCGGGCCATCGGGCTTCACGGACAAGGAAACAGTATCAACAACACATTTGCCCTTTGTTCCTGATGCATATTGACTTCACTGTGTATCACAGCGGATAGCACACTTCCTACACGGAGAAAACCTTTTTGCCTTTTGATTTGAGGCTGAATGTTTTATCTCTTAAAATGCACAGACTGAACTGGGACAGAAACGTGGCTCAGTACCGAATGGTCCTGGCAGCTGCACAGCTTCTCTTCCCGTTTGTCTCCTTGTGGCTACAGCCGAGGCCCAGGTATGTACACCGTCTGGCTCCGGGCAGTGCTGTAGCCTCCTCGAGGAGGCAAAAAGTCCAGTCTCCAGCCTCYCTCTGAAGAGGAGCCCAGATAAGACTTCGTTCCTCTCTTTTCTTCCTCTGCCCTCTGCCCTACAAAGCACAGCTATTGTCCTCAGCAGTTACTTAACAGTGTTCAAGAGAGAACAAGCAGGAGTGATAAATTGGAATATAAAGAGTGAAATCCTCCTTAGTATGGAAAAAAAAATTGAGCTTACTGATACTACAGGTAGTAACCCTTGTCTGCTGAGGGCTGCCTACACAGGCATACTTTGGGTCATGGAAAAAAATTTATTAAAGCTGAGCATGCTGGGTTTTTCATAAGTAAGGTAGCTTCGGACTATATAACCCAAACCTTACCCCAGCCTTGCACCTGCTTTTAGTGAGAAGAAACCTGGCGCCATGAGAAGTGGGCTGCACCACCTCCTGCAGCATCCCACTTCCCGGGGACTGGCAGGGAGCTGCTCCAGTCCTTGCCCCGGTCATGCCCATGGCAGAATGCTGGGATGTCTGTGCCTCTGTGTGTGTCACACACATCGCTTAAATAAAGGTCAGGATTTGGCCTCAGTGTGCAAATCTAAATTTTCCCTGTAGTATTAAGATTTGGAACGCATATTGCTCTTGTTTAAAGATTACCTCCAATTAAGCCTTTCCAAACATATTTGTGATTATAAATCCCTCACAACATTTCCAGTGTTCTTGCAGTCAAAATAGCAGCAGCCGCAACAACRCACACCACATTATTAAAAGAAAACAACTAGTTTAAATGGAAGACTATAAATGCATGCTATCAAGTAAAATGTATACTCCAGAAATTCTTTCCAACATATGAAATGATTCAATAGAAGGTAGAATTTAACACCAAAAAAAGTTGCTATAAGACTCAAAGACTCTCCCTACTGAAGAAAAATATATTTTAAAATACAAAAAAATCTGAAAAAAGGTAAAATGCTTGAAAAAAGATTGAATAAATCCCAAACCCACTGCTGAAAGAGAAAATCCTTCAATTTACAGTTTAAATTAATGCAATAAAAAATGAACTGTAAACTAGGGGAAAACCTACTTTCGTTATTCCTCAAGTAAAATCAGTAATGACATCAAATAGTAAACAGATCTTCCTTCCTACATGTAATCTCAAAAATAGTCAATGGACACAGAATTTGTCTGAATTAGGGCTTTGGGAAAAGCAATGAGCTGTTGCCAAAACTCATTAACTCTACCAACTTCTTAATTTTTTCCCCATCCACCTGGAATATACATACACACCATCCTTCTCACTGAAAAAAAWTATTTACACACACACACATAATGTCAAACAAAAAGAAACCCGAAGGGACAATGCCTTGGAATTTTAATGTATCTTTCTTGTCTTTGTGTAGGTATGCAGTACCTTTGTAGGAACAGAAATATAAACTTTGTTCTTAAAAACCTTTCTTAGTCAATTACTGGAATGCTGGCACATTATCAAGCAATATATTTAGTGTCACCTTGCTTCGTTGATGTTGATTCTTTGATATTACCACCAGCAAGGTAGGGTTCAGTATGCTAGAGTGAGCTTAGATGGGAAGCTTTCTTCTTCCTTGGAGTGAATTTTTGACACCAGCTGAGTGTTTTGTCTCACAAGGGTATATTTGACAAACTGTGTGCTTGAAGTATATATATATATTTATTTCTGTGGGACTGCTATGTGATTTCTTCTAATTGGGTGATATTATCTTGTTGCCAGATCACAGTAATGGCAAAGGTGACTCAAGTTCCCTGTGAATTTTGCTGTGATGGAGTCCCCTAGGTAATTCAGGAAAAGTCCAGCCCAACCGCATCCCATGGCTATTGTGTGATTGTCATTGAGTAACAAAAGGGTCTGACCCTGAGTGAATTTACACGGGGCCAAGATAAACTTATCAGTCTCAATAACCTTCACACTTTTTTCTTCCTTCCTTCCATTTCAACGTATGCTAGTTCCACTCTGTGGTAGCACAGATGCTTTGTGAGCCACTGTGACCTTCCTTTCCCTTTCTAAATCTCATTACTATATTTCTTCATCCAAAATTTTATTTACTCTGTGGAACTTGCTAGCACAAGCTCTCAGAGAGACCTTGACATGTCGTGGCTCTAGAAAGGATGGTACACCTACCTGCAGGACTACGAAGTGGTGCAGATATTGGCACTCGTAGGGTTTGTGACCTTTCAGAAACAAAAGCTTAGAAGAGACCTACAGCCTTACTCTTAATGGCATAGGTCAGTTTGTAGGTTAGGGCAGATTACTTTATGTTTGTCACTCCAGATCTCAGGCACTGTCTTCTGAAGTATAAAAGACAGCTTACCTGCTCTAACTGCTGGTCTGCCCATTTCTCTTATCCTTTATTGCCTCATGAGCCATCAGGTCACTTCAAAACCTTAACCACTGCCATAGAGAGCAATTATTTCCAAGCTTCAGCCACTACTTTATTTTTCAGTGAAAACAAAAGGAAGCATTTGCAATCCCTAACTAAAAGTTCATAAGAACCATGGTAATTTTACCAGCTCAACCTGAGGTTAGGGCTCTAAATAAACTTAGCTGTATTTAGTCATGGTCTAGTATGACTACACTGCACCACAGTCCCTGGTCTTTCTAAATCACATCAGTACCAGTTGTCTGACTCCTTCACTGATGCTACAAGCACTTCAACAGGTAAATTTGGCATCAGCTATAAAACTAGAATTATTTGGGTTTATATTATCCAAGGACTTCAGGGGGGTCCATTAGCACAGGCTACCCACTGTTCACTGTATTTATTATGTAGAGAAAACAAATGTCCTGAAATGGAACAATGAGTTATGTAGTTTTCAGTAACAAACATTATGTTGAAGATGACCCTTTGACAAATAAACAAAGAAAGATGTAGGAATGAAGTTACAGAGGTCTCTACCCACCCTTTTCCCTTTCGGCTGTCAGTTCAAGTTCCATACCAGGAAGCAGGCACATGCCCAGTGCTAACTTTGCTCTGCAACGCTCATTAAGCACTGTCTCTGGAAGAGGTGCTGTCCTTGGGGAATGGCTGTTAGACTAAGGTCATGTCTGCACATCTCTGGTATTTGTCTATGTGTCACTTTTATTTAAAGAACATGGAAATAAATGCCAACATCCTGGTTAATTTATCTCTGCTAAACAGTTTCTTCTGTTTAAGACTATTTGTGAGCTTTCTGGTTGCTACATTTACCACAGTAGTATGCTACTCTACAGTATTTAATGCCATGTTTTGTTGAAAATTCTGTACATCCAGGACACAACATCCGTGACGTTTGAGAACTAAGTGATTAAATAGGCAACACTCCCTAACATGTAGGTAACCCCACCGATTCTTACGAAGTTATCTGAATATGGGTTTGTCTCTTCTAGCACAGTCCTTTCTCCCACACCACATCACAAATAGTGGCAATACATTTCCAGAAACTATTCCTGCTTTTCTGACAGTAGAAATATTGCTACCATCTAAATTGTTTTTTATTACTTTCCCTTCTCCATAGATAACAGTGAGACCTGCACTTAAAATCTAAATGTCCATAAACRTGTGTTTTTCAAGTATTTAGGCTCTGCATTTAAGAATGCTTTACTGCAGACTCACTAGGCAATGCAGGGCAGGATCTGGGGGTTTTTTTTGTGATATCCAGCAGCTCCTCAGTTCCTCTCCAAATATATGCAGTATTTATAAGCCTTCTGTTTTACTGGAGTAAGTTACATCCTACTGACAGTCTATTGTCCCTGCTACTTGTTAATGGACTCTGGCAATTTCTTCATTCTCTCTCTTTCTGTACCCGAGGCAAGTTTAGCTGAGGACTGTGCTAGATGTCTCATAAAAATTCCTTTACAGCACCTCCCAAGGTGAAGGAGTCTGCATTTGTCATACAGACTGCCTGAAGACCAGAGACTGTGTCTATGGAGACAAAAGCTGCCCCCAGTAAGAAAGCAGATGAATCAAAAATCTTGCCCTGACCTTTTCCTGCCATGCAAGCAAACACGAGCCAGACTGATCCAGAGGTTGATCAGGTGGGAGCAGTATGAGCAGCAGAAGGAGAAAGCAGCAGCTGTACTGGTGCTTTGCAACAGCCTAGCAGAGGAGAGGAATTCATCCAGATTAGTTTCCTCATTAATTTCCTTTGTAATTCTGGTCAATGGGAAGTACTCTGCAGCTATCAGAAAGACATCTTGATTTAGTATATTTAAGAATAGGGAATGGAAGTGGAAAGTCAAGGAGCGAGAACACTCAGGTAGAATGAGTGCACACAATTTACCTATGTCGTCTGTACTGTGAGTTCGCTTATGCAAAGCGTAGTCATCCATGAAGGGCTCAGCCCATGAAGAAGACTATCCATCAGGGCTCCAGACTCCAGTGTAACACAGTCAGTCTCAGGGAATCTGGTTTCTTCCTTGCTTAGAGCAATGTGAACAGAAGCCTAACCTTGCCCAAAGAACAATATACCTTTCAAGCTTTTCTTCCCAGTCGCCTGTTCTTCCTGAGTAACCAGAAAGTGCTGAGAGAATAAGGTAAATAAATGCAGAGTTTAGAGCTGGAGGTGGCTGATTAATGTTACTTTCTCAGYCTCTGCTGAAATTCTGGAGAAAAAGGCAACCTAGAAGTGCAAAGACTGCATTGAGGTTTTGTTGTTTTCTGGGCCATTTTCCCTTGAATCTACGAATGTAAATCTCATCAAAATTAGTGGAGTTATATTCATCTAACAACACTAGGAAGAAAGCCCTTCCAGTCCCTCACATTATTGACAATATTAAAAATGTAAATTCTCAATTCTTAATTATTTTCTGCTTCCACTCATTTCCAACCTCATAACCTGTGGCAGATACGTTTGTTGCAAGACATGCCCAGGCCGCTGAGGGAACACTTCCAGCATATGTTTATATTATTTGCTCTCCTCCAATTCGTTATCGAATCTATAATACAGAAAGAGATTTGAAATTTGACCCAGTGGAAGATCTGACTAAGGGGATGGACACCTGAGAAGATGATAAATCAACCTATACCAATGCCAATATCCCAAACATGTATGACTCAACCCTGCAAAGGCAGCATAAACCCATCCAGTAGTGATTTTTTTCCCCAAAAACATGAGCAATTTTATCAGGATTTCAGATCTCTACCTTTTAACCTGCTTGTTTTTGCACAGCTACTGTAGCGTGGCTTGTTTATGCTCAGCCCCTCTGAGCTCAGAGGCTCAGCCCCTCTTGTTGTAACTCCATGGTGTGGGTACTGGACTCAGTGCAAAAAAAGATACTTCTGTGGTGAGAGTTAAGAACCCAAGATCTCCCCAGCTGAAGGTTAAGTTGCCTCTTCCTTTCTTAGTCCAATGTAGTGGTATTGAGACAGATCTGTAAGTTCTGTTGTAGAAGAGAGATTTATAACACATGGCACAAAATCAGTTGTTACCCTGTCCAATTACATATTTTTGGAAATTGATCTACTCCCCACTGAAGTCAGTGGGTGGTTTTCCACTGAATTCAATAGCTTTTGGATTGAGCTAAAATGAAGGAATGAAGCACTAGGGCACTACAGCACATATAAAGAGCAGGACAGTACATTAAGTGCATGTGTTTTTTCATGACGATTGGTGTTTCAGGCTGTTAAACCACTGCCTCTCCCCATATCATAACAAAAGATATCTGGGCCTGGAAAAGATAAATTATTTCAGTGGTTTTTCTTCTATTGATTTTTTTTCAGATGTATCTAAATAGTACATGCCAAAATGTTATTCAATTCCTATGTTTATGTAAATTCATAGAAGGTCTGTTCCGAAAAAAAAAATGTCCTTAGTACTTTTCAAAAAATATCACCTAGATTTTCCAAAGTATGTAGGTACTTACAATAAGTATTGTTACATTCTCATAGGAAATTACATGCCAGCACACAGGCATATATTCAAACCCAAGCAAGCATCATAAGAATTTGCCTTGATGGTAGTTCATATGTCTTAATATCTGTTAACATTAGTCATCTGCACATTTAAGTTTTGTTAAATGTACAAACTATGTGGCACTCCACCCTTGTTGCAACATCAATGTGCAGTGTCCAGCATTTTTTGTGGTTTAAGGACAGTGGTCTGTAGTAAACAGTATTTGCATAGTGGGAAAAAATATAAAAGGGAAAAAGAAAAAGAATTATAAGATTTTGCAGACACTGAGTTAGCTTAGTCAATGCGTAGATATTTTTTTATTTAATTAAATTTACTGAAACAAAGTCAAGCCCTGAAAAGTTAGAAACCGATCACGCTAAGGTCACCCTTTCAATGTAAATTCACCCTTGCTGCACATGTACTTCACAGTAAAGCTTTACGTATATGATCAAATAACACTCTTTTTTAATAAAACTTACTTCCATTCAGAGGATGGATGGTGCTCCGGGGATGAGAGTGAGCTGTGCAGTGATGGCTGTAAGAAGAGGAAGTGGTATCAGACTGGGTTGCTCCAGCTGAATAAAGTAGACTCTGAATAGCTGCAGGTCAGTGCTGATGGCAGGAAGGAGCCAGAGAGTGGGGCAAAACCCTATTTGATGCCTGCTGAAGTCTTTCATTGAGAGGGGTATCAAGATCCTACATGATAGCATGCGAGAAAAAGAGATCATTTTTGAAATTCAGGTTTGGATGGTTTTAGAGAATTAACTGTCCATGGGATTGCAGAGGAAAAAAACTTAATTCCCTAGTTACCTCCCCCATTTCCACCCTGTGATTATCCATACTGCATGCAGGCTATGGATTTTTTTTTTTTTAAACTGGTTCTTCTCAAAGCAAAATCCTGGTGTAATTTTTCAAGGGACTTCTGCTTATATGAATGATGGATAATATGTAATTCAAGTTTGCTGCCTCCGCTCCACTTTCATTTTCCACCACTGTTCCCATGGACACTGCACCCTCCAGTACCAGCTCAAGCCACCATGACATATTTCAAGACATGCAACAAACATGGCATGGGAACTCTAGCTATATATTTGCATACGGAGTCCAGGGGACACTTCGAATGTCTTGTCCTGTGGATGCGTTCAATCCACTGCAGATGGGACTAGCTCTGAGCAATGTGAATTTGAACCATTTTGCATGACTTGGCCTCTTGCACCAGAGGCCTTCAACAAGATGTACAAGACCTGGGGTAGGATGGAGACTTAAAGAAATTGAATTAATCTCAGTATATTATAGAGAAAGAATCAGTAGGCTTTAATAGCAATCTCTGTGGAAAAGACAAGAAGTGACAGCAGGAGGCGGCAGGATTTGTCTACCCCCAAAAATACATTGATTTAACCATTCACCCAAATGAAAAGGGGTAAAACTTCACAAGTACGTGTGAAAAAAGAAAGAACTTATTGTGTACCATCAGCATAAAAATGTCCCCTGCAGCAGAGCAAGTAGAAAGAAATTAACATAATTAGAAAAATTGTGGAGGGAAGAGAGAGGAAAGCTAAGATGCATCTCTGTGGAGCTGGCGTTGGGCCTCCCAAGCCTTTAGTTTGTTATGAGTAGCTGCGATATATTCTGCCTCATTTCACTTCTAGAGGAAATTACAAATCTTTACAAACCCCACAGCAGTCATGCAGCATCAAATATTGAAAATCTGAGAAATCTTGATGCTTTCTGGGATATTTCCAGATCCCACTTAATGCTTAACTCATGATGGCAATTATCCTCTCCATGCTAGGGGTACAGTAACTAATTAAGTGGGCTCATGAAAGCACATTCAGAATCTGGAAGGGAATCATAACTGATGTGATTATATTCCTGACATATTCCTCGGTCCAAAGCAAGCTTAAAACTGTTCAAGTCCAGAGTTCAAATGAATAGAAATCAAGTGCCAGGGATTGGAAGTACTGCAGTTTAATGTACCATTTACTTTAAAAGGTATTGTTCTTTGGAGCAGTCACCTTTATATTTTATGATATTTGGAGGCAGAGTTGTCTAATGACTGCAACTAAAAGCTGTCTGGATTATAAGTACAAGTGAACTACTTAAACATCATTCATTATGAGGGAAGACTGATGGCTACCTTGATTCATAGTCTGCCAAGTTAAAATAAGGGCAAGGTACTGGACCTCCTGGAAACCAAATAAACTGCACATCCTGAGGAGACCAAAAGGACAATGCTAGCAACAGCTGTGCTTGCACCCTCTCTTGAAATCTGAGTTCCTGACAAAAAGGATGATCAAAGCTCTCGCGCTCCTGATAGTAATTCAGCTGCCTTTTTATCACACCTTTACGTCCTTCATATGTTTTTTTTTCCTTACAATCTATTAAACAGAATTAAAAAAAAGAAGGCAGAAGAAAGAATAAAAAAGAAAGGAGAGGGAAAAAGAAGAAAAAAAGAAAAAAAGAAAAAGAAAAGGAAACAGTCCAAACTTTCCCAGAGAAAAAAAATATTAGCAAAACTAATATGTTTACACTGACATTGAACTAGGGAGGGCTATGGACTGTAATTTGCTCAGTTAGGGGCTGTATAAAAAGGACCAAAATGTCTTTGGGCTTTTTCTACATCTATGTCTGAGGAAGTCACTCAATCACACCACTACCTTACTGAACTTCTTTGGAGGTGATGCTGCAAAGAACACACTTTTTGCATTGTGGGGAGAAGAGAGAACCTCCCTACTCCATTCTGTATAAGTTAATGATCAACGCCCTTCTCCTTCCCAAAGGCATTTGCTGATATTCCAGTTACTGATATATAAATGGGTCTTTAAGAAAGAGGAAAGGAGTTGCTTGCAAAGTGGGGAAAAGATGCTGAAAGACTTACTAAAAAATTTGTGATCCACACTTTCTGTTGTCACTGTGTCAGTTAGCTGAGATTCCAGTCCATATATAAAGATACGTACATCTGTATTTGTGTGCATGTGGTATAAATACATATATAGCATATAATCTTCATATTCTGTGTGCATATGTGTGTGCGTGTCTGTGAGTGAACCTGAATTTATAGCTCTTTAGAGCTTTCTGATTATTTTTTCCTTTACTTTACACCTTTTATATTGTTTATATTTAATCAGATAAAGGCAGAAGACTATCTATTTTGTATCTTTTCACCACAAAACACAGACTAGGATATCAGCAGTATTTGACAAGGTGATATTCCTCCCCCAGCTCCACACACACTCACTTTCACACACACATATACACACACATGTTCAAAATACAATAACTTACACTTAAAAAATGGGAACTCTAGCTATATATTTGCATACGGCGTCCAGAGGACGCTTCAGATGCCTTGTCCTGTGGATGTGTTCAATCCACTGCAGATGGGACTAGCTCTGAGCAATGTGAATTTGAACAGAGTCTTTTCAGAAGCAGGAATAGTTCTTGCTGAGTGTTCAGATCACGGGATCACACTGTCACATGCAATTTATGTGGTTGATTATACCCGATGACTTCACAGCCTTTTGCCAAAGACCTTAAGCTTTTTTAATGCTAACATTAGTTTTCCCTCTGCAGCTAGGTTTTGAACAATTAAGAGTTTGAGGTAGTTTCATTACAGATCTCTGACATTATATTTTCCACTCTGATGCACACTTCTAAGAACAAAATGATATAAATAAATAAAGCCCACAGGTGACAACATGTCTTGAGACACTCAATACTACAAAAATGTGTTTTAGCTACTTATGTTAATCGATTTTTAGCCAAATCTTAAACATGTCTGCAGTTGCTACTCTCTTCTCCCTGAAATTACAGCCCTCTCTCTGGCTCAACAATTTAGTCTTTCAAAAGTTTGACACCAATTTCTCCGTGCAATTATTTTGTTCCATGGCACTCTGCTGTAAATTACTTAAATTCTAAAGCACAGAGCCATGTTCACCTGCTCAAAATGCTACATCTGCTGAAAATATACAATGCTTTTTTTTCAATAGAACTGTCATCTTTAGGGAAACAGCAAGCCATTCCTCTTATTTCTCCTCTTAAAGGCATAATGCTTCTTTTTATTCATCTTATACTGTATGTTATTGTCTTTTGTTTTAACTAAGCGTTTTTAAATATAATTAACTACACCATAAGACAGTGATATTGCATAACCACACTCAGAAACAGATGAGTTTGCCTCTTGTAACAGAATAAAAATATATTTTGAAGTAAAGRAGGAATTGCTTACTATTATGGTCTTTAGTGCAAGTTTCATTTATTTTACATAAAAGAAAATATCAGTCTTCTGAAGTCAAGGGGGCAATGATTTTAATCTATACATTTTGGTAATGGAGGCTGAGCTATTCAGAGTTATCTAGGGTATTTAGCTACAAAACTGCAATTAAATTAATGGGAACTGCATGGCTAAGCCTTCTGCTTGGTATTCAGTCATAGCATCTGCTGTAGGATCCTAAAAAACTGGAAAAGCTGCTGTCAGCTTTGAAACTGGCTGGATTGCTTAGCCTGCCCACTTACCTCAAGCCTTGTTGGGCAAAGGGTAAACCTTGACATAATTGTTGTGTTTTCCATTTGGCAATAAGGTGTGTAAATCATTTCATGTTAGTACAAAGGCTTTGTGCTTATAAACCTTACCTGTCACTACAGCTGAAGAATTGATGTAGTAACCAGGTGGGGGACAGTCACTGTCTTAGTGTCCTGAATTTAAGAAGCAATATTCAAACAGGAATAACAGAAAAAAGATTGGAGAAGTTGCTGAAGAGAGCTCTGACTCAGAGTACAGTGGGCTGTAACACGGAAAATTAAGTCTGATAACTGCAGAGCAGTAGTATCTCCAAAAGCTCTGTCCTTTGTTCTGTCCATGTTATCTTACATTTGAACATTTTGTCTTTATCCTTCTATTTGTAAGCAGATAATCCAGTGCAGGCAGGTTAGACACTGCCCTCATATTTTCAGTTATTGTTATAAGCCTCAAAGTGAGCCCAAAAGGAAAACAGAAAGGAGTTAAAAAACATCCAGATAAAATAATAATATTCTATCAAATTTGTCTAGATACTTTCAAATGTTAACAGCACTCACCGCTTTGCTGCTGGAACATGCTCACACACACTGGACACTAATGCAACGGGGCCAGGATTTCACTCAAACTCACTGAGGTTCTCCTTATTTTGGGTGTGAGCCAGTTCCCAATGACAGACATGTCAGAAACACTTCCACCCCACAGAAATCAGGGGGAAGTGGCCAAGGGCCACCAAGCAAGGGGTTGTAGGGAGGATTTGGTACGAATTCTTTCATTTCCCTATGGGTTGGTGCAACCAAGCAGTGCCCTGAGGAGTATTGCTGCAATTTATTCACCGAATGACTCAATGCCAGAGTTTTGTCTATTGTTATTCGTGAGCTAGAAGGCAATGTAAATACAATTTTCCTTGTGATGAAAATGGAATATTTTAGGAAAGCGTATATGGTGTTTCTGAGCCCTTTTAGCTTAGAAAAGGAAAGTGAGATCTGAAGTGCTATTAATATGAAACATCTTTAAAATCTAGTAGATAAAGTAATTTAAAACCTGATTACAGCAGACTTAAGAAAATGGAAATTACTACTTTTCTGGAGATGAATGTTTATTGGGAACTATATAGCTCCCTATGCACTATGCAGCTGCATATGGTCTTTACCACACCAGAAGGGAGAGAGGGAACTCCAGGGGTTCCGCTGGTGGCACAGCAACTCTGAAACTGGGAAGCGCAGGGAATGGGGAACCAGGGAGCCAGGCACCTCGCTAATGCCATGGTTCTTCAGATCAGCTGAGAAAAAAAGAGAGAGGTGCTGAGGAATGAGCAAGAATCACTCTGGAAGGAGAGAACCAGGACAGAAACTAATTGTTAAATTTTAGTGAATAAAAGGAACAAAAAGAGCTATTACTGGGAGCAACAGAGCTACTAAAYCCAATATTTCTAATTACCTTCATGGAGTAAAATTTTTCTGAGCTGAGCTCATGTTGGACACTTGCAAAAATGCTACCGTTTCCGATCCTTAGTTTCAAGAATCCAGAAATACATATCTATCAGCTGGTCACACAATTCATACAATCTCCTAAATAAAGATTTTAAATGTCATAGTGAAGAAAATTAATAGACAGTTTCAGTTAAAACAAAAAAATTCCRTAGAAATTATTGATGATCAGGTATTTACTATGACTTATTGCCCATCTTTGTCTAGCATTAGTGTAGGAGCAAGTTAATTTCATGGATAGAGTTGTTCTATACAAACATTCCCTTTCATGGGTCCATATTTGTACATAAAATGAAAATATTATAAACAAGTGTAAGCCTTTAATTTCACATAGATCCATGCTTTGTAGTAGGAAAGAACCTTTCATTTTAAAAATATTAGAAAATAAAAAATGAAATGTTCTTAATTTCTACATCCCTGCCAAGTTTTCATTCCCTCCTGAGTAGGAAAGTTCATTTATTCAGTGATCATGAAATGTAAAAAATGTTTTCTTTTATGTCTTCAGGATTTTATCTGCCTCTTTAAAACCACACACCCTGCCATCATTGTCAAAGGGTCAAAACAAAGAGATTTCAAATTGCAGGAGCAGGTACCAAGGGAAAATGTAAATCTTTCATAATCCAAAAATCTCTTTTTTTTTTAATACACTGTGGACCAGATAGATAATGTCAACATTTTTTCATAAATTCTCAGACCACCCACAAGCATCAGTAAAGATATAGCCATACATATATGCATGTGTACATGAAGATATAGAGTATAAGACAGAACCGTTTGGAGGAATATTTTTGTTACTTTTATAAAATGAATAATAAAGTCAATAAAAAGATTTGCAAAGAAGAATCAATTCTGGATTCCTTTATAGCCGCCAGGCAATTGTGCAAATATACTTTTAAAATTGCATACCATTGCTTTGCTACAACAACTCAGGTGCCCAAATTAGAGACAAACAAAACTTGAATGTGTGACTCATTTTGTTTGTATACATGACCAGTTCACCTAAATCCTTTCATGTCCTCTTTCCTACTTTCTTTTTTTTCACGTTCCATTTACCTGTCTTGTGATCTTTCAGTGCGCAACTCTGACCATCTTCCCAGAAAAGAGCTGCCAGAAGATGTTTCCAAGGCGATGTTCTCCCTTCCAGTTTCACCTCAGGAAGAAATTTTGCCATCACTTGGGTTGTCACCATAAATGCTAATAGATGTGCTCTCTTTTATAATATGAAGATACTGAGAGCTAAGTTTATGTAGGTCTTTTGAGCAAGAAATCTCCATTGCAGTAGACTGATCTCCATCTCCAGTCTCCAGTTCCCTCTTTGGTGAAAGCATATGAGCTACTAGGATCTTGAAAAATGTTGATCACAGAAAGAGGATTATGTCAGGTAACTCACACCTATCCCTACTCCTTAGAAAGGAATCGCTCTTAATTAGTATCAAAAGCTAGAGCTGGACTGAGATTTTTATAAGGAGCGAGGCAGAACACCGTGCCAAGAAACAAATGGGAATATTCTTCCCTCTAATGCTGCTTGTCAGGTAGATTTGTGTATCCGTCTTCCATCTCTTCCTAAACTAGCTTTGCAAAGAGACTTCAGCAACAAAAAACTTTCTGTAGAGAATAGTAGGGGAAAACACCTCCCGCCTATGAGCTCCACTTGGTGCACAGTAACAGAAGGCTCACTAGGAAAACTAGTTTTGGATCTTCTTTTTTTTCCTGGTCTAAACAATGTTTTGTTGTACTCATATGATGTTTTTTCATGGAAGGTAGGATTCCTTTCACCCAGCTCTAGCCATCTGAAACACAGGCCTCTAGTCTGAGCTAATCCTTGGGGGCTGTATTATGGATCTTAGTAAGAAAGAGGCCCCTCCAATGAGTAAGCCAGCTACTTGTCTTAGGGCAAGATGGAGAGTCTTCCAGATATGTCCATCGTCCTCCATTGACTCCAGAGGGAGCTTAGGTGATTTGTTCAGACCAGATGACTAACCTTCACGTGGCTAATGTCAGGCCAGCCTCAGCTTGCAGAATAGTACCCCAGATAAGGAATGACAAAGGAGAATACAGCTTCATCCATTCTTCCTATACCAACTTGCTTTCAGTGTTCTTCTTCTGAGGGACGAGTCCCTTCTGCATGTTTTGGGAATCAGGGCATATTTCGGTGAAGAAGAGAGATGCACTCTGCCTCCTTTGTTCAATCAACGTGCCACGAAGCTCCAGCATTAACTTTCCACAGTTAACTTTTAAGGAACAGACTGCAGAAAGAGAAATGGTCATCAGATAATTCTGATAGATCAGCTTGGCATTAAGTACTCAGTTCAGAAACAGAAAAAGGTCAGATTGTGTGAGGAGAATTTTCCTTTTCAATTAAATAACTAGTTGTAAACTCACATGCCACTCTCACAACCTAGACTGTTGTGACAGCCATGCCCTAGTGAAATGGAAGTTATAGGAATCTTTGTTCTTATTCCGTTAACAGCTTTTAGGGAAAAAAAATTATGATGGTTTCCAGAATAGTTCTGTGTGAAGACTGACCGTCCTTGCTATAGGCCCTTAGCTCCGTTCAAACAACTCTATGAAACACCACATAAAAGCCAATGAAAATAAAGTGTGGAGCATTCAAAACTATCCTAAATTTAGATGTCTGCTATTTTATGTCACTACTAGTTATCCTACCCTTATTTTAATCCTCCACCCATATCAGTTCTATTTTCATCTAGGCTAACCATGTAGCTATTCTTATAACTTCACCATTCTTCCAAATGAAATCACTGTTTTTCTACTAAGACAGGCTGTTGAATATTGATATATCATTATATCTTGCAAGCACCTTCAAAAGTGTTTAAAAAACATCTGAAAGACATWTTTTTTTTTGTATCATTTCACATGGTAAAAAATGCCACCTTGCTTTACACATTGAGCAGTTGACTCCAGAGAAACATTTGCAATTATTTCAGGTACACCAGAATCAAGTCAATAAAACTAATCGAAAATGGCATATTATTAGCTCTCACTCACATGATGAAGTATATTTATTACACCATTTAAACTGCACATGWGTAATTTATAAGGTACAGAACTAAAGCAAAGCAAAAAAATCCTATCTTTTTAACAATCAGCTTTTGTTCTGAATGGTTATTTGAACTTAAGTGTCTTTTTTTCACTGTGTGTTTAGAGACACCTCTCCTATGACGATAAAAGACAAACATCAAGACTTCTTTGCTTTATGCTGACCTACTTATTTCAACATCACAGTAGTGGGATAATTTACAACAGACTTGTTGACTAATGTACAAGTTTACACCTCCTAAACGTGACAAGCTGCACATACAAAAACTAGGTGGTGTCTTGAAAGGATGTAGCATTGTCTGTCCCACATTTTATGTAATTTATCAAAAAATGCTAGAATACTTACAGAATTAAAAATACCTATTGCATTTTTGCAGTGGTTGACATATAATTAATACACTGATTATAGTTGATTATTGAGCTATTCATCCAAGTCACTCTCTGGGTTTGGGTGGGGGGAGGAGGGAATAAAAAAAAATCATTAAGAATTTTCTCATATGCATGGTGTAAGCCCTCTTTACAACATTTCCGACTCCTCTCTGAAAATGTAGAGATACCCTTCTATTGGTGCTGCTGACTCTGAGGGATATCCTTAAGCTAAAGCTATATTCCTTCAGTATAAGATGTAACCCAAGATTGTGTAGCTTATCTTCCTGAATGCAACTAATATACTCTAGTAAAGTAAATCCTAGGTTTCTGGAGGTATCATCTAAAATCCCACACACTTATTTAAAGAATTTCTTGGAGTGTTGCAGAAGACGTAAATGTGATATAAAGCACCTATGCCTGGTGTCAGGAATCTTTTATAGAAAACTGTTTTTTTTTTTCCTGGTCTAAAATAGGCTGATATAAAGGTCAATGGACAGACGCTGAGACATTCAGATTCATTCAGACACATTCAGATTTATGCTTTTTAACCACTGAGTCTACTTTTTTGCATAAGTTCTTCTAAAAAGAATATCCCAATCGGTATTCAAGTAGTTATAATCAAATTGTGTGATTTGATATTATTTGAGTAGTAAACTGTACCTTTACCTACTAGCTGGAGTAAAACGTGGTGCATGATAGTTTCTGTTCCACTTTGCTTACCAGAAGGAGAACCTGCTGAGCAACTTCCATTTCTCCCACTCCTGTAATAGAAAGCAATAATGACATTGGAAATTCCTCTCCCAGTTGTTCATGACTGTTCATGACTGCAGGATCTTGCGCTCACAGCTGTACAGAATTCCAACACATTCACTGAGGCTAATAATGAACAACTAACATTGATCGGGGGGAAATCAGAAATATTAGTAGGAATCCCTCCCAGACACGTGAAGGATATACATGGTACATGAAAGATGTACAGCACAATGTAAGAAGAATTTGACAGAATACTATATTGTGGTATGAGTTTTTTCTTGAACTGCTCAGAAATTCTTTTCAGAATAGGAAAGTAAGTGTCCAGAGATCTGGATTTTCATGGAAAGGGTTTAATTTTCCAGGAAAAAAAAAAAAAGGTTTTGGAAAACTGAAACAAAATAATTTGACTTAGGTAAATTCAACTAGTTAGCAGAATATCAAAATGCTTCTTCTCATTTGAAAAATGCCGAAATGAATTAGCTTAGTATTTCTGAATTAAAATGCTTTATAATTTCTGTTCTACAATGTGCTTTGACCTTTTGTCCCAGTTTGGAAAGTAAACAGGTGCTGAAATGAATAAATGTGACAGAAACTCCACTTCCATTCAGCTGTATTTATTTCCATGTGCAGCACAGTTAAATTCTAGAGGGCCTTTTGCAGCATCCTGCACTCCAGAAAGAACCAGGAGGAGTGGATTTGGGAGCACTCTGTATGTCCAGATGGTGCTGTCTATTATATCACTAATGGAAATGGCCCTTACAGAGATCAGAACTAATAACATATAAAAAATCGATGGCCGCCTATCAGCATACATTTCAGCTGAACAGTTTCAGGTTTAATTTGGAAACGGCAATAAAAATAACAAATAGAAAAGTATTTTTAAACTGCAGTGCATTCGCCTTTGCTTTGCCATTTCCTAGCCTATTTATTTCTTCATTCCTCATTCCACTTTCATCCCATAGATGTGCCCTTTTTTTTTATTGTTTTAAAGAGGATGTAATACATAATATCTGTCTCTGAAATAGCTAGCATAGGGGAGAGGGAAGTGGGGGCGACTAAATTTTTTTGGTAAGTTTTTTTGCAAGTTCAGTACAGAGATGGATTTAAGCCACAAACTTGGCACTGGATTTGATGTAAACTTTAGGGAGGAGGGTGCTGCTGACAGGCAAAAATGCAGTTTGTGAAAGCTCCATAGTGCTTCGCTCCTGCTCTGCAGCCAGAAATTCTGCAGGGGTGCGCAGCACAAAGGGAGACAAGATGCTGGTACAAGCAGTTTCTTGCATTCAGCAGAACAGGCCTTGGCTGTGGGAAGCCAATATTGGTTTTGAAAACAATCTTTGGAAGCAGTGTACATTTCTCAGGAAGCTCTGCAGGTGGCCCTAGCGCTGAGCTTTTAAAAGCACAAAGCTTTTAGGCATCATCACACAGATCTTCTGTATACTTAAGCCTGTTCTTAGAATGGATGCAAGGTGCCCTAAATACAAGGTTGTTTTAGTAATAATAATAATTAATTATAATAGCACTATTAACAAAAGCTGTGAACACTCTACCTTACGTGATCCTTAAAAGGGAAGCTCAAAAGCTAAAGTGTGGAAATAGTTTTTTATTGGTTTCTCCTTTCTGTGATATTCATGAGTCACAGGTCTGTCACGAAAAAAAAGCTTAGACCTGCCTCCTTTTAATAGTTTAGCTGAAGTTGGAGAAAGATGATGCAAGCTGTTTCACCCACTGCTGACCGAGCTTCTTACTCAGGACACGACAGAACTTGACTGCAAAGTCAAGAATCCCTGTAAGCGGCAGAATGGGAAAGGGGTATCCCTGGAGGCTGTTCTGTCTTTCATCGCCAGCCTCTATAATTATACACTGCCTTTCAAAGCAACTTGTGAAAGCTGTCTTTGCAGCCTGCTTCTTTTTCCCAGGCCCTGGGGAAAGTGCATCATAGTCATTCCCTGCCGAATCCAAACACCTTGTGATCAAGCATTTCTAAATATGGCTCTGCAGTAGAGCTGCTGGGGGGGGCGAAGGAGGGGGAAGAACAAACTTTTTTTTCCCCTGAAAAATGGCATTTTGTTCAACCCATCAAGCTTTATGGAAATGTCTAGATTGTGATGAATGTCTCACCTGGAAAGTTTTTCAGGTCCAGAATATTACTGGAGAGTGAGGAGTCGAAAGGCTTTATAGTAGCTGACAGTCCTAACTCTCTGATATTTTTCTTTCCATTTCCAGGTCACTAGTTAAAACAACTGTTTGTTTGTATTTGGCAAAATCTTTCAAAACCTTAAACCTCTTCATAAGTGGAAGCCCTCTCAATATAGCCCTAGTGTCACAGATGCTGTCAAAACCATGTGTAAAAAAGTCTTTGTGCTATTACTAATAAATGCGCACTTACAGCACGGATAACAAAGGATAAACGCATGTCCTCCTGCGTGTTTATAGGCAGGGAAGAATAGCTATTTTTCTCTCCATGGCCTCATGTGGTAAGAAGCCAGATCATTCCAGCTCATGTTATTACATTCCTTGGGAACATTCCTGTACAATACTGCACTGCTTCCCCAGTGCTAAGTGATAAGGATTGTAACTCCTTGACTCAGTCCGGTGAACATTTGTGTGAGCAGATTCAATTTCTTAAGTGAGAAGAAGCACACTGATATAGGTATGGACTACATAGGCTACCTCTGGATAGGGGAAGGCAAATGTAGATGTGTCCCTCAGTTGCTCTTTTCTCAGCTGATTCAGGTTCTCGAGGCTAAACTTGTTCTGTTATCCTTTCCAGTGACTGTGCACTTTGGAAGGATAAAGAACTATTTTAAGTTCTCATTTATATGGTGTGCTATAAAATAAGGCCCAAGATGGATGAACAGAGGCTCTGTTTTTTAACAACAGTGACTTAGAGATTTGCACATCAGCCATCTCTCCTGTAGAGTCAGACAGATTTACAGTGCCTGGAAATGTTTGCCAACAACGATGTTACTGTAACTCCAGTGTCTGCTCAGGGAAGTTTATGAGGTAGAGTTAGAAACTGTTCATATTGTCTTCCTGCACTTCATGTATAAGAGAGACAATATGCCAAATGCATTGCTGAGTTAAAAGCAAAGCTACTGCAATGTTAGTATCGTATCTAACATCAAGTACCTCACTTTCTGGTCTGTTGCCTCCACCCTTCACCTAGAAAAGAACCACCATATTTAACCCTCCTTGCGTGACTGTGAGCAACTCAATTATCTTTTCTGTGTTTTTGCTTGCACAACTGATAAATAGGGGCAATGTTCATTATCTGGCTCAAATTATTTGCATCTGTTCAATTCTTTGTGAGAAAGTTGCCTGGTCTTTCATATGATTGGTTGTGGTTTACAATACTAATAACTGACTTTTCTCCCTCAGATGCCATCAAAGATGTGTCACTAAATGATGGGTCATTCTTATAAGTGGGCATAACTCCATTGGGAATCACAGCAACAGAACTTTTGTCTGGATATTCTTTGCCTTTCCAAAATATGCTAGTGCTATTTTATTTTTTTTTGTATTGACCTCTTGGGTTGCCATTTTTGCTTATTCTTAACACCCTTCCACTGCTAATACAGTTACTCAACACAGCTCTTAAATCCTTATCTAAAGACCGTTCCATTTGCTAGTGAAGAACAGGAGGTAGCTCTGCTTCTTCTGTTTGTAATTTTTGGAGTGTACAAAATTCTCATATGTCTTTATATGCCTACAATGCACCTTAACTAAATCCCTCCTGTGGCTTTCAAACTGAATATTAGCTGTATTTTTAATTAGTGAGATTTTAAATAACTTTGCTCCTTTTTTTCATTCTCTTGGAGGAAGTTAAGTAGGCCCCATACTAAATATCCTGCTCAGGGAAGCTTCCCTGCCTCATTTCTTCTACGCTTTGCACTGATTGTGTTGAGCCTATGCTCAAGAACCAACGCTTCCTGTGAATACATCACTGACATTAGCTGCACATTCCTTGGATAGCAGCAAAGTATTCAGCTGTCTAGACACAGCCAAATAAGAGCACAAAGCTTACTTTGAGCAAATCATTAACAACTTCTGTTGGCCAACAATGGGCAGAAAGGTTCTCTGATCCCCGTAGCTGTGGTGCATGGGAGTAAGTCCAGGCTCTATGCGGACTAAGTCACTGCAACATTTTCTTCTCCATCATGTCCATTCTAGGAAGAAAAATATGATCCAGAGAGACTATAAAGAAATGTGGGAACACAGCCAGAGTAGTCACTGCTAAATCTCTCATGTTGGTGTGGTCATTTTTTAATAGCCCAGGTGTAACATAACGTTGAAGTGATGTACCACAGGCAGATGGTACCTGGCCAATCGCTCTGYTGTTGGAATGGTTCAGTTTCTCTCACATTACTGTCCAGTTCTATGTTTGGAACATTGCTTTGTTTAGGCTGAAAATTTAGCATTGAATATTTTTTCTACTTGTGGTGAAGGTAGATTTTCTCTTTGTGATCCACTTGGATTTAGAACTAAAGTTTTGAGAGGAGCTGTTTTTTGCCTACTTCCTTGGTTTTAGGAAATATTTGCCCAGAGAACTAACTTTAAAAGTACCCAGGAGCCTATGCTCCATTAGAAAGAATAAGAAAACTGTATACATTTCAGGATAGCAGATAAAAAGAACATGGTGAGAGGAACTTCATTCAATGTCTGAAGAGACTTTCAGGCCTCAATGAAAATTGGATTAACTGAAGCACTATTTCCTGTGATTCCATTTTGGTTTCCTTTGTTCATTAGAAACAAGCAGAATCCTACTTAATCAAAGTCATGGCACATGTGAGTCATTCTTCAGTGCTATGTGTAGCAAATTAGACATAACACTCTTGGTATAACAGAAATTGATCATTTAATCCATTCTGAATAGCACAACAATGTAGATTGTCACAGTACATGCCATTAATGTCAACTAGAGAAGTCGACCTTGTGAGGTGTGTGGATTTTCCATCTGTTTTGTAAATGAACTTTTCAACAAATTTTTAATGATCTTCATACCAAGAAGCAGCATTGAGATTACCAGTAATGATACTACAAACAGCACCCATCTAATTTATTCTCCATTGACATTAAAGTCACTGCATCATTGTAATTATATTGCACCCCATAATAAAAACCTATGTGCTTGGATCCTTGCAGTTATGTTGAAAAACAGACACAGGAGGCCTTGTGAACTGTCTGCTTGGTACCAATGGGGCATGTAATGCTTCAGCCCATTCAAAGGTTTTAAAGCTGTGAAGGCTTCTGAGGAAATGACAGATAATAAATTATTTACATGAAAATATGTTAAACAAGCAGGAACCAGCGCCAGCAAAATGAATGCATTTGTTCTGCTTCATGGAACTTCTGCTTCTCTCACTGGGAACACCCAAGAACCAGTGTTGCTTCACTGCTACTTTGCCATTACAATGTACCATGTTGTAGAGCATTGTAGAGTGGGAAAAAAAAAAGGTGCCAAAAGGGGTTTGAAATATTTCTCTCTCTCCCTCTTTCTCTCTCTCCACTCAAAATACTTTCCTTAGCCCACCAAATATATCTAACAGAAGGTCCTCTGACTTTACACATGCTGTTGTTGTCAGCTGTCCCCAGCCAAGCTGTGGATACAGCACCAGGGGAAAACCTTTTCTTTCAAACATTGTATTACTATTTTAGGATATTGATAAAGGATCTGTGATGCAGCAACAAGTATTTAGGTGACTTTTCCTGTCCTTTAAAATGTATAGCCAAATGGCTCAGACACAGCTAAAGATTTCCTGCAGGTAAACTAAAATTAACTGAAATAACAGTTGGCTTTCAGACAATTGATTTTCCAAAGTGCTTTAAGTACATTGACGACCTTTTTGCCCATTTGCAAAAAGCAAATATTTATCTAGAATCAGAGGTTTATCTAGAAGCAGGTGTCAATGACAGCCTAAGAACGTTCTTTACACTTCTGCAGCCTCAGCTGGCATTGCAAGGAGTGAAGTTCAAGGTCATCAAAAAGGAATGTTCCAGAAAATTGTCATATTTAGCACAAAACAGCACACTCATCAATCATCTCTGTGAAGCAAACAGGATTTTGACAAATGGCATGTTTGTACAAAGTGCCTGAAACCGTTGCTATTTTAGGAGGCCTTGCTCTATTGTCAAAGTAGAAGAACTAAAGCTATTTCACTTTTTCGTGTAGTAAAATCACCTGTTGAACTGTAGCACTACAGTCTTGCTGACAAGCAGCCCGAATACTTGACATGTGCCCATTTCYCCTGCTCTGCTGTAATGCATGGCACGCATCATCCTCAACAGCAATGGAGTGAATAGGGTCCCTCTGCCCACTTCAGTTGACTGAAGGCAGAGTCCTGTTCTCCAAAGGCTGCACAGACAGAGCTCTCTGGCAGTATGATAAGAGACTTCTCCCCTMAAACCCACCTGGGGCTGAAGAGCCATGTCCCTCAACTGTCCTTCTTACCAGCGTGCTTTCTCTTTTCCCTTCCTCCTTCCTCTTTGGTATGCTAGACGACCATCTTATTTTCCCAAACAGTCTTCTGCCATTTCATTACAAAGCCTTTATTTTTGCCTGTGCTGGTGCAATGTCCTTCAATAGAACTTGTGGGTAGATACCTTGAGAGGTGGAAGATCTGATGAGGAAGATGACAGCAGTGAAGATTTTGTCTCCAGATAGCCTCAGTCTCTCAGCTGTCACAAGACAGTGATATAAATAAGAGACACAAGAGGAGAGCCTGAATGTGATAAACTAATCCACTGTCAGTGGCCTTTGTCTTCTTAATATGCCTTCACTTCTGAAATTCGGCAGCGCATTTTAGTATCTTTCCTATTTCCTCCTTCAGAAACTGCCAGTGTGTCAAAAACAACAAATACAGATTGAATGCTAACAATAGGTAAGGCAAGCATCTATGTTTCCTAAGTTTTTTCTTATTTTGAAATTTGTTGTGAATACTGTTTTGGGGGGGGGGGGGGAGGGGAGAATTATTTTTTTTTCAATTTGTTGTATAGACTGTTTTGTTATTGGTTTTGTTACCTTTATGAGTAGTTTTTAATAGTACTATTATTCAAATTTTATTGTGCTTTCATCGAGCTCCCATGACTGTAGTCTGACAAAACATCATATTTCGTATCCCAAAGACCTCCAGTAGTATCAGTGTGATGATCTTCAGCACCCCTTGGTCTAAGCAGCAAACGTTATCTTTGAGCTCTTTATCAGAGAGTTTTCCCTCTCTCTTACTCATCTTGCAAATTAAAGCAGCGGTTAACCTCAGCCCAGTACCACCCATAGGCCCACACATCTTGACTCTCCACTGCACCTCATCCCACAGCTCCAGTCTTTTTGGCATGCCACATTTTCCATTCACTTTGTAAGTCCATGGAATAGTTGAAGATATGTAGACACAGGGAAATCCTAAGGATTCCTTTATTTTAGTTAGCATGGGAAATACACTGGTCCAAGTGAAATTGTATGTATTTCCCCATCTTGACTTTTTTTCTTACATTTTTGAGCAGCTGGGGGATATCCTTCATCTTCCACATTGCTCCTTTTCTGTCTTTATTGTAGATGTCCAAATGCCTGATTCCTTCTCTGGTTCTCCAGTCAGAAATAATTTGACATTTCCGTGCTGGAAGAGCAGCACTTCCCCTTCCTACCTTATGTCCATATTTCCTGTTCCCATGTGTGTCCTTGCATTCACCTCTTTGGCCTTTCTGTTTTCAAAGGGCTCTACCAGAACTTTTTTCTTTGGCTCTGTCTCTGAAGAAACAGTAATGATGTAGACCCCAATGCGTCACAGMGGAGCTTTCCCCTAAGCTTCAGCTATCCTATTGTTTTGTCTGACCAAGTCTATTCACAAGATAATAACATTTAATGAGTCCCTCTCTGTCTCTCCTTCCCACAGACAGACTTTTAGACGCCACTCTTCGGCTTTTTAGCATTAAGAGTAGGAAGCAGTCACTACAAAGACATGTCTACATTGCAGGCAGAGCTGTGATTGCATCACATGCAGACATACTTGAGTTACCTTTACAGTATTCCCAGTACCTTGCTGGGTTACTGGGAGCCATTCTGTCAGCCCCAGGAGACTCTGTGTTTACCTGTGCCCTTCACCTGTGCTAAGCTACAGCCTCCTGAAACTCCATTTCCATTTGCAGCTGGGTTCCCCCAAGTATATTCCCACAGGTTTGTATCCAGCAGACCTCCTGTTGTATTGTAAATATTTTGAAAGGCTGTCAGATATCCAAATAACATCAACAATTCATAAAACCAATCTGGAATCCGTGTAGTTATTGAGAAAGTTTCTATGCAGGCTCATGAAAAAACAGGCTTATGCAGTGCCTGGTAAGAGATATTATGTTATAGGAAAGTATTTTCTGAAAAGGTGACTTTGGCCAATTTTATACTAATAGTATCATCCCAACATAAGCACCAAAATAGTCTTAGCAGGCTTACAGCTATACCCCTACAGTGACTTTTGATGTCAGGGTAGTATAGACAGGTGCATATTTACTGAGCAACAAAGGGGAATGTATCTCTACTGGGGTGCTCCAGTCGCACACAGGCACCGCTGGGCGTCCTCTGTACTTACAGCCTTGAGTAAAAGTACTCTCCTGACACAATTCATACCTGTAAAATAGAACAGCTAGTGATCTATTTCCACTAATATTTGTCTGTCTGGAGTCTCCCATGTTACACCATCTTCTTCCCTGTGTCATGGACATAAATGTGCTGGCAGAGAGGCAAGGGTGTCCTGGCTGGACACTTGACTGCCTTCTCCCAGGAGAACCCTCATTTTTAGCTCATGTCGTGGATTTCTTACCTCAGCTGCTGAATGGTGAGCAGCTGCCTTCCCCTGTCTTTTCCTCCTTGTTTTTCTACATCTGGCCAAGATCCCTGAGGAGCACTTCCTTCCTGGTTGTAGAGACAAGAGGGCTTTTGCAGACAGCTGTTCCCCCGCAGATGCCAGACAAATGATGAACCTTCCCCATCCTGAAATTTTGCTCTGCAGTTAAGCCCCATTTTGCCATTCTCCTTACTACATTTCCTAATGGATGTTAAATCATTTGGATTTTTTAAAAATCCCTTTGCTTTAAAAATCCCTATGTGTGCAATCGCTGTTGCGTTAGTTATTGCACCTATCTGTTTTGTCTGAGGTAGTATTTGTGGATTAGTGAGATCCATAATTTGAAAATTATATGTATAAAGAATACGGGAACATGAAAGCAGTGGCATGTTCTGGCAACTGTGAGGATGATCTGCAGGTGCGAGTTGCAATTTGGGAAAATTAGCCCTGAATTTTGAAGGTTGAATGTTAAGTTTGTTACGTCTTGCTTTTGCAGCTTGTATCCGATTGCACTAAGAGTGCCAGTTGGTTACCTCTTTCATATCAACTAAATACAGTTATCTATCTTTTTCTTACATATCAGACCTGCATGGCAATTTTATTTAAGGTTTTTTAAAGTATCAGGGATTATTTTAGATCAAGATCTTGGCTAGTAAAGTATCTAAAATAACAGTTGTTATGTTTTCTTTAAGAGTTCCTTGATACTGTTCATAATATTAACATTGAGCTGCTAAAGTTTCTGGTTTGCTGAACACTACCTCTTTTGTTGCATTTTATGATCCCTAATTTCCTTACTAATAAGCTATGGGTCCTTAGCGTATTTAGCATGTTAGCTGCAACCTCAGCAAACACTGATCCGTCTGTTCTTTGAGTAGGGTGCAAAAAAGGCTAACAATGCACAGAGGGTGCCTAAAGCAACTTGTTCTGCAACGAATTCAGCTGCACAAACGTGACTCAGTGCCTGCTCCTCTCTTTAATTGTCCAGAATAGCTGACTCAAACAGCGTATAAAACTCTGCCTGTACAAAGAGCTCACCTACGCCATTTGATGATTTATTTTTGCTGCTTTGTGCTAAGCATTCTCCAACTATTCCTGCAGGGTGAACCCCTGCCCATAGGACACCATCCACCTCCCCATTGAAAGGACTGAGACCTTTGCAGTTGGCTTCAGCGGTATGTGGAGCCTGTGATCATCTCCGTACAGATATTAGTCCCCAAGAACAGTCCTCCTCCCACCATTGTTTTCATTATTTGCTGGACACCTTCCTCTCCCACTGCATTTTCAGAGATGGACTTCCCAACTCTCCACTCATTGGACTCCCAGCCTCTGGAGGAATAACTTTAGGGATGGATGGGTTGAAAGTTGTGGGGGTTTCTCAAGGGGAGTGCCAAGGGACATTGAATACTCTTAGTCCCATGAAAGTGAAGTAGTCTGTGGCTGCGTGGTCCCCCACCCACACATCCAGCCTGGACTCTCTCTCCTCCTATTAAAGAAAAAGTGAGAAGCATAATGTAAGCACCATCTTCTGAGGTAATCTAATATTTGGAAGCAAGAGGGACAGAATCAAGGAACAAGCCTGATGCTGAAAACAGTGACCGTTGCTCATACCAAGCTATGATGAGCTCTGTGCTGCTGTGAATCTTGTCAGATCCATGCCAAGGACACACATGTGGTTCTTCATAGGATGTGTGTCAGAGCTTACAGGTGGGGCGGCTCACACAGCTGACTCCATGTTCATGTGAATATGCCCCTTCCGTGCTGATTAGACAGGAAAACTCATGAACTTTGGTCAGAGAAGGAGGGTTAGCAAGCAAAGTAACAAATATCAGAGAAGAAACTGTTGTATAAAAGAGAAACAAAAAAAGGAAGGATATGCTGGTAGACATTTGGGAGAATAAGAAAAGCAATAAAAACATATGGAAAATAGTTACGGAGCTACATATTATCTCACCCTAAATTCAGTCACCAAGTGCTGCTCTGGTCTACCCACTGTAAGCTCTTCCCTCCTCTTCATTTTCTCTTACCCTAGCTTCTCTCTCCAGTTCACACAAATTAGCTTTTATTAATCACAGATTTTTTAAATTATTAGCCATGTTTTTCAATTCACTCACCTGTCAGCTAGTTATATCACCATCTCCTTCTTGTGTCCAGGACTTCCGTGTTTTAAATATTCATCCCTCTTCCAATTTTTCAGCCTTTATCTTCAGGGTCTGTCCTCAAAGCTTCCTGACCTTCTGCCCATAACTTCCTTACCATTCTATTCAATGCAAGTGTCTCGTCCAGTAAGTTTTATATCTGCTTTTCCAAAATCCATTTGTACTTCTCCCATTGAAAATGTGTCCAGAGATTGTGCAAAGGAGAGCAGAATTTTCCCCTGAAAGGAAAATCTAGGAAAATAACTGACAAATACACAATCATATTCATTAAGTTTGGGGAGGTAATACATATGAATTTTCTTTTCAAAATTTCCCTTAATATTGGTTTTGTAATGGTGTCACTTTAAAATAGATTATTACAGTACAAAAATATTAAAGATTGAAATTGTCGCATTTCCAAAAAATAGCATGCATTGGATGTTCCGAAAATGTGGGGTATTTTCTTCAGAATTTCCCTTCATTAATGATACCAAAGTTGAAAAGGGCTGCTTTGGTTTACAAGGAATAAAAACTTTGAAATAGTAACRCAAACTACAAAAGCCCTTCCTCTGCACAGCTTTAAATAAAATAACTTGCAATTTACTGTACATACCAAAATACTTTCAGAAGTCCAGGGGGAAAAAAAATTATATGGGAATATTGGGGACAATTCTGTTTCACAACTATCCTGGATGGATGGCTAGCATATTACAAGAACAATCTGATTTTCTTACAGGTAAGAGCATGTTAAGTGTCCAATCCAAGAGTTATGTGAAGAATTCCTGCCAATTTGTGATTGCAAGTATAGAAAAACCTCATGATTTGAAATGTTTCCAACTCAAAGCAATAATATTCTAAATCTTCCTTCTTGGTATGCCAAGTCTATATACTCTTGAAAATTCTTTACCAGTGTGTACTATCATCAAAGGATAATACAAAATTATATGTAATGACTGCCTTTAAAAACATGTCAGTATTGCATTTTAAATACAAGAATATAACTTGATTCCACTGTGAGTGTTATTAAAATCTTCTACATAAAGATGAAATTGTACCTTATTTTAAGATGTATTCCAACCCGTTTCTGTAACAACTGAAAATAGGCTTGTGTGAATTCTTCAACAAACCAATTCTTTCCTAAGTAAAGCTAAAATTACAGAATCAGGTCATATTTCAGTAAAATAAAAGTGTTTTGACATTACTCATGGGCCACATTTTTAAGGCAAACAGAGAAGTTGTTACCTCTTCCATGACACATTTGAGTAGCCACTTCTAAGTGGTTCCAGCTTTGAAATCTGAGGAATTTCTAGCCATGAAAAGMGAATACCTTGTACTTCTGCTCCTCCTGTCACCTATAACTGTGCACTAGTGAGAACAAAATCTTCTCACAGAAACTATTGAATACATTGAACTTTTTAAAATAATTGCACGGTTTTCGTTATGATACAAGCAAGAAATGAAGCACTGGAGTTTACCAAATACAGACTAACTCTTGCTATGATTTTTAGAAATGTTTTAAGTTAGATTTTTCTACTAAAATTCTCTGTTAGGAGTTAATTTCCCTCAGATATGCTTTATTCTCAGCTAGTGGCAATTCTTCTACAAATACAGTATAGTAAACCATATTGTAAGCTAGTATATTAAGCCCAGGCAAAACTGTAGATTCCTACTTTAAAAAAAAAAGAAAAAAAACAAAACAAAACCAACAAAACCAACTTGTGCATTTGGGACAAGTGATTGCACATTCTTTGAGGTTAATATACTGACAGCAGAGGAAAAAAAATTTAAAGCTACAGTAACAATAAATTACACAGAGGAGAAAGTCACATATTAATCTCACTACTGGAAAAGAATCATGAAACAGTGGAGCATCGGATGTAAGGCTGAGGCTTTCCTTAACCCCTTCAAAAAGTGATACCAGATAAAAGGTGGGATAGTGCAGGCACATTTGAACAAACTGCGTCCAGATGTGCACCGTGGGCCTGATCCAAGCTGACCAAGACCGAGGGCAAGACCCTCACTGATTTCAGTGCTGTTCAGAGCTGGCTGTCAGAAAAGTGACTTCTCAGCCCAGTGCCACATCACCAGGTCGTTCCTGCGCTGCTGTGCCAAACACTGCTCCTTCTCTAACAAACTGCCTTTAGCCTTTTGTGTAATGCTTCTGGTTGGTCGTGTCGCAGCATTCCTGGAAAGGGATGGAAAAGCAGATATAAAACTAAGAACAAAATAGGCACTTAGATGAAAGTTCCTTGGAGAGAGAGAGAGAGAGAGAGAGAGAGAACAACTGGGAGAGATAAGACAGAAGTTTTTGCCAGGATGTGTAAGTAAATGACATCAGGCATTTATGGAGGTTAAAGCAGTAATAGCCAAATTTCTCTCAACCTTGAGAGAACTCACTAAGGGCTCTGAAGTGGAGTGAAAGGAAGGGCAATCTGTCTAGTATGCCTGCTTGACGTATGTGCACATCGTCTGTGGATAAGCCTCCAAAACCACAACACTTCAGTATGCAATCTCTTCTTGTGCTGCAGAATTAAACTTATGCATCTCTTGCATTACCTTGGAGGGGACTATGAGCTGATTTTCCAAAGATTTCTAAAAAAGTTGTATACCTTCACTGGTCTGGAAAGAAAATATCCATGCCAATGAAAGGAACACATGGTTTCCTGCTTAGGCTCTCAACTTCTGTTGAAATCTAAATATGAATCTAACCACAAAGYTGTAGCCAAACTCTGTCTTGGTGTCGAATAGCCAAACTCCATTGAAATTCATAGAGTTGAGCCCCACAACACAGCATATAGTTTTTCCCAGTGCTTCTATGCATTTTTGTTTCTTAAACTCACCTCAACCTTTCTACGCTAATCTCTCACTCTCCAATTTTCCAGTATAGATCATTATACAGACATTTTACTTAAGGCAAGATGTCTTTTTGTTGTCAGTGGCAGTAGATCAATGTGGACTAGCCAGTAGAGGGTGCTACTTGAATTTAGGAATAAAACATATCAATAACCTTTAAGAATAATCAGATTTCCGTGCAAATCAGAGGGGTCATCATCTGCTTCCGCCATCAGCGCTAAAGAAACTGAATGATGGTATATTTTTTTCCTGAAATCCTTGTTTCATCTGGTAGTACAAAATGCTGAGGAGTGATCTAAGTGAAGCTTTGGATGCTTTGACAGCAGTCTAAATGGCACTAGATACTACTGCTCAGAAATAAGCATTGCATACACAACCCAATACTCTTGGATCACTTTGGTAGACTTCTTGTTTTGTATTCTCTCTACCGATAAATTGGAAGTTAGATTTCCACTCAAGGTCAGGTTTTTACCTCTTTGCCTTTTACCAGACCAAACCAATCTGCTTGAAATTTCATAAGTGTGTTATTCTGCCAAAGTAGAAGTTTAATGGAAAGTTTGAGGTAAATTCAACAAGATGTTTGGGAGACACGAGGGTTCAAAAAAGGAAGCGGTTTCACCTCTTGAAAATTTTCCTAACATTTTTTTTGGCTTATAGTAACTGCAAAATGGCTTGGCTGAGAAACTAGAGATTTGTTTTAATCTTTTGTAGATGGTGATTTCTGTTTCCTTTGGCTTCTTTTGGGGTGCTTCAGGGGGCAATTATTTAGTCGCTAAAAGACGTTTATGCAAACATTTAAGGTTCCTAAATCCGCATGTCAGCTTTTATAGGGCTTATGAAATCCACAATAGTGGAATGCAGCCTTCCCAGACTGCATAGACTTTTTCATAGGGTAACACTTGTGATCAGGGCAGGGCAAACTTCGTTTCAGAAAAGACTCTAGTAGGTTTCAGTTGCCTTGTGAGAAGCTCTGAAAAGTCCCACCCACAGCACAGTCAGGGCCTCTGAGACCTGCTTGAGGCAAAGGCCATTCCCATAAAGGCATTTTGCTTCCCTTTTGTCTCTACATCTGCTTAGAGCTCTCTTACTTGTCTCTGTTCTCTGCACGTAAGTCTCTTGGCAGGATTTGAGGGAGAAGATATTCTTCACCACAAATCTAAACTGGTTCTGTAAGCTATGCCTCTCCCAGTGTGTGGCCAGAGGCARGCCTGTATGTAAAGGTTTACCCCAATGGCATCCAGGAAAAAAATCAACTTTTGCATTCTTCTCACTGGTTTGTAAAATGTCTTGTACTGGCTCCGAGGACCACATCTTTAAGTGTAGTTAGATTTTCAGTAGTTAAGCAAAACTTTCCGTGATGAGGTTTGAAGGTAATCTGAACTTTCACAGTACATGATTCGTTACTCCTATTGGCCCAAAGTCTAAGGAGTGAAGCAATTTACTGGCAGTGTTTTTTGTAGAATAATATTAAGAAAAAGCTGAGGTTCCTAATGATTTATGAACAGAATATGGTCAGAATTAGCACCAACCTGGTGAAGATGATACTGTTCCATTTTTGAGATTTTTGTTCTGCTCCCAACTTCTTAGATTTACCATGAATTATATCCTTTTCAATCCAAAACTACAGAAATAAAGAGGTAGGATCCAAAAATATAAGTCAGAAAGAATTTGTGGAATTTTGGGAAACTTGAAACCGGGCTGTCAGAAAGGAATGAGGGAGGTATGCAAAAAGTATAAAAGGATTAATATTACACCTGCAGGTAGAATTATCTTCCAAAGTACAGAACATTTTCTGAAAATAATTTAGTGTTATTGAAATGTTGACTAGAAGGAATAGTGTGTAAAACCAGTCCCGAGACAGCCATTGCATTATGAGCRAGATGTCCTTCTGTCACCCATTCCCTCTTTTCTACTGTCTCCCACATCCAGCTTTACTGTAGAATCTATTTTATGAAAGGAAAACATATTTTGAAGAAAGTCTTGCTTATAGTCACCTATCAGCCTGGTATGTATGCAGTTACTGGCCCAGAGTTTTATGTGTCAGTAAGACAGCTAGTAGTGCCACAGAAGTAAAAAATTGGTACCTTAGAAGATTATGTGCTAAATTTGCATTGGTTAAACTAGTGAAATCCTGGTGAGTTCAAAGAGATATGGACTTGGTAGGGAGCAAAACATGCTAACAAAATTAAGTGAAGAAAAGTAGAAGTGGCAACTATGTCAAAAGCGGGTGAGAAGTGAAAAATAAAGAATATCTAAAAGCTATAGAGAAAATGGGTTCACAAAAATTTGTTTCTTTCCCCTTGAGGGCAAAGGGAAAACAAGGACATAATTATTTTCAATGAAAATCCTCATTACATTTAACAAAATGGCCACAATGTATAAGTCTGCAGCCTGTTTACAAAGACTTTGTAGGCTTCACTTTGCTAACCCCTTCTATAGAAGGAAAGTCTGCTCTGGATGATTTTCAATCCATTTGTTTTTTCTCTTCCACCAGACAAAAGTGTTGAGAAAGCACTGATAAACAGAAGACCAGAAATGGAAAACAGATCAGAAAAAAGCAATGCTAGGACACCTCAGGGGCAACCCTGAATGTTGTCCCTCTTCAGATGGTTTCTCAGGAAGACACATTTTTCATCCTGCAAGTAATTATGAGGACCAGTCACCATCTAAAGGAAATTTCTTCATTAAAATCCATTTGTCTTGTAATTCCTCTGTTTGCAAATCTGTGGGATTTTTTTTCATCAAACAAGTCCATCACCTTTCCCATACTTGAAAGGGAAGCTCCAACAAAGAGTGCTTGCAGGTTCATTATTTGGCTCAGTTATTTGCCAGATGTGAGTGAGGCAGTGTTTTGGCTAGCCCATATGCTCTAATGTAATATTAAACCAAATAAAAAATTAAATGGGGTCCAAGTGCAGACCTGCAGCTAAGCATTTTATGAAAAAAGGAAAATTCCTGAAATTTTATCTTCACTCTTGAGATAATCTATATTATTTATGCCAAAACCATAAATTAAGCTCAATATTCTGTTAGAAATATGACAAAAATCCACTATTTTTTCAATCCAAATAATCTCCAGCAACATTCACCCTATTTTACCTTCAAGATAAAATTGCAATGTCTGGAAGGACTGCTTGTAAGGGATTCTGACCTCCGTTTCCAATGCTCCTCCTGAGAACTACAGGCTATCTGCAGACCTGGTTTCCATGTGTCTCAATTTATAATCATATCAAGAAATTTATTTCACCAAACATCCTTAAATGGCAAAATTCTGTTTCTGGCTGGCAATTCACAAGAGTCTCTGAATTATTAACTCATCGACAACTGTCTAATGGCAGGTTAGCTGCTGGTACAGTTACAGCCTGATTGAAACCTGTATAAAAAGGATTGTTGTATGAAAACATTTGTTAATTGATTTATTTTTCCTCTGTTTGCCAAAGGATGGTTTTGGAAGGTTGACAACATGTTTATCATTGTGATTCCAAAGTCTGCTTGCAAGATTAATTGATCTTTTCCCGCTTTATCATTGTTATATTTATGAAAATGTACTTTACATGTTTTTATGATTTTATGTATTCAGTTGTTATATAGAATAGATATCATAAAACACTATCCTGAAGAAAAAAGGCATGAAATATGTATTAAGGCAACAGAACCCACATGAGGAAGCTCAACAAAAAAATCTAATTGCTGGTGTCACCTGATGGTGGAGATCTCTGACACAAAGTCTGTTCTTTACTGGAGGATGTGCTTTTAGTACCAATCTGCAGCTAATATAAAAGCTGTAAGATAATTTTGCTGAAAAATATTCTTTTTCATTTACTGTTTGCAACACTGGGTCCATATAGTTCCACAAAAGACCTGTTTTGCTTTGGGGTTTTTTTGGAAGATCCTGCTTGACTTGAACGAGCTTTGCACCAGGCCTCCGTTCTGGACTAGATAAAACTCTTCCATCAGAATTTTTCTGCCATCCATTGTAGACCAATTAGGAGGAACCAGGAGATTATCTGAACCTTGAGGTGCATGGATAATTATGAAAATTGCTTCTGGCTTTTTTATAGGAAGGATGCAAACATTACCCTTGTAATTGTTTGAAAACTCTCTAAACTATCCCTCAAATAGGATTTGTTTAGTTTCTTGGAGCTGCTCTGGGATGATATGCATTCTTCACTTGCAATCCATCATCCGTGACCGATCACCCACTTGTGAGTAGCACAGCCATCTTCAACTAATTCTGGTATAAATTTGAAACTACATCACAGCATGACAACATTAATTTCTTTCGTTCTCTGCATATGTATTGACAATAATAAATAGGCAAATAAATAGGATAGTAACTAGGATTTCATCTGTATATGTGCATACATGCACATATATAAACACTTATGAAAGAAAGACAAAAGACAGATGCATGCATGGCCTAGAAAAAAAAATCGTAGGTAAAGAAATACTTTTTCATGTATATGAAAAATAGGTACAATTTATACAGGTTAAATTCCATATACCTGTATTTGTCCTCAGCCGTACACATGTGGGTGATTGTACACATATATGAATGTCAGGACTTAAAGAGAGGAACAAAACAGTGTAGACTAACATCTGTTCGAAACAATATTGAATTTGTTCTTAGTGCAAACTGACAGGAATGGAATGATGTTGAGACAGCCCTTTTGTTTAAAAAGCTTTTTTAGTTGTTTGAAATTTGGGCAAGAGAAGGCTTAGACCTGCCTGGGTTTGTAGCATTTTGCCCTAGCACCTCCACAGTTAATGAGTGTAGCAAAGCTTTGTGAAAGTTGTGGTTGAAATACTTGTCCAAAGCAGAAATAAAATATACAGAAGTTATTACTTACATTTCAAAGCAGCTGTGATTAGCCATAAAAAAATAAGCTTAGTAACTATTACAACAGTGAATATCTTAAAATACTTCTAGCAAGAACTAAACTGTGATCACATTAAGGCCTTTTGATACAAACTTCTAATTTGGCAACAAACTGTTTGCTTGGAAATCAAGCTGTAGTAGCTAGAAATTACTCTAGGTTTAAGCAAACATTGTTCAGAGTTTAATCTTCCATTTGTTGTGGTTAACTCTTATTTGTCTTCCCCAGGGAAATGGAGATTGCCATGTCATTATTAGCTGTCCTCCCTCTGCCTCCTCTCCCTTTCCCTCCAGTTGTTTCCACTTAAATGGTACCAACCTTCAGGAAACAAAGACCATCCTTCCTTGAAGCAGCAACCTGAGAAGTCTTTCAAAACATATGCTTTAAAGAGGAAATTATTATCTTCATATAAAAAGTATTCAGCAAAGAAGGATTTGTTTTCCATTTGTGCTTTTCCTTGAGCTAAATGTAGGGAAGTATACAGAAGACATTAAGAGACTCTCCATATATGTCCAAGGCCTTAGAGATACAAGACTTCGCTGTCTAGACTTCTTGTTACATTTACACTCTTGCTTGTCAATGAAGCGCACATCCCCAGTGGGCTGGGAGCAAATTCGCACCCCTGAATTTTGCCTAGGTACTCTGCCTTGCAAGAGAGCCACGCTCCTTCCTGGTCTCCCTGCCTGCCTGAGTCTGTGCTCCTGGGATCACGGCTTTCAACTCAAAGGAAAAACCCGCCTTTTCCTCTGAATAACCTACACAACAGGGACCTTCTACTCTAAACTAACATGCTTTTTGAGGGGGGTGGAAACTATGTTGTCCAACCTTGTGGGGCTTGACCAAAATCCAGGTGTCGCAGACCCTGGATATACCCTAATCTTTAGACCGTTGTACAAGAAGTAGGCATCAACCAGTTTCTTCAGGGAAGGTGCCTACAGGTCATGAAYTCAAACCCATCCAGAAGTGTTACATGCTCTTTGAGCAAAGAGAGAATTAAGAATACTTTGTTAATAATTCTTAAATGGAGCTAAGCTGAAAATAGTCACTTAATCACCTCAGGTGAGCAGCCACACTTCTGGACATGTACACTTTCAGTGAGCTACATGTGCTGGGGAGCTTCCATCAGAAAAGATATGTGCATGTGTTATCTCAGGCATTTTGATGCATAAGAATATGAAAGTGGTCTGACTGGGTCACACCACAGGTCAATCCAGCTCAGAGTCCTATTCTCAAAAAAGTCAAAAAAAGGATCCCTAGGGAAAGGTGTAAATGATGCTACTCAAGAATACTCATCCATCATTCAACTATTTGTGCCTCCTTGACTTTTTGAACGAGTTGTCTTACATACAATAATTCTCAGTGGATTTTGAAATCGTGTAAACTTTCAGCATCAGAAACACCCTGCGATAATTCCACAGTTTAACTGCATGTTGACACAGATGGATTAGGGCCAGCTTGTTTTAATCTCTCTCCTGGACCTGAATTACACTCTGGGAACTTAAGTGCCATTTACAGTTCACTCCTGGTCCCCTAAACTGGTGACTTGGTTGAACAAAATCTGAAAGCCAAATACCTGCTAGTCCCACTGAAGCTTAAATTTGTTGTTGTTACATTTAAGGTATTTTTCTAGGGTGACATCGCAGTGTTGTGCCAGGACTGAAGTCTTAAAATTGGGCCACTTATTAGACTTGTTCAGCCCTGCCTTTCACAGACTGTTTTGTTTTTTGTTTGTTCCTTCATATTAAGTACATTTCCCTTGCTAACATTTGCACTGTTTTCTTTTCTTTTTTTTTTTTTTTTTAGTCAACAGAAATAGCATGTATTAATGACAAGTACAACAGGAAGAATAAGAAACTTACATTTTAAAAAATCCAATCAGACTAAGCTGAGGTAAGGTTTTAGGACACTGAAATCCAATTTCCCTTCTTAGGGGGAAATAAAAATTCTGTTCAGATCTTGGACAAGAAACAGCAAGGAAAAGTATTAAGTATCACATTACTTTTTGATGGAGGAATGGAAGCAAAAGTATTGCTGGTAGCAGTTTGTATCTTTAACTCACATTGAACAACGAATAATCAAAAGATAGAAAGAAAAAAAATCTGATTTGTATTGCCAACATTTTGGTTTAGTCTTTTTTATCTGTCTTTTTATCTGTTGCAAACCATCCATTTGTTTGACTATAACCCACAGGTCATTTTCTTACCATTGTACATGCCATTCCCACTGTGGTATTACAGATAGGCAAAGCAGATAAACAGAAGCAGCGAATAAACAGTCTTCAGTGTGATGAATGCAATTTATAATTAACATGGACAGGGAAAAGTTTCTAAGCAGAGGTTTAGAAAAAGTACAAGTCTTGATGTTCAACTTGTTTCTAAATTCATCTGTGAACCACTGATAAAATAGAATGAGAAAAGTCTTTGTAAAGTAAATGATATATTATTACACAAAATAATAGGAACATGCAGTGCTGTAAGTATGAATTAGGCATCCTGTGGTTTACTTTTGCAACATATAAACATACTAGTCAGTCCAATGCTGAAAACAGAGCCAGGAATTCAGTAACCAGTGTCCCTTGTCCAGTTATTAGTGACTCCCAAAGCTCCTTGCTATAAAGGACCCATATGGAACTACTCATGTGAGTAAGGCAAACTGCCAGAGCAAGCTATATATAATGAGTAATAATATAATAGCCAGAAATCGAGAGTATAAATATATGAAGCACAATTAAAGCTCACTGAATTCAATTAGATTTTTCTATTGGATTTGTTGACATTAAATCACGACGGGAAAGGAAGATTTGCTTAATGTACACCTAAAATGATACATATAAGGACATCATTATTAGTCATGCTACCCGTACATTGCATCTGTTGAGTGAAGGCTTAACAGAGAATTTCTGATACTGGATTTGGTAATTTTTGAGATCGGAAATCTTCGTCTAAAACCTTATGAAATTTCAAGGTTGCTTGAGTTCTGACAACACATCAGGGTTGGTTTTTCCCATTGCATAGTGTGGATACATTCTTAGGGGAATGATCATCCTGCTTACCAGTTTGGTTTAGTTGTCAGCAGCAGACATTGGGCTTTCTTCACTAGAACATTAATCCATAAAGACTCATTATCATTTATTTCCAAGTTATTGCTGAGCCAGAAACAAACAACTTCATTTTGATGGAGTGCCATTCACTTTCTCCATTTACTGAGCCAGCCTCTTTCTGTGTTAAGTTCTATAACTATGATATTAATGTTCAAGTCATGAACATCTCTCCAAATTTCATTAATACCCACTAAGTCAAATTAAGCCCATAAAATGAGCAGTTCTCATCTCTCTTGTTTATTACACTGGATCCTAGCACAGGCAGATAATTAAAGACATTTCTTTTCTTCATGCTCCTTGGTGCCTTGATTAAGGCTGTTCTCGACAGTCTGACATTCCACTAAGTGCATGTCTTCTATTCTTTTCCCCTTTTGCTGTAAATTTAACAGTCTTCCAATTAGTGCAGAGGGCTGGTGAGACAAGGACCATTTACCTTGTGTATTCACTTCTCTGCTTAGAAGGTGGACCATATTGCCTTCCACAAATGATAGCTTCTGCAAAAGAAATCTTTCTCTTTACCATACTTGTCTTGCCAGTACTTCTGCCTGTTTGCTCTTCTTAAGACTAGGGAATGGCAGCAATGGGAGGTGCAGACCTTGTTAGTAGGATTCCTAGTAGTGCTACAGCCCAGGGATAACCCAAGGAATCTGCCATTATCTACAGAGTTCCTTCATCGTTTAAGTTAGCCCAGGGATCTTTCCTGCTCCTAAAGAATCCAGTTGTTAGGATGTCCAAACTTCTAGTAATCTTCCCCCAGGCACATAATTCTTCATTCTTAGAGGTTTAGAATAGAATATGATCATCTCTGAGCTCTAATGCATTATGATACTTGGGGTCAGTGTGCATTACAGAGTTTCTCACTGTCTTTTATAGCACTGACATGTTATAAAAGCATAGTACACAGCTCCAAAGCTTCAAATTCATGTATGGATTGCTATTTTGTGTACATTTTAAAGGTCATTCCAAGAAAACAGTCATATGAATATAATGACTAGTTGACCTCCCAACAAATTTGGATTGCTGGGAGGCAAAACATAGGGTATAATTTTAGAATAGAGAATTTTCCATTTGTAAATGCTCAGCAAATCAAGTAAATTGGAAAATGAAACAAATTTATGAAACAAACACAGCTCTGAGTGTACCATCATTACACATGACTACCTCATAGATGTCTTTGTGACATAATACATTTTGTGTTTAATAACCTGTGTTTTATACCAAACGTTATGAGGGAAAGTAGTGGGCACCAGCAGTATAAATAAGCAGAAATTAAACTACTTTTCTGTATGTTATACATGGACTAAGTCTTTGGTCACAATAATATAACTTTGATTATTTTATGGTAGAATTAAAAATAACATTTACTCACTTTGCATAGTTTGCTAAATCATCTAAATCATCTAAATCTACATTTGATGAATATGGCTAACAGGACTGACATGCATTAAGCAAACCAGAACTAAAAATTATTTAAATACAGTTTTATTGCTGTCCCAAAATTCCAGAGGAATACTTCTGCCCATCAGCAGGCATATGCATGGAAAAAGTGCTTCTGAAATCCTAAACCTAACATTTTCCTTTTAACCATCATGAATGTCCTTAATGTAAAAAACTGATCCTTTAATAAATTAGAGATTAGGTAAACTCTGAAAAATGCTTTTTATAGGCAAGAACTAGTCCTGATGAAAAGCTTCTGTGACTATGTTTACTTGTATCTCCATTGTTTCCTCGATGAGGAAGAAGATCAGTCCAGGAAAGAGTCCCTGGCACCTTCAGTGAAAAGCAGAAATTAAGGGACCTAGTAAATTTAAGAGACATTTGCTTTTAAAATTATGGTTTATATGTGTTGTCTCAGCCAGTACAAGCTTGTTTCAGGATGATTAGTAACTGTGTATTTTCCAGTGTGTTGGAATAGGCAAGGATTTTACATTTGCTAGTCAATGCACGGTCAACCTTGTTACAACAAAGAGATTAGCCTCAGACAAACAGAGACACACAACGTCTGGGAAAAAATTATACTAGTGCTCTCTTAGGACTTGTACTTCTTGCATTAGATAGTGAAAGAAAAGAAGTCAGTGTAGAATGCTACTTTTACAGCCTAATTTTGCAATTCCTTGCTATCATCTTTATTCGTAGAAGCCGTCTCATCAGCAGCACTGGTGGGACTATTTTCTTCATTAAAGCCTTCTCCAACTTCTGGTAGATGAAGATTCGGAGACATAATTAAAGATTATTTCTATTACTTTCAAATCTGGCTCTTCAAAAGGAAGAGTTGGACAAAAGAATCTGATTACACATTGAGACTATTTTAACATCATAAATCTACAGGTAGAAATTAGTTTTCTCTGTCTCCACTTCAAGTATATAAGAACTTGTGTTGCTCCATTATAGGCTGGTAAGAAATTGTGTGAACACAGGTAAAAGCCTTGTTGAACCTGAGCTAATAAGCCTTGCTGAGCAGAAAATACGTTACCTGAGAACTAAGGCTGCCCTACACATGTTCACATAGCTTCCGTACAGAGTTATCATGTGTATTTGATCTTCAGTCTTTTGGGACTACCTCTTTCCCAATGCTTCTTCTGAGGAAAGACAAGCTACAGAGGATGGGGGACTGCACCATCCAAAGGGGAATGTGGTATAAATAACACTGGAACAGGCAGCCCGTTCAACAAAGGCACTTAGYGCCTGAGTGTTGCAAACCCAGTCTCCTCTTTCAGGGTGCCAGACGGCTTCTGCTCAAGCATTGTGGTGCTTCTGAAGCAGCTTCCTTACACCGGGTCTGGAATAAATGTGAGTGGAGTCTGATAATGTCTGCCCTTTTGTAGTGACATAAACACCCCCAGAGGCATCTGTCTGGTCCCAAGAGAGACTTGAGTAGCCTCACGTTTTCTTTACACTGTCTCAGCTGTGCAGCATACCTAAAGTCTACACAGCAGGACATGGAGTTGGGGGTGAGGGGTGGAAAACCAGAATACCAAATTCTACGTGATATCCGCTGGGCCCGCAGAGGATCTGGATAAACTGGCTTTCACCTAATTTGCATTGCTTCAAATCTATTTCTACATCTGCATTCGCTCCCTTAATGTCTCCTCGCACTGAGTTCCCATCCAGAAGTTCAAGGAGTTTTATCTGGATGTTAAACAGTCTGGGAAATCATTGCAAAAAGAATTTGCAAGAGTAATCAGGCAAATGTTTAGAAAAAATTACTCTGCTTATACCCTCTTCTGTTCAAGCAAACGATTTTACTGTCAGATATTTTCAAACAGAAAAGCTGAAGTATAGGCTGGTAGTCATTAACAGTGTACCAAATACGAGTTCCAAAACAGGAACCTGGATCTAAGCGTAGACCCCAGCCAGAATAGAAGTGCACTGTATGACCTATTTCTCCCACCTCACATAATCCAAACAACTCAAACTTCTCTTTTTGAATACATGACAGTCACAACACACTAATTGCAACTAATCTGCAGGCCAAGAATTATTCAGAACAATTACATGGTAGAGTTTCCAAAATCCATGTATCTGAGAAAGTTTCCACTTGTAGATTTTAAACTGGAAAAGTACAGATGCTAAAAAATACATAGTGCTGCACAAAATATCTCCTAAGCTTGGACAGTAGTTTATTTATCTTTCTTTCATTCTTTCTTTCTATCTTTCTTTCTTTTTTTTTTTTTTTTTTTCTCTTCCTCATATAGGCTACGGGCTTGATCCCAGGTGCCTTACTTTCTAGGTAAGTAATATAAATTATAGTGTGGATTCATTTTCATTTTGGCAATAAATACCACACTATGGACCTGGTAAATGTTTTTTTGTGGAAAAATACACTGTCAAAAGTTCCCAGCCAGTTCTAATTGTAAGTTTGTTTCTGGAAAGGGAAAAATGAAAGGGAGGAAATATAACCATATTTGTTGGGCAAATCACATGCTAAATGCATCCTTCTGGTGGAACAAACAGATGTGGAACGACAGGCAGAGTCATCCAAAAAATCAGTCTTTGAGTTGGCAGCAGGAGATTTATATTCTAGTCCTGGCTCTGTCACTGACTGATTTGGGCTTTATTTTCCAGCTCTTCGCCTTTTTGTATCCCTTATGTGTCTTGCCTATTTAACTTATAAAAACTTTGACATAACAGCATTCCGTTAAAATTTGTAGCTGTTCTGTGAAACCCTGGACACTCCATGGTAGCAGTACTGCTGCATTAGCAACGTCAAGCTCTAGGGACATCTCAGCCTAGATCTGAGTAGGCAAAGGTAGGAAGAGTTGCTGCAGCACTGGCAATAAGAGCTTCTTAGGAGCAGTTTTTATGAGCCAGTTCTAGCAAACCAGGCTGAGCTGTTTCCAGCACAGCACTCAGCCTCTAGTTGCAAGTGCAACCCTCCTATTCATCTCCATTGTCCAGGGAGTTCTCTGTCTGCTTGCGTAAATTTAGAGCTTTGACATGAAGAGGATGGGGCTTTTCTCATCGTCAGGAACTTTTCCAGTTAGGGACTGATACTGTTACTATTTACAACCAAAAGAACTTCTTCGATGCCACAGAGGGATACGAGCATAAGCCAAGGTCAATGGGATAAAATCAGCCCCCAGTGCAAAAGATCAAACCTTTGAAACCCTAGTGCTTGACAGGTTAGTTGTTGGTGTTTTTTCCACTTGGCTGTATGGAGTTTAGGCATTAGGTCAAATTCTGCTCTCACAACACTGTGAGTCTGGGAGACGTGAAGTTAATGTCAAAGTCAGGTGACTCTAGCACTGTGCTTGCAACGTTTATCAATAAACGTGTTGCACATACTGCTAAATGCATAGTTTATTCTCAGTGTTAAAATGACACATGGTATATTTCTAAAACTAGAAATAATTGTTCTTCAGTAATATATGAACCGGTATGCATGTGTTTTATGGAACCTTCCTCTGTGTAAAAAGGACTGTTAGATTGTAACACCAGGTTTTATTTCTTCCTCTTTTTTCATTTCATTTTTAGCCATTTAGGAGGGTTTTTTTTTTTCTATTTTTAGTTGCCTTAACTCATGCTTGAATTTAGTAAATTACTCTTTCCAAATGCTCACAGGGAGAGTCTTTTGAATTAATGGAGAAAGCTAAACTCACTCCCATTCTGCAACTAAATTAGTATATTACATGCAATTATTTATGATTCATCCAAACTGGCTTCCCACAGCTCCATAAATCTTATAGAGTCAGAACACTGTGGCATCATCTCTGCTGATAGTTTTCATTCTTTTGCCAGACATAATGCTCCTTGAACTAGAGAAAAACTCTTCCTACTCAGCAAGGACCAGTTACACTGCTGGCACCAGCAAATTTAGGGAACTGTGTCCAGCCTGACAGAAGAAAAGTAGGTATTTCCAATGGGACTAAGCACCTACGTCCAAAACTGCAGTCTTCTAAATTCCTGCTCATTTGTTGCCACACCCTGGAGGTGCCTAAGCTCCGCAGGCGCCAGCTTTTCACATTAAAATTCCCCAGACTCCTGAAATTCTGCTGTGGGCATGACCAGAAATGCCTCTCGTGTCATGGCACTGAGTTTGCTCACGCCCCGGCACCGTCAGATCTAATGAACTGAGCTTTCCTGCACCTGCACCCTTCTTGCCCAAGGGGTAGAGTCGGTGAACATTCCCAAAACACAGAGAGCTGCTGCTCTGCGAATTGCAGTGGCAGCAGTTGCTGCTCTCCTCTGCCGTGTTCGAGAGCTCCTTGGTCAAAGCTTTTACTCTAGATGTGGGAAAGCTGGGTTTTACGCCCTCCTGCGCCCGAGGAGATCAAAACCCACACCCTTGCCATGAGGCCGGGGCTGTCCTGGGTGAAAGTGGTCTCCACCCTACCCTTTGAAGCTCTTCCACCCTACAGGAGCAAACCACAGCTTTGCAACGGYTATGGAGAACATGTGTGAGCATAATGCTTCGAGGGGTTATGGCCCTCGTGGGTGAAGACAAGGGAGGTTTCGGTGCCATTTCCCTCCCTTAAGGAGCTTCTGGGTATTAGCTCCTAGGTCAAACATATAAATGGTCTTTTTGGAGCACATATGGGAAGGGGCTTCCCCGGTGCTGCTCCATGGGATGCCGAGGAGGCTGGCAGCGGTGCATTTCACCCAGCGCCTGTATCAACCCTCCTGGGTTGACGCTGCCGCTGGAGGCTCTGAGCACAGCTGCAGCTCCTCCTGGCTGGCTCTCCCAAGGGCCTCATGAAGGCTGAGTTTCTCAACAACTCCTCTCCCCAGAGAAGCAAAACAACACCACCACCGAACAATGACCCAGTGCAGCATTTCAAGTACATACGACATCATCCATCACACTCCACCTCCCAGCTGCCCTGCAGTCCCACACGCCGCCGTAGCTGCAGCCACCCCACCGAAGCCCAGCAGGCACCCTGTCCCCCTGCGGCACCCCTGCTGCCAGGTGGCAGGGATGCTGCTTGTCCTCATTTCCCATGGTCCTGGAGCTCTGCCCTTGCAGCTTGCTAAAGCTATTGTCTATTTGTCAAATGGCTTGAGGAAAATGGTGAACTGGGTTTCTTCTTTCAGAGGTTTTGGAGAACAAGTTGCATACTTCTCCGAATATGCATCTATCTGGGTGACAACCCTGCCAGCCCAGGGCTGCCCAATTCTGCTAGCAAACATTGTTTCCCAGGGTAATTTTCACAAAGTAGTAGCAGCCTCTGGGACCCCAGTTCACACTGAGCTTTTTGTTTCTCCTTGACTGTTGGAAGTCTCCAGTGACTCTCCAGTTTCTAGCAGTGAAGTCATATGTGACACTCAAGTGCCCTTCAGCCTGTGTCCTTTTTCATGTGATAGTTCGGATTCCTTGGCGCACAAAGTCAAACCGCTACCCCACTTCATAAGCTTGAATGAGTCCTTTGGCTCACCAAGTGCATTGTTCAAAGGTTAATTCTTGATTTTCAGTGCACTTCTTTGACTTCCTTAGGCATGATTCCAGTGGAAGTAAAACTTGCAACATTAGTCTGTCTGCATATCTGTGCCATCGACAGTGCATTTTGCCTCCTTTGTCTGATGTCAAACAAACCTGACAGGGGAATACAGGTTTGACAGGAGAGGTGGGGCCTGAGCATTGGCAAGTTCTCCTCAACAGGTATTGCCAGCTGATTTCTGTAGTGAAATACGTGTATACATGTTGCATGGTACATATATATCATTGCCAAAATGCTCTTCAGAAGCGGGTTAGAGATATACAAAGATAAGAGAAAATTTCATTAAAACTAGTCGACAGACAGAAACAGGCAGGAAAGCAGCCTTCACTACTGTCCGTATTCAGAGAATTAATTATTGCAGGGCTAGAGACAGAACTGGGGTTAGTGTTTGAGAGGGCAGGTACTGCACGAACAGGTTTATGAATGTGTCCTGTGCAGCTTACCAGACAAGGACAAGGGCTGGACCTGGCTAGAGGCAATTGGTTATAGCTACCTCAGGAGCAGTTAGGGGTATATTACTAATGCTAGGGATCCATACCCACCCCATAAATAACTATATAACATTGTTTGTGGAATTAATTTTGATCTGGTCATTTATAAGGGATATGTTCATCTAATTTTAACCCTTTTCACTATGAAGCAACTGCAAGGTTGCCTCTCCAACTTTGGTATTCTCTGTTTGAGTACAACAGTCATACATGTTTTGTTTTTCCTGTGGTTTGCAGTATTCATGACTTTTTTCTGTTATAGAAGCTGACTACACTATAATCACTTCCAAATACTCCCCCTGACAAGGATAAATCAGCCTATGCTGAGCTCTGGGCTGCTATGGCCAGATTGCTGCCAATATCAAAGCCTGTTTAAAAGTAGCTGGGGGATCTCAGCGCTGCTTTGCAGATACAGATGTTTAACGTTTCATTACCAAAGTTTTAAGCTAGCCTCCTCTGCGTGACTAAACTGAAATCTTTTCAATATACTTAATGCTGCAGAATCAACTATTGTTGAAATAAAACTATCTTCTGTATATCTTCTCCTGGGCTGGCAGGTGCTGCTGGCACGTACAGCGAATTACTGTTTACCCCTCCTCCAGCAATTCCATACACTTCTAGAGTATTTCAGCCCTGGCAGGGCTTCTAGCAGCTCCAGCAGTCTGCGGCTCCTCTTTGCTTTACTCCTAGTGCCCTACATGGTTGAGTAACCACTCAGAGCTGAGGACCGTGACCAGTCCGTTTCTAGATGGTCAGCCCTGCAGAGCACTGTCCTTGCAGGACCCCGCCAGGTGGAGAGGATGGCCTGGAAAAGCCCAGGTGTGCTCAATGCCGTGGCTGGCACGGATCATGAAGCTGTCTACTATACTACTCAGCTGTGCTTTTGCTATTTTCATGCACTAAACACCTGCACTTCTCAAGCTAGAGGGCCTTGTTGTTACTTACAGATAGTAATAAAAGCACTGAATGTCTTTTTCTGTTGAAAGAGAATCTCCCTGGTCATATATCAGCAAAGAAAGTTCAGAAGATCCCATTGTTTTCATCTGTTTTTACAGCCAGGGAAATATTTTTTGGAATCATATCCTGGGCTGCATAGAAAGAAGCATAAACAGCAAGTCAAGGGAGGTGATTCTCCCCCTCTGCTCGCTCTTGTGAGACCCCACCGGAGTACTGCATCCAGTTCTGGGGTCCCCAGCACAAGAAAGACATGGACCTGTTAGAGGAGGTCCAGAGGAGGCCCACAAAAATGGTCAGAGGTCTGGAACACTTCTCCTATGAAGAAAGGCTGAGAGAGTTGGGGTTGTTCAGCCTGGAGAAGAGAGGGCTCCAGGGAAACCTTACTGTGGCCTTTCACTACTTAAAGGGGGCTTATAAGAAAGATGGAGAGAGACTTTTTACCAAGGCCTGTAGTGACAGGACAAGGGGCAACAGTTTTAAGCTGAAAGAGTGTAGGTTTAGACTGAACATAAGGAAGCCATTTTTTACAATGAGGATGGTGAGACACTGGAACAGGTTGCCCAGRGAAGBTGTGGATGCCCCMTCCCTGGAAGTGTTCAGGGTCAGGTTGGATGGGGCTTTGAGTGATTTAATGAAAGATATCCCTGCCCATGGCTGGTTGGAACTAGATGATTTTTAAAGATCCCTTCCAATCCAAACCATCCTGTGATCCCATGTTTCTATTATTCTATGAAGAAAATGAGCTGGTTGCACTGACAGGAAAGTAGTACCTTGTAAGGCTTTAAACTAAGTTTGTTATTCTATTTGTTTGATGTTTAGCAGCTCTTGTAAGACTGACTCACATCCTAGCTTTGGTAGTGACTGATTAAAATCACTGCCTCCTTTCTTCCAGCAAGATTACAGACCAACTGATTTCAGTAATGTCCTGCATGACATCACACCTTGGGAGGTGAAATTTGATGAAGTTCAACACAAAACTATAAACAAAAGGAAACACTGATAGATAGTTTAAAATGACATCCAGAAGCTTTGTGAAGAGCTAACTAGAAGGACTGCTTCAATAATGTTAGGTCATACAGTAATGAGATATCTTGTCCCTTTAATTTTGGGAAACACTGTATTTGCATGAGAAAGAGCACATTTGCAATGGCACCTGAAAAATGCAAAATTTCAACTAAGGAAAGATCATTGTAGTTTCCAAAATAATTCCATTTTCATGAAATTTCGATCAGAAAGGACTATATTCAGTCCTTTAAACAGAGCTCTTTTCTCCTCAGCACACTTTAGAACATATATCACTCCACGTGGCAGCAGATACTTTAGGGCAAGACCGCAGGCAAGCATAAATCAACAAGCCTATACCAAGACCAGCAAAGGTGAGATGGCTTAAATCAATTTAGAATATGGCCTATCAGTTGTATAAAAGTGCTCTTGTAAATGATAAAGTGACAAAAATGTGACTTTCTTTTATGAATTAATTAATCTGTGCTAACTACTAAAGGAAGTGAAAGGATCTTCAGACACAGGAAAAAATATACAGAAGCTTTAGAATATGATGAAAATTTTACACAATAACCTCTCCTGGTAGGACTGATTTTTGACTTTTTCAGGTACAGCAGACTTAGACCTTGCAAACAYGTTGCACATACAAGAATATATATGAAGCATTTTGTGACTATTTTCATGGGAGATATATTTACAGCAGAAGAGTGAATTTGTGGACTGCCCCTGTTTTATCCTGCAAGAATTCACAACTATTTTTAAAAAGAAGGTCTATTTAAGTGTCAGTTTTGATCCCTACTCCTTTCCCAAGGGGGCACATATAAAGGCTAGCCAGACCTAAGCACTGGCTGCCAGCTTATGTCCGGGAGTGAAATCTTTACCGCTGTATATCTTCGGAGGAGAGCCAGGTACTTCTGAAAGAGATCCAAAACAGCCAGCATGCTAAGCTTGGACCTGCCTAAAATCAGTACACTCAGCAGGCAGCTGCCGAAACCTACTTATTAGGGAGCGCTAAGGGCAGGGGACGGTCTGAAACCCGTGGCTGGCAGAGAGCTGCAGGTAGCCATCTCTGMCTGCTGCTGCTGCCCAGCCTGCAAACAGCCCTTGAGAAAGTTGAGGTGAAACTCCTTCAAAGAACAAAACAGCTCTCCTTGTAACTGCTTTTAAGAAACAACTGCTCACCACGCTGTTTTTTTATTTGTTGTTGGGATTTTTGTTGTTGTTTCGGGGTTTTTTTCCCCAAATATACAATCCCAATGGTAAGAGATTGGAATTAATTTACCTTCTTAGCCTGAGGGGTTCAAACCCACCGCCCTCAGAAGAACAGCCCGCATATCAGCCTGTGGGATAGGAATAAAACTTTCCACCCACCCACCCCGCTGAAACTGAGCCGCAGCACAGCAAAAAAATTCAGGAGTCACTGGCTTGGAGCTGCTTGTTCCTGTCAAGACCAGGGCAGCTCTGGGCATGTACGGAGAAAGCCTGTGCTCTGCATGTGCAGAGGTACAGCCCCAGGGGCCTGAGAGATGGTAAAATTAAAAGTGGTGTCTAAAGGGGGAAAGTTCATCTGGGATTTTGCTGCTGGAAGGATCACAGCTCTGTGCTTTCACGCTTGTGCTGGACTGTGCTTCCACACTTCTCACCCGTAGCGCCAGCACATGAGCTCTGAGATGCGCAACCTTTCACTGCGGTACGATGTCAGCAGAAAGCATCAGCTAACTCCGCTCTTTGCCCCTCTGCCCAGTCTTTGCCTTTATGACCTCTCACAACCTGCCCTTGAGAAAGGGATCTCCCCTTACTAGCTCTCTTCTACCTCTCGACCATATTGTGTCTTCATGGTGAGACAATAATGTGAATAATAAAATGAAACACAGGCCCTGCTTGTGCTGCTGAGGTCAGTGAAGTTGAATCTATTTATAGCAGCTGAGAAACTGCACAAATGTATTTGTTTTCCTTCTTTGCTTGAGAAATCTGAACCCCTCATTTTCTGTTGCATGAAAAGACACCGCATAATGATTATTTTGGTGGATCATTTCCCATCTGCTCTGGGTTGCCCTTTTTTCTTTCTGAGTTTATACTGAAGTCTGGACAAAATCTTTTTAAAATGCCATATTTGCCTGTGAGCTGCATCCTGACAAAAAGAAGGAAAAAAACACCACAACTTTTTATTTAACAAAAAAAGTTCTCAGGTATGTCTTGGAGACGAGTAGGAAACAGATTCCAGGACCACGTAAACTTGTACAGGATACTTCATCAGAATTTGATAGCTTTTTATTTTTAACCTGATGTCTAAATGAAATTACAATAAGCCTGAGATGATGGAAAACTTTTTTGGATGTTTGAATTCCTTGGAAACAGAGGCACGTAGGTTGAAATAAATCAGTTTCTAGCTTTGGTTCGTGTACCTGAAAGGCTATATTACTTCTACTGCACACAGTATATTAGAGGCCTAATTAGTCACTGCCCAGTACAGTCATTCACAAATCTAGCCCTGCTCAGAAAGTACTTAAGCATGTGCTTCTACAAACCTAAATAAATGCTTCTGTATTTTTCAAGCAAGAGGACATATTTTCAAGAAAAGTGATGTGGTAAGATCTCATACCAAGTTTACACTACTTTAGAACAGCAATAACTCATAGCACAGTAAAATATCAGACCTGGCAACTCAGCGGTCTGAACAGCCTGCCCTATTTATGTAAATTGGGCGATAATGCTGACATTTTAATTGCTCCTTAAAGTTGTCTCAGCTGATAGCCCAGTGCTCATTATTTTTGCCGTCACTTATGGCTGCTGTGTTTATCCTAGAATCCAAAATCCACATCCTAAACTGTCCATGTACCCAAATTTTCAGTTCTCTACTCCCCTTTYCTCCATCCCAAGTCTCTTATCATTTAGGTACTTAATGCATTCACAATAACAAAATGTTTGGAGTACACTACAAGTTTAATATGAAGCATTAATAATGTGGAAGCTCCTAAACTCTTTCATGAATAGATCTTTCCCTATAGAATTCATTTTAATCTGTGTTTGGGATGAAAATTTACATATGGTCAACCTCCATTCTCCAAGTACCGCTTTTAATATTTAAACAACACTGTATTTAACAAATATGTTTAAACATTTAAATCTACAGTGGACTGTCAGAGACATATAACTCCACAACACTGCAAACATGAACTGCCCTCTTGCATCTTTTTCTACCTGTCATCCCATCTAAAAATAAGGCAACTAACTGCAGGAGGTATTGCAGAACATCAAGAAAATTAACAAGTCCTAACAACTGCAAAAACCAAATATTACAACCAGTTTTGCCCGTAAAATCGGTCTCCCAGCAGATTTACTTCTATGTTAATTGCTAGCATGAATACTTTGGGTGCAACGAAAAGCCTCTGAGCTGAACAGGACTAATTCATGAAGAGTTTGATGTTGAAATCTTCAAATAAACTCTATCTTGATTTTAACATTGACTGGCTCAATAGGGATAGTTTGACCAAGGCTGCACCCTTCAGAATCATTGTACAGACCAGGGCTGTTATGTATAACATTGTTCAGAAGTTGAAAGGCAGACAATGTGTTTTATATGATGAGAAAAACATCTCGATAAAAATAAATTATATGAAGCTCCACTGGAATTTTGAATGCACCAAACTTTTGTTACATGATTCAGGGAGAGATTTTAGGTCCAAATAGTACAGAGTATACAAAGTCTTATGATGCTTTTGCTCCATTCATATGTTTATCTGACAACTCCACTTCTAAATCTCATATTTAAAAACATGCGAAACATTAACTTTATTCTGTTTTTATTTTTATGTATTTGTTTTATATTTAAAACTGATCTCAGCTCTTCAACTTCTTATTCTATAAGGACTCTGTTGTCAAATCTCCATATAAACATAGCTCCCCTATTGTGTGKAGGGTAGGATTGTGCCATTTCTAAACTGTAATCAAATGTTAAATCTTTTTTTTTTCACTTAAAACAATACACTGTTTTTAAACAGGCCATTTTCATGAAGCTATGAATAACTCTGCCTCACACAGATTTTGGGAGAAAATATATCATTAYCTCCATCAAAGGTCAACCACAGATTATAACCCTCTTTTTGCTTGTTATGATGAATGCCTTTTCTGTGGACAACGATAAGATATGGCAAGAAATGTGTGAGAACAGAATCTTAAGCAGAATACATCACCTTGGGTCCAAGAAACTTTTTCCATTATTTTGCATTATGTTAGTTGGCTAATACTGAATTACCACACTTGAAATTCGTTCACTTTTACTCTTTTTCTTTCAAAGGCATCTAGGGGAGCACTATGYATCAATTAAAGATGATGGATTCTGATCCTCAGCTTCCATGACTTCCAAGGCACTCAGAAAACGATCACCAAGGGAATACAGTTACAAGCAATACTGATGGAAAAACAGACTAAGAGAAGAAAACCTGAGAACCATCCACATTGATTTGGGGTCTACAGGACCCAATTATAGAGCAGGATTGCTGAAATGGATGTAGGTTTAGAACTCAAATGTGACTGGTAACATTGTTTGAGAAAGAAAACCATCTCTAGGCTGGACACACGCTGCAGAGCAGGAGCAAAACCACATGGCAAAAATTTGGGACATGTAGTGATTTGCTCCCATCATAGCAAAGTACAGGGAAAGGTTCTGAGAAATAATCAGACCGGACTGGAATGGGGTAAGCTGAAGGAGACATTAGCTGAAGTACTCTGTGACCAGACTTTAGCTCATCACATATAATAGTCAAGTGTTGCCTCAGACAGCTTAACTCCCACTTCGTGTTTTGTAACTTCTTTCTACAGTGCTACAAGACGGAGCTCACATCCAGAAGCCAGTGGCCATATGGCTGCATATGCAACTGTGAAGTTGTGGAACAAGGGAGTGCAGGAACATTTGGGGTGCATCCACAGAAACTGAGGTCCACAAACACACGCCTTGTTTTTCAGACCACTTAGCAGAGGCTCACTCTCTAGTTGGGAAGCAGAGGGGAGTGTTAGGCTTCTGCAGGTTTTCTATTTTATTCGAGCAGGTATTATTGAACTTTGTAAGTTTTAAGAGCAGGGTATACACATGTGTTAAAGAAAAAAAAGAAAGATAAAATGCAATCTCTCTCACACATGCACCTATATAACATATGCACCAAATTCTTCGCATTACAGTATTTTGCCAATGCGTTTTCTTCATGAATTAGTCCCTCTTCACATACTTTTATACCTGAAGGTAGCACACAAGTCTAACATTCAGACTTGTCTATCTCTAAAATATATTTTTATTTGTTAAAAAAAAAAAAATAGACTGGTCTCAATTAGCCAAATCATACAACCAGTTCATTCTTCTGACTTGTTATAACACAGCTCTTAAGTAGATGAAGAAAGAACTGCACGGTTCTTACACAGGCAAAACTCACCAGAACAATAGAGGAAATCTGGCACAAAAGAAAAAAATATCATTTTCCACTGGGTTAGCAGCAAAAGCCATATTATGCAGCAGCCACTCAGTATTATAGACAAAAGCTATGGTCCTGCTGCGGAACATGTCTTTGCGGAGATTTTGGTTTCCTGACTTGAAACTAAATCCTGCAGTTTGCCCAATTTGCTATATTTCTTCCGCTTCACGAGATCTTGCAACTCCACTGCTATTATTTATTTATTGATTGTCCTGTAAGAAGGATCCCAGCACAGGAAAGAAAACACTTCTTAGTATTCAGTTTGTCTGTAGGCATACGGGGGTATGTGGAGAGGGGAGGACAGCACTGTGGAGTGTCTCCACCTGTACTGACATTAGTAAGACTGATGGTGTTTCTCCCACTAAGAAGAAATGCATTCTTTAAAAAGGAAAAAAAAAATAGGTAACTTATCATTGGCTGGAGAGAGGCTGAGCCAGTAACAGTGCCATGGCGTGATTGATTTGTTTGTTCTAACACAGCCTGTGCAATATCAATGAGTTGAGAACATCCAGATGAAGGGAGGAAGATTAGGTAATACTGATTGAATTTCTCCACATTTCTTTTTTTTTTTCTCTCCCAAAAAAACATTTTCTTTGGAATAAGACACATTTGTCAGATTATACAAAAGGGGATACATTTTCCTGGTAAAGAGGATATTCTTGTGGTTAAAGCAGGAGACTGGTAATAGGGGTTTTCTGTTCTGTTCTCAGATATTTGTCACATCAGGCCATGTTCAGCTCTGGCTGTCACAGCAGCTCCCACTGGCTTCAGGAAGAGCTCTATCTGCTTAAGCCAGGTGTGCTGTTTCTGTCTGGGAATGGCACAGATATTACTCAGTGACTCTCCTTTCCCAAGTGTGTTTATGAAGATAACGTTCACTCACATCTTTGAGCACTCTGAGGTGCTCCTGGAACAGCAAACATTTTTATTATTTACCATTAAGTTACAATCAGCAGTCCAAAAGGCCCAGCTGGCATCAGACATTTTATTGTTCAGTTTTACTAGGGGGCCGTCCTCATGATTCATCACAAAAGTGCACTTGTCCTGTATCTGGGTTCCTTCTCCACTAAACCTAGAAAGGCGCCAGGGAGACATTGTTCCTCTAGCCTTAAAAAGGAAGGATTATATATGTTCACATGTCATGAACACTTTTTGGAAACTACAGGAAATTCAACTCATCTTTCCATGCTGCCTTAGGCCTGCCTGGTTGTGGATTCCTATCAAAAGCAGCAGCTCAGGTTTCTCAATACATCCATTTTCATCAGAGCTTCACTTAAAGCTGAATTCATGCTATTATTACATCTCAATGTCCTGTTCTTCAGATTTTTAAAAAATCCAGTTGCAGCACATTTTCCTTACAGTCTTCTTTCCTTAGAGCCCTTTCTGAGTATAGTGCATTGACTGCTAGGTATGTATGCCTGTGAAAGTGAAGGGTGTCCAGTCTGGCGGTAATAGTGCCAATAAGGTACTGGATTCCACCTTTCTGGGTGTCAGGATAACCTGCTACCCCAAGCTATTCCTGGACTGAGGGTACATAGCTTTTAGTCTTTATTCTGTTTCTCAGTACCTCTACCACTCTTACTATTGATTCAGGGGGCTCACTCTGCACCAGGTAACCCATTAATGGGGGACAAAATGGATTGAAGTTGCTCAGTGCTCATTTCGAGGTGCTTTTACCATCATTCTCCAGCCTTCACTCAAACTGCTTAAATTTGTGGTGAATGCAGATTACCATCTGAGGGCAGCTCTGCTAACATTTTCTATAACATGATATTGTGGAGAAAATTGCAAATCCCATGAAAGATGGAAAAAAAACCAAAACCACACTACAAATCTGTGTTCAAGGACTTTGATTTGTTTACTCCAGTCTTCAAAGCATTATCTTGCTAGGAAAGTGAGAATTTGATAATAGGGACAAGGTCGTGGGAAACATAAGTCTTATTTTGGAGGTACTCACTCAACACAATCGTTTAAGCACTACTCTTATTCAGCAAAACACTTGTGTTTACCTCTTCTTTCTTATCATATTTTTAAGCAGGCAGGCTGGAGAAAACATCCATGCCACAAAGATCTCCACTGAAGTTAGCAGCCATGCATGAGTATCTCTGAACGGAGTTGAACTCAGAACTGGCCATTTTGGTCCTGTAGTAATTTCTTGAGAAGCCTTATAATTACAGTTTTGTATGTATGTCTAGCTCCATTCACCTAAAAGACACTCAGAACCATCCTCACATTGCACAGGATAAGAAAATAGACTTTATTAAGAGGAATACTAATTTTCTTAGTACCCTGAGTGCTGAGAGCAAGTTCCTGCCTGGAGCAGGCCATATGTCCAAACATCCCTCAGTTTCTGGCCAAACCCAGGTCATCTTAGAGCTACCAAGCCCTCCCTGAGGTGGCAGGTTCGGCCGCTCTCTAGTCAGCTGCTCTGATGCCTCCTTCATAATTGCGAGAGCTGGGCTGTATAACCCAACAGCACACCCTCTGTCCTGTAAGAGCCTTAAGGAGGGTTTTGGAAAGGGAGGCTGCATTAACAAATCAGCCTCCCTAACCTTACCAGTACCCTAATCTCCAATTAATCACTCCGGATGAAAACTTCATAACGCCAGTCAGCAAGAAATAAGCCATAACAGTGTGGTCAATTCAAGAAGTGAAATAGAAGCATGTAAAGCACTGCAAATTAATCCCACAAAAAATACACAGATCAGTGAACACAGAAACTGATCCCAACCTCTTCTTTACACAGATCCCATTAAATCTTTGCAGAGTGCTTTCTTAAGAGCACTAAACCCTCTACAAACATAACTTATTTGGAAAGAGGTTAACCAGTTTCTCTACTGCTTAAAAGATATTAAAAAAAGTGTGGCAATGACAATATTGTATACTGATTGAAAATGAAGCCTTGTCTACACACTGCAGTCAACCTTTTTTTGGCAACCAGAAATGTACCCAAGCTCAACCCTTTCCATTGCCCACCCGGGGGTCAGGCATAGATGGTTACCTGCGTTTCTCTTAGCTCCCCACTACCTATGTTGGATAGTCCCTGCCACTCCACAGGTAGTCTCCTTCCCTTCAGCAAAAAGTGCAGACTGGCGACCTACTGCAAACCAGTGAGATTTGTGCTTCTGAATCATTTTGCCTTATYTTTGTTTATGTTTTTTAATAGCCCACCCTGAATGTGGAGCACGACATTAACTGTGGAAATATCAAGAGTCCTTAGTTATTTTTCCCTCATCAAGACTGGTGTCAGTGAAGGAGTAAAACACAACTACAGCATTTGGCATAAATCACAGTACACTCTAGCTGAAAATTCGCAGTGTCATTCTCCTGCACTTGGCACAAGTCCCACTTGCTAAAGTGCGATGTCATAGAAATGGAGTTATCATGCCACTGCCAGCATTTGCATAACAGATGCTCATTAAAGGGAGGCTGAAGGTCATTACTATAGAAACAGTTAGCTAGGGAACATCAGCCTCAGTTAAGGATAGCCACTCTGGCCAGAAACTTATAAACACTTGGAAACCAAAATGACTGATGAATAATAGGTAAATTTATCTACTTTGCTTGTCATTTTGTTTTCTTTTTCACTCTACTAGACTCTTATCCTAATTTAAGCTTAACAATTTCCAAATATAAAAAAGTATTTAAAACACTGGAAAGACAATACCAGATCCTCCTCCAAACTAATCTGCCAGTCCAAGAGAAGTGGCGCCGCACATAATGCAGCATAAAGTAAGTAATGTTATACAAAGCCATGCAGCGGCACAAATTTGAATTAGATCATCATAAATCTAGTGTGTGGCCCAGTGCGGCCATTTCGCAGTGCTCCCAGCAAACCGGTCTTATACCAATGCTTTGACTAGCTTAATCACTCTGCCCAAGAGGCTTTATGTAATGCCTTGGACAACAGCATAACRAACTGATCAAAAGCAGAGTAGCCTTCTATTTTTCACCATGAACTCACATATCAGTGGTGAATTAGGAGTGTATGACAGCATCTCTCCTAACTCCAGATCAACTGCTAGGAAGAAACATAAAATTTAGGAAGGCATATTAAACTGCAGGCAGCACACACGAGTTTTTTACTACTTGCATTAGGTTGTTCAGTCCAATACTTCTTTGCTCTGAATTGATGTCATCACTCTGCAGCACGATCATAACAGAGCACCTCAGCTGGTCCATGTGATCATGGCAAAATCCATTTCAGTGATCACATTAATTCATTCCAGCTGAGGACCTTGGTGAAGTTGACTGACTTCAGTGAGGCCATTAAGTTCAATCTGGGTCTTTCACAATATCTGTAATCATGATGGTGTCCATTTTACATTTCATGGTGCTAAGAAAGGTAAGAGGTCTCCCAAACTGGACTTTGGCTTCCATAGTGATAACATACTCTCCCAAAATGCCTATTTCCCTTTTTTGCAAATATTGTTCCAGCAAACTGAAAAAAGTCGTGGCCATCTTATATCACACATCAGTGTATTTTGTATCTTATCAGATCAACACTTATCTGTTTGCCCCAGCCTTGAAAGGAGATATATGTCTTATGAAATGTATTCACCAGTAGTAATGTAAAAAAACAAAAAAGTCATCAGTCGAAGAAACATATGTCTGTCAAAAATGTACAAACAGACTATTACTTTGCATCTATAAATAATAGCTTAGATGAAAGGAGGAAATGATTTTACTTTATTTTTTTTCATAAATAGTCTCTTACAAATGATTGCATGAGTTTTTCCTATCAATTGAATTTTAAAATTAACTTTCAAAATAATATGTTATAAGGAATACTATGTATGTTAAGCTGTTAGCACTGAGATCTTACTTTTTAGATTTATTGTGATTATTTAAATATATGCATACCACTGTAAGAAAGCAGAGCCATAGGAATTCCAAACAAATGATATTTCTGAGTAAAGGGTTCTTTGCTGTAGTTTACATATATGTAGCTTTTAATGTAAATATACTGCAATAAAAATCATAAGAAAACTTGGCATTCAAACTTTCCTTAAGTAGTTGAAAAATTCTTAGCTTGAAATTGTCATTTATCTGCCGTTTCTGAAAGGTCATTATATCCATAATATAAACCACAACATTAAAAATAAAGGCAATAAGCATTTATAATAGAATATGCAATCCCTCTTTACACTAATCATAGTGTTCATGTGTGTGTTTTATGCTGTAATTCTTTTTAGCTTTGCCTATATTTATTTCATATAATTGTTTCTATTAACTGCTAAAATTACCCCACTGTACTTGCTATTCTTTTTAATATTTCTCCAGTATTTTCTTGCACAGTTGCTTTAAGGCATTTAAAATTAAGATTCTTTCTTCTAAAATAGCTCTTGAATGCTTTCTTTTACACAAGGAAACTCCTAAAATACACAATTCTAATTAGCTGATACCTTTACAGTCCACAGTCTTCTGCTGTTCTGTTCATTTCAAGAAACAAAAATAACAAGAGGCAAGTAGTTGTTCTCTTTTAATGTTTCACCCACTGATTAGAAGTGACTCCAAGCTTCAGGCTCACCCAGGCACTGGCCTCTCCGGGGAGGATGCCAGCTGAAAAGGTGTTTCTGAAAAAATACACACTTTTGTGTGGGAGAGCATTAGGATAAGGAACACCAAATGCCTCCCACTAGGACATTGCTTGATGGCAGGTAATGATTTCAGCAGCGCCTGACATGGCTGAATTGATTGGTACGAAGGAGTTTTTAAAATGCTGTCAGTCCCAGTTGCTGTACTGAAGACAGAGTGCTATTTGCTCTGTAACATTTCTTTGATCTTTGTGGCAGGCTTTGAACAAACCAAGTTCTCCACATCTTTTCCTCCCCACCTCTGGAGGAGTCTACTTCCATTAACTCCTCCACCCCAGCCTTCGTGCCCAACATCATCCTTCCCACCAAACTCAGAGGCAAATTATTCAGTTACTTTAGGGGCCAAACCTACCGTTATCTGCCCTGTGCTTACTAATTACTGCCACATGCTTAATGAGAAACGTCTTCTTTCCTTGCTCTTTATATAACTGTCAAAAATATTTTTGCTATTGCTCCAGTTTTCTTTGCAAAGTTGAACTTATCTCAGCTTCTAGCAATCCCCATTTTTTCCTTGACATTTCTCAACCTTTAAAACACCGGATTTTTTTCTGCTAAAACCTTTTCTCACTCTACCTCTAATACCCATCTAAATCTGGTTGTTCAATCAGTTAGGTTAGGAACATTTCTCTATAAGCCTTTCCCCCCAGCATGAACTAGTGAATCAGCACAGTTCCTGGTCTACCTGATATAAAGAAATTCCAGCCTGCTCACACATAGAAGACCTTGAACTCTTCAGCTGACGTCTTTAACAAACCCACATTTTTGCAAAACTGGGCTTATTAGGAGTTTCCACATATGCATCAAATGATGAACACTTCTCATGTAGACAGCCACATCACATACATTTTTGCTTGTTTGGCATATTTCTTGTCCTTAGCCTTTTTATTTTCTGGAARTTTTTCCTGACTTGCTTACATGCCATAGGTTTGATGCTTTTCTTGGAGGCCTTTGTTTGCATTTCTGTTTCTGATAGCTGTTTGGTATACGAAATTCTTTTGAAAGTGTCAGGCCAGACAGTAAGTAGCCTTTTCCTTACTCTTTTTTACAGCTCAGATCTTACTTATAGTTGCTTTTTAATGAAGAACCTGCTTTAAATGCCTAAAGATGGCTTTTTAATTGGTTTTCCTCATTAAAAAAAATCTCACTATCTTCAGGTCCTTTACCATTTTCTTTTGTTTCTGCATTAAGTAAAACATAAAACTTCCGTGCCTTTTTTTGTTCTTTGAATGTAATGATCCTCTGACTCTTTCGCTGCTTTTTCAAAGCTTTTTTCCCCTTTTTTTTACCCTGAGTATGAAATCTTCTGTGTCTGCCCAATGCTTCTGTACCAAACCACTATCCCAAGTAGTGCCATTTTTAGCTCACACTCACATCTGTGGATTTCCTGTACCGTTCAAATTGYTGTTTGAAACTTTTTCCAGGGCTGTAAATATAAACTAAAACTGCCACCAGTGCATTTGTTTTCCAGTAACTTTTGWGCCAGTAAAACTTGATCATTAGAGTACTTATGAAAAGTGGTCTTGAAAAGGRTGGACGACACGTCCTCTCATGTAATGAGTGCACAGTGGCGCGCTCTAAAAAATTATAGGGCATTTACTAATCTTATTTTCTTAAAACAGCTCTCTGTTGAGTCAAGAGATTGGACCTGGGGCTTTTGAGATCTCAAAACTGAGTCCAAGTAGCAAGAAAATGGGTAAACTTCTGGCTTAATCTTTATAATTGAGGAAGTCATTGCAGATATATTTTGCTGTGCTTATCTAACACTAATGAATTTTTACCAAGCTTGACAATTTTTCCCACTTTTTGAGCAAAAAGCAAAGGCAGAAAAAAAAGGTTTTTTTTTTCTCAACAAATGGTTCATATGTTACAATTTTTTCTACAGAATGGCAAGATGATCAAGAGTCCAGAAGAGGCCAAATCCTAACACAAGTCATTTGGGTTTAGTCTCCTTCCTCAGTCAAATTGTCCTTCAGACAGTGAAACTTCAATGAGGGATTTAGGGACTTGGCCAAAACCCAACAAGTTTCACAGTTTCATAATTCCAAAGCAATCCTTATGATTTCCCATGAAGTCCAATCTTGTATATGGTAACGATAATTCTTATTTTCTGTCCTAGCCACAAACTATGAGTGTGACTCACCAAGTAGACTCTTTTCTGACTTCTGGGTTTTTTTTTCATCTGTGTGCCATAGTGTTAAAATGCCAACTGTGGTTTCTGCCTGGCCCTCCTTTTCATTTGCTACTGCCTGTACATGTAGTTATATTTTAATAAATGAAAAGRGTTCTTACAAATAACCCTTATTAACAGCTTACATGCTGTGTTGCACAGAGCAGGTACGTCTTGGCTGAAGATCCTTCATTCCAGCTGGAGATCTGGGACTTCAAAGCACCTTGTCATACATCAGCCATCCGGCAAAACAAGCATAGCAATGAGATCTCCAGTCTTGCTGCAGGCACAAATGCTGTTGTAGCGACTCTTTCCAGGGTGGATGCAACTTCTTCCCAAGCACAGTACACTGGGGTAAATGTGCTGAAAGTTGCTGGAAGTCCCAGCAACAGGCAACTGTGACCAAGTTGCCAGATATGAAACTCTAGCACTTCTGCCACTCACCAACAAAACCAACATGCTTCTGCAAATCCATAAAGATGATAACTGCAGCTGGTTATCTGACAGAGCAGAGGTCCCCACGGTGAAAAATGCTGTGGCTAATTCTGCCAAATATTTTCCATTTCCTCTAATTATTCCTTCTATTTTGCTCACTGTGAGTTTTAGCCAGTTGACCTTTATAAATGTGCTAATTTCAGCCAGGCGTTCAGGTCTCTGGATTATCAGCACTGGGAATGAAGAAGATGCACGGCTGAGGGTACCTGCATGCGACTGACCTTCTAGATGTTTCATGATTTCCTCCAGGGTATTCGAATAATAGTTGAACAAGATAAGCAACAGTAAAAGGCACATTGGGTTCATTCTAATTATAGRGGAGTCATCAGTTTCAGTAAAATAAAATAGCACTAGAAGTCTTCAGTGTGCTCTCTGTAGATGAACAGAAAGGTGGGAAACCCAGAAATCCCTCTGTTCTTGTGCTCAGTACAGGGTTTTTACAGCCATTAGAGGTCACCACAGACTCCAGTGAGCTTCTCTCTGAAATAGGCGGACAACTCATCTGAGCATATAATGCTCTTCAGGGTTAATGTGAAACAGTAGTGACTGATTATATGATTTACTGGGCTGAAAAATATTGGTCATATAATTTGGACATGGAAAAATAACCAAGCAGGATGAACTATGATTCAAGGATTATCTGTTGAAGAAGACAAAATAAGCAGCAAAGAACATAAAAAGAAAAATAGAAAGTCTTAGGCAGTGCTTAAGAGTCATAGATTTAGAGTGAGTGAACTGATAAGGAAATGAGAGCTGGATCTGTCAGTGTTAAAAGAAAATGAAGAAATGCCTAATAATCAGAATCCAAGTTTGGGAGTAACTTTGTTTGTTGTTCTTGTTAAAAAACATGTATGTTGCAACGGAAAGCAGAAACCTTGAGATGCTAATGATGACTGCATGACTTGTCTGTGAGTTCTAGTCATTGATCAAGACCCTATTGTGCTGGATGGGGAAACAAATGAATGGCTCCTTCCTCAATAAATTTCTAATCTAAAAACGGGGCGGGGGGGGGGGGGGGGCGGCAGAGGGTAGAGAAAGGAGATTGATATGGACTGTCAGTACAAAAGGCAGTACAAGAAACTATTAAAAAGCATTATCAACAGTGCCAGCACACAGCAGCCTACCTGCTGGGGTAGCAAAATTTGATTTTGCCTACTCTGCTGAGAAACCTTGAGCTGGGAATGTGCAAGTACATGTCTGAAAATCTAAAATGTGGGTGGTGAAAGCTGGCCAACAGAGAACAGAACTGGCTGCTCGGGAGGATGGCAGCAAGCCATGAGGCAGCCCAAGAAGAGCAAGGGGTAGTTTGTTTGATGTGGCAGTGAAGGAGGAGCCAGCAGAAGAAGAGAAAGGGGGAGAGGGCCATAGGAACCGGCAAATAAGCACTGCAGAAGCCTCCTGGAAAGGTAGAAGTAGGGCAGCATTGCACTAGCTAAAGAAAGATAAATGAATGTTGCAGTATAAAGGCTCATGGTGCATTAATAAAGATCCCAGAGGATAACTCTGGATTGCCAGGAAAATTTTCTCTTAAAGGTATTACAAAGAAGAGTTTAGACATAGCCTGGATTTGTAGAACTAAASGAGACAGTGTGGATAATGCTTAGAGTACAAATGGGAATGACAGGCAGGAGGGCGCTGTGTGAGGCACTGTACAGACATCAGGTAAACTCTGACCTGAAAAGTTTGCAATCTCAAACACAAGGCAGGTGTTTAAGACAAGCAGTGGCCAGTTAAAGTGGAGGGGTGAAATGTGCTTGTAATGCTTAGTGGAGCTGTAGCAACAACCACAAGTCACAATTTGCATAAGATGTTATTGCACAGGAGGTTCCTTTTATGCATTACAGCACAGATGTATTTTAAAGTGGCATTTGAAGTAAGATGAGTTGAGACACTGGCATGTCCAGACATGTGGAAAGCAGCAGACTCTGATTCTGTGCTAGTACCTAGAYCTGGAGACAGGAAAGGACTGAAGGAAACTGAATCATCTGGCTATACATCTGGTTTTGGGTTGTACAGCATTTCTTGACTACCCTGCTACTAAATAGTCAGCTAAATATTTACTTGCTTGCATTATCACAACCAGACTAATGTCAATATTTTCCTTTTAAACTGTTATCAGTATATTGCCTACTCCTAAATGTGAGAATGTTTTTTCATATTACATAAAATGGGAAAGAGCAATAAACCCAAACTGAGAGAGTGATAGTAACATACGTGTTGCCATGAGTTTTGGGGGGCAGTTTGAGCAAGAAGAGAGGATGCTGAAATCATGGAAACTGGGTAAATAAGTCCTCTGAAGCTCAGGAAATTACTGGTAGGACACAGAAAGTTTATGTCACAAGTTGAAATCCAGCAGGATTTTCTTTTCTTGTAAGAAAGCTGAACGACAGAAAGCACAGACACACTGAGACAGATGTTCTCTCTCCCTGCTTTGAGGCATCCTCGGTCCCTTAGACCATGCTGGAGAGGCATCTCACCCCTGCACAAGACTGTCCTGTGCAATAGATTCCACAAGCTCTGCTGGGGACCTATTTCACTATATCACTGTCTTTCAACTTACAGCTTTTTCYCAATAGTGCAGCAAAGCCTCTTTGATGCAAATTAAATCAACACCTTCTTGTCTAACCCCCATGGACATGGAGAACAGCTAGCTCCATATACTGGAAGGCTGCTGTCACATTGTTCTCATCTTCTYTTTCTAGACTAAACAGAATCAATTCTCTTGACCTTTCCTGATGCGGCATGTTTTCCATACCACTTACCATTCTTGTTCTTCTCCTCTGGACTCTCTCCAGTTTGTCTCTATCATTTTTAAAGTGTGGTGCCCAAAACAGGACAAAGTACTCAAGCTGAGTCTTCCCAGTGCCAACAGAGTAAAACAGAACAGCCGTCCACATCTTACATAAGATACTCTTGCTAGTATGCACTACAGTGAGATTCGTCTTTCCTCAGCCACGTGAGGCAGCTCACTCCTATTCAGTTTAGGGGCTGTATAGTCTTCAGATTTCTCTCCTGTCCTGCATCCCACATAAATATTTCCCATTTTGTATTCATGCAGTTGATATCTGTGGCAAATTACGGTTGCCTGTTTTTCTGAATTCATGCTACTTGTATCAGATCGTCTCTCCAGGTTCTAATACAGTCATACAAAGTGCTGGCTCTTCCTATCTGCTGATGTAACTTGAAGACCCACTGTTTCATCTTCCAAGTCATTCATAAAAATATTGAGTAGAACTAGACCAAGAAGTGACATCTGTTCCATGTGTATGTTATGGTGAACTTATCTACAYTGTATTTTCCTAGTTTACTTTTGAGAAAAGCATGTAGGACTGTGTGGAAAACCTTCTTAAAGTCAAGATCTAASAAGTCTACTGCTTCATTCTTACCCCCTTGACCAATTGCTCTGTCAAAGAAAAACAAGATGGATTTGTTTCTGATAAATTCATACAGMACTTTGTTATCACTGTATAATGTTCAAAGTGTTCACAAACTGATTATATGTCGTAGTATTGTAGGATTTGTCTGGTAAAGGGATTATCTTTCTAGGCATCTACAGTTTATTAGGCTCCCATTTCTACAGATAGGTGTTATAGCAGACTTTCTCTCACCCTGGTATCTCCCATGGTACTCTGTATTTTCTTTAAAATACATGTGGATGGTTCAGTGATTGCTTTTGGCTAGCTGATTAAGTACTGCAAGTGGTTTATTCCTGCCTGTTCCTGTTAACAAAGTGTTTGTGTTCGATGACTGTATGTTTTGATACACCTTACTGGAAGAAAGGTGTCCACATCACACTGTGAGAACTGAAACCTCCAAGGACTTGAGGGAATACAGTGACACAAGAAACAATCTATATTTTCCAGTCCTCACTAATGGCTCCCTAGAAGAGTACTGAGGATATTTACTCAGCCAACATAAGGAAACCTGCAGCTGCAACAGTGGAGTGGGAAGAGGATTCCTGTTTCAAGGGTTCAGTAGAAATTTTGGTTATGTTAGGACTAATGCTAACAAATATGACGGTGGATTTTTAGGGGTGTATGATAACCAGCAGTTAATTATTATCTAGCAACAACGGTATCTTAACATATTTTTCTTACCCTCTTTGTATTTTCTTTGATCACTGCTTAATATAATATAATATCTAAAGCTGTGATTACAGTTTATCTTGCTAGTTAGTTTAAGGATTAGCAATATTTCCTTTCTTTAGTGGTTGTCCCACCACTATCATTGTAATATATTGCCACCTATCCCAAACAGATTGAGAAGAGCAAAATCTTCAATAAGTGCTACGCATTATCACTGCTCCCTCTTGGAGTAACAGAAAGCATTGCTTTGGGTTAAATGTTCCTGCTTACTTGTCTTAAAGGTTATTTAATTAAAACATGAGCAAAAGAAGAATGTCCCCGCTCTAGCCAAACATAAAATGCCATCCTAAAAATAGAACTAAAATCCTCACTTAGATGTGACAATGCTCAGATCACAAGTTAGTGAAAATCTTTGTGTAGAGCACAGAGGGAACCTGACTGTCTCAGTGAAAAGATATTTGTTGCATCATTCCTCAGCACCTCCTGCTGGCTAAGAGACATGGAGAGAATTTTATCGGTATGACGGCTGGCTGACCACAGCCAACATATAAAATCATGTGCACAAAGCTGAGCGATACTTTGCCACCACTTAGAAATCCAGAGGGTTCTGTAATGTTGTCAGTAGCGATGGTAAACAGAAAGAACAGGTTTGTACAGGACAAAAGAAAAACTAGAGAAGTGAGCAAGTAATAAAAATTAATCCTCTAGGCCTGATTCTTCATATGTCTCTCCATATCAAAAGTAATACTGCAGAGACAATCAGAATTATATCAGAATGAGGGATATGAAGGTGCAATAAGAATCAAGCACAAGATAACATCAGTAAAAATGGCATGCTATAAAACACAGAAGTGCTGCTACAAAATGACATATACGAGGGTTCTTTTGTTGGCATTTATATTTCCATTTCAAACATATGGTGGGGTAAAGGGAATATTGTTTTGGAGTACAAAGTCTTTAAAAGTAACTTTACTGTAACCCCAAAGCATAGCTTAATATCTGAGGATGTGTATAGAGTGAGTATCAAAATAAACTACTGGTGTTAACCTTCTGCATCTATTCAAAATGAAAATTTCGGGGAAATTTGCCAGCTATAAAAAAATAAACATTGCTGGTTAATGTCCATGGACCAGAACAAGCTCAGCGTGAATAGGTTTTATTTACATAAGTGCAGAAGCAGGTTCCATTTGCTATTAGATCTTCTAAGGTAAACTTTCTTATATAAACTATGGAATCTCCCACTAAAATAGTACAGTGAAAGAAAGCCAAAATTTGGGGTTAAAACACAAAGGCTGTATTTATTCTCTGAAATGCACACAAACCCTCATACTTTTGCTGTTCTGTTCATCCAAGGATCACAAACGCAACCATCAGTTATAATAATGTCTATGTCTCCATTATGTATCATGGCACAATAGGAATAGACCTGCAGAGCAAAACAGTTAGTACCAAGGACCCAAGGTCCCCAATACTAAATGTTTTGAGGGTTTCACTTTGGACTAGCTTTAATCCATTCCTGTTGATTAGACCGCATCAGATATGCAGCTGGAGTGTGTCCTCCAGCTGAGCACAAGAAAGGACCCAGCTAGTATGTGGTGAGACTGCTCCATGATGTGAACCAAAGGGTGGTAACTGGGGAGGATGAAGAAGTCCACTTCAAAAACATGCCCTGATCTGAAATAAGGCACCAGTAGAGACACACCCGGGGAATTAAGCCCTACCCAGCAGCCCAGTGTGTGAGGCAGATTTCATTAACCCCATTCCACGGGTGCCAGATGGAGGTACAGCAGATTTACATGGAAAGGAAGTGGCAGAACCATGACAAGGCTGAATAATTCGCTGTCCAAAGACATTGGGTATTGTGGGGCACTACATCTGCTGCAAATGGACAGGGCACAGTGGTGGAGTAGTAAACTAATGCAGATAATCTGTATCAAGAAAAACAAAGCACAAACAGAAATTAGAGGGTCTGGCTGGATTAAATGATCTGTGAATGGTCTCATTCAGCTTTACCAGTGTCAGTGATAAGGAGGATAACAATTAGATTGGCTGTGACAAGTAGCAACTTAGAAATGGACCATGAGACACAGATTTAAGTGAGAAATATGAAGGCAAAAGAAGCTGCAGCCCCTGGCTTGGCATTTTCAGATGTACCACATTCTCTTAGTCACTGGATGAAGAAAATRTCACCCCACTGACAGCCCATCCACCTCCATCATAGCTACCTCCAGGAATACCAGAGCTTCCAGGGGAATTCACAGAACCCAATTATTAGGACTCCATTGCTATCAGTTCAGTGACTTCATTACCACAGAAAAGCGTATGTTATTTTAACCAGCAGCAAAAGCTAATAATGTCTTATTTTGTATGATGCATCCTGTGGTTATCATATAAAGCAGAGCTTGCCATTGCTATTTTTGTATGTTTTTCTGCTATTTAATATCTGATAAAACAGCTATCTAGACTGGGTATGATATCAGTTAGATATTTAATTATTACGTGGCTGTACTGGAAAGTGATGCCAGAAAATATAGACACCCCAGATATGCCAGTGTTGGTTTTGGGCTTAGCATGCATTTTTTACCAGTGAAGAAGTTTCAGAAGTACATTAAAGACATAATTCTGGAGGACTCTAAAGCAAAGAGTTACCACAAAATCACTGGGCACAGAGAATGACCCAATTCATTTGTAAACTCATAAGAAGGGAAGAAGTCTGAGTAGAAAAAGGTCTCAGATGTTTCTCGCTTGCAGCAGAAGGCRGCAGCAAGGACTTGTCATGAGATAGGGCCTCATCCATAATGGTTCCAAAACAGCCATTCAGTAGATGTAAAAATATCTGTGAATGAAGAGCCATGCCTTTATCTCCTCTTCATGAATCCAAATGTACTGCACCTAGAGGAACAATGGCTTTAAGTTTTCCATAAAAGGTCTTATTTTTTTCTCTCCTAAGTGATTTTAGAAGTAATAAGTCTTGAATACTATATCTCTATTTGCTTTCTAATTGTGCATTTGAAATAATTTGATCATTATATTAAGACAGTTGGGTATGAGAATTAATTTTCTGTAAATGTTGTATAACTGCCCTTTAAAATATTAGCATCTAATCCTTGCCAAAAAGTTGTGCTGAATCCGTTGCTGATCTATACAAAAAAACCCACTCAGGTTCCTCTCTCGTTTCCACCAAAGTCCATTTACAATTGCTTTACTGTTCAATAGGAACATGAGATGTAATTGTTTCAAAAATTGCATCAACTCTGCTTGAAGGATTGAGCAAAGTGTCCTGCCACCACAGTTGGAGGCACTGCAATTCCCTCTGGAAATTCTGTTCCTTCCCTTCATCTCTACAGCTGAGCTCCAGAGCATGACTCTGTCAAGTCACAAATATGCAAGTCAGTAAAATATGAAGCCATACCAAGATGCTGTTCCACATAGGAACTGTGGTCTGATTATAAATTAGTCTTTCCCTGTCTGATATTTCCCAAATTCTCTTTCATACCTCTTAGCACATTCTTTTGGGAGACAGTTCATTTTAAAGACTTTGGTAGAGCACTAATGTGCAATGATAAATACTGACCAAATGGTACTATTCAAAACTGGAAGGAGGTAAGTTGATAAAGAGGCAGAACCTTGTCATAAAGACTAGGAACACATCCTATGGTATTTTAGAAGATGGAGGGAAAATTGTTTCAAGGTTTCCATAGAAAAGCTTTCAGCGGTGCCATATTTCTTTTACTCTATTCTCTATTCATATTTACAGATGGCTGAAAAAAGTTGAGCTTGTGGCAACCAGTAGCCTTCTGTCAGTTTCTAAATTGTCATCTTCAGACTCCCACCGATCTGTCCTCTTCTGGAATTACACAACCTTTTCAAGAGTCAACTTGGTGTCATAGATAGTGGCAGGCTGCATGTGCAGCCATACTGTGCCTTTGTGAATAACAATGATGTTTCATTCCAGCAAAGTTTAAATTCGGAATGTTTTTTCTAATTAGCTACACTTTGTAGCTAACAGGATCATAAAGCTGGTCATTCAGTACATTTCTTCCCATTGTTTTAATTTTTATCCTGGAGAATTAGAACAGCTGATTCATACTTTATTTGCTTATGCAGAGAGTTCAGTTGTTGTTTTTAAGAACTTTAAAATCACTTAAGCTCTAAGCTGTAAAGCAACAATCCAAGCTAAGATTTTAGAAAGACAGCCTACATAAAAAAAAAGGTAGATTTAACTTCTTTTGAGTTACAAAACCTTGAGAACAAAATGTTTACTTCTCCTAATTTTCCTTGTTGTTTTCATTTCTGGACAGTCAGGTTTTCTTGAGCTCTGCATCAACCTCAACACAAGTGTTTAAGAAATTTCCTTCTATATTACCTTAGTTGCTTTGTGCCTAGAATCAAGACAATATTTGGAATCTGCACTACCTACAGAATCCCAAAGATTATCACATTGTCTTCCTACAGTATTTCTGTAAGGTTTAATATCTTTCAAAGCCATTTATCTGTTGTCAGGCTTGCATAGCATCGCTGCACATTGCTAGGATACAGTAAATGTTTTTAAAAGTGAAAGACCTCCCCTTTTTCCTATTGCTATCTAGAAAATAAGACCAGATTTTATCCTTTGATATGCGAGTGCAACTCCCTGTGGAATAAATGGAGTCCTACATGTGTAGAAGGGTAGACTTTGGCTTTAAAGATTTATAGAGCTATAAAAATACAAGTAGATAGCTTAGATGACATTTTCTGGAACTTAGGGCTGTATCCACACCCCTAACAAAAGTTTCATCTTAAAATGGCATTAGTATCCATTGGAATATGATTTTGGATTATTATTATGCTCTTTTAGGTCTTTGGATTCATTTGACCTTCAGTCTGATCTGTCAAAGGTAAAATTTACATTTGCAGAGCAAGCCAGAATAGTTCCCTTCCCTCTTCTTCCCTTTCCTATCATCTGGTTTCACGGGTGTGGCAATATAGGAGAGAAGTCAGGAGCAGAAATACAGTACCAGTTAACTCAACATCTCCTGGAAGTTGCAATAGAGATTCTCCCACTGTCCGGGAGAAGGGAGGTGAGCTGGGAGTGGAGCTGCGTGGTTTGGAATGACACCAGAGGCAGTGACCTAGAAACCTTATGTAGGAGGGAAGCAACATAGACTGTGAGCTGCAATAGTAAATTACTCAGGTTTTGCGCAAGTRGGTGAATCTCATTCTTTTTCTGACTTGTCATGGTGTCCCAGAATATTCTTACCTTCTTCTTTCATTGTTGAAAATAATTTTCCTGTCTCCTAGGCACTCACTGAGGAGCCTTCCATTAGCCTTTTGAGAACTGTATAGCATAATGTATTTATCATAGGCCTCCTTTTTATTTAGAGCCTGTTTTTTCCACTCTCAAAACAGAATTATCCCAAAATAAACACTAGACAATGAGAATCAAAAGCATGTGTAATAGCCATGCCATTTCGTAACTACTTGCTACATCTTTGTTTGGCACGCTGGACTTTGTTTAGCAGAAACATGGTAGCATCACAAGGTCAGAGCCTCCACAACTTAATCCATCCCTAACAAAGGCTGGAATTCATACGACACAGACTTCTGTGTAAAAGAGTTTCAACCAAATTTAAAAATAAATCACCTCAAAATGGTGAACAAAGTGTAGTTAATTATAAAAGAGGGGAAAAAAACTTGAAAAAAACCTCTCCCCAAAGTCTCTTCAATTGGTTCACTTTTTTTTTACAAAATGAACACCTTCATATATGCAAGATGCAGTTGCTTTGTTCTCTTGGCTAGGTGCCACATCACTGCAACTGTGATCATGCTGGATCTCATTAACTAAGCAGGGCTAAGCCTGCTCAGCAAAGTTACTCAATGGGGAGTTCTCCAAGACAAGCACAGGTGCTTGCAGGGCTTGCATGCAGTGTTTTAATAAGAGTGGAAGTAGCACTCCTCTCGGACTCGCGGACCCATGCTGGATCTTAGGAAGAGTTGTGCTACTGGGAAAATTACTGCAACTAGTGTCTAAAGTGGTGGTGAAAGACGTTACTCTCTAACTCATAGGTGCAAGCATACAGGTATGCATGGATCACCTGGAAAAGTAAGAACTTGGGAGAAAATCACACTTCTGTTCCCATGATGCTCATCTTGTTATTTTGCAAAGCAGACCTAACTCTAATCTCTCCCTCATAGCTCAATGCCACCCAAAGGCCCCCGACAATTCTTCCAGTTTAATAATATGTGCTGAACTGAAGTGTGTGAAACATCATGTCCCTTCTAAACCTCACTGCAACCCAGGGCCTTTCAAGATCTTTTGCATCTTCTAGAGTAATTCCACCGCTTTCATGCACTTACAATCCTCTTCAGCTGCACACAATCCAACTGACTTGTGGCCAAAAGTACAAGAGACTATAAGTAGCATGAACGTGTTCTTTTAAATAGCCCTGGGGAAACATTTCCAGCTCTATGTCTCCTCCTTCTTTGCAGAGTGTTATTGGTGTTGCAAGACCGAGTTGTTCTAATGGGAATTACATGTCTCATGACAGCGGGAATTCATACTCTAAATCTAGCCTAGTAAATGAAACTATTTAGGGATCATTCTCTGTCCTCAAGAATAAGTGTGAGCTCTCACGATTTGCATGCTTTCTGTTTGGCTTCCTCTGCCTCCCTGCCACCCCAGGACACGGTAGCCTCAGACATACAGCTTACTGACAGCAGTCAACAGCAGGTGATTGGCCATGCTTCTTCCCAAATTGTGTCCAGGACACATCTGAGGGGCAAGGGCCAAAATCATGCCAGAAAGTAGGTTAAAAACTAAACAATGTGGATAGTTACGGGAGAGTAATCAAGCCTGTGCCTTTTATATCACAGTAAGGATGCAACCGATGGTCCCTGCAAAATGAGCAGGTTCCACTGTGTCCTTGGCAATCAGAATATTACTGATAGGGAAATTAATTCTTTAATCACAATGAACAAGCCAATTGTCTTTTTAATTAGCTTAGTACATACCAGCCACTAAGGCTAAACTTGTAACGATTGCCATATGCAATAGCAACAGACTGTAACTTGACCAGCAGTGTCCCTTACTCTTATGTCCAAGTGATGCCGTTGACTTGATACCTCGTCAGCAAAAAAATATAGAGTTTAAGCTAATACATTTAGCTCTTGTCTACCATCACTACACCATGAAGTGGTTGCAATTGCATTTTAAAGTTGTTTTTTTGGGGGGTTTTTTGTTTGTTTTTTTATGCTTCCTTCTTCTTTTTACTTGGCTGCTGTATTCAAAGCAGTGGGAAATAGCTGACTTGGGCCTGTGTAACACATCTCACAAAATAATTCCTTTGGTCTATTCCCAATGAGAGTGATGCTGACACTTGTCCCCCATTGGAGGCTGAGACAATGCATTGCCTCAAAGCCACCAGTCAGAAGGTATGTATTTCCTGGCTGGGCAAGCAACCAACAGTGTGTATGTGTGTACACTTCGACTGAGCCTAGAGGAAATATGCATGCTGGCCTGCTGGCTGSAGCTGAGAGCTCTAGACTGCTTTTCAAGATCTCAAGCAAGCTAAACAGGATGCGTCTACTCCCCAGTGCAACTGGTTTGGTATTAGTAATTACTATTGCTGGGGAGGAGGAAGAGAAAACCAGGCATTTGCAATAGGAAGGGGACTTGTGACAGGCAGGAGGAAGAGAGAGGCATGGTTTAATCTGAATAAAATGGAATCTTTACTGGTTTATCCACTCATTTGTGTTGATGACATTTGATCCACAAAAAGTGAAACTGAGCTAGCAGCAAATTACATCAAGTATATGAACTCAAGTTCTGTTTTCCCTATACAAGCCTTTTCCAGTTGTCATAATTTTAAGTGTTACTTGAAACCATTGCAGGTACTGTCTCCAGGCAATTGAATACCTGAAAGCTTTTTTTTTTTTATGACATCGACTAGGTCAGCTCACGCTAAGTGTTAAGTTAATGTGCTGTACTCAACAGCATAGACAACTTCATCTTTGTTCGGGCTTGGTGATACAGCAAGCTTGGTTGCTCTTCAAACCAGACTCACTAGATTTGCTTAGAATTGTTATTACAAAATTTGTAGTTGTATTCCCCTGTACTATGGGATATATCTCCGATGAGCATAAAAAAATCTTTGTTTAACACAGGCCCCAGAGTAACAGCCCATAATAATGCTCTCTACAAACAGCACTGAATGGGGAGATGGGAAGTTCAGATTAAGAGAACATGGACATTTGCATTTCAATAACACTTTCTATTGAACCACTTTAACGCATTGATAGCCTGATCCTATTTCCATTGAAGCAAATGACAAAACTCCCACTGAGGTCAATGGGAGGTTTGATCTGACCCTAAATCATGAATGGCCAGATTTTAGTACTCTGACCCCCACTGAATAAACTGTTCAGTCTGTGCAATTCCACTTAGCTACTTATTTTTGAAGTAAAGTACTACTTACTCTCAGTGTCTGTCACGAAGCTCATAACACTCCTTTGAGGTTCATCAGTAAAATTGTTGGATCTATTCAGAGCAAAGAAGATGTATTAGTAGTGCATACCCTCTAGCTACTCTTTAAGTAGTTATGAAACATTTCTGATAATATATTCGCAATTTTGATGTTTTTATGACCCAATATTTTTACAACCTTTTTATGACTCTTCACTATTTCTTTTGTGAGATTGGTCAACTAAATCACATGCATAGTTTATCTTTGCTGACTGGATGCTAACATTTTAAACACAGCTCCCAAGTAAATGTAAAGAACAAGATTTTGATATGACTTTTCATAACAGTGGCTAAAATTTGTCTAACTACCTTCCTGAATAGCTGAGAATTGGCCAAATACTCTGAATAAGCCAAATAAGAACCTGTAATCAGAATTCAAGGTGGGTTTTTTTTTTTTTTTTTTTCACAAAAATAACTGTATTTCATTTACTCTCTTAGGTGATGTAGAGGAAAGTATTTTGAAAGCAAAAGGGCAAATTTACACTTGACTACCAGTGAAGATCACTAAGAATTGAACACAAAATGTACTTGTCTGTTAGCAACCTCTCCATATATTAATTTATGTATTTACCTACATTGTACATGTTGCACAGAACGTTAAATAATTTTTGAAGGTTGGGGTAGTTTATTGTAAAGAAGATAATGCTCTTCTGTCTCTAAACTGTATGTTTTGACCTCKTTGTTCTTTTTCCCATAAAGGAAACATCCCCTTCTGGCACCACCTTGCCTACTGAAGAGATTAGGGAGCAGTGGCTAGAGCAAAGTTTCTAGAAAACTCAAAAAACCTTCATTAGGACATCATAACAGTTAGCCACGAAGGGAGTAGAAGTGATGATTGAGATTCGATGCAATCATTCACCATGTGTGATACTGCTAGAGGATGCATGTTCATTGCCACAGCTTCTTTGTATAGTCATACATGCCTAAACTGGATCTTCATGTAGACTGTTAACAAAATAGCTAAGATTCTTTTTTTTTATTTTCAGTATGAAGTCAGAACACCAATGTCCAAAAATACTGAGAAAAAAGCTTGGTTTAATTGTCATAATAAACAACAGAAATGACAGAAATCTCATGAGATAGCTGAGATTTACAAGGCAAAGAAAAGGTTCAGATAACCCAAAGAATCATGAGATAAAACTCTACTCAAACTTTCAAGTATCATCTATCATCCCTTGTATTAACAMAAGATGATCAATAATCTTATCATAACAAATGTAGGTCTATATTAGAATGGAGAACAGAAGAGACTAGAATAAACTAGAACTTTTTCCCTAACAGCTGTGAATATTTGGACAATTAAGTAACTTTCTGCTTACAGCTCAGCAGGAATTACTTTACTTTCAGCAAATATCTTTAATAAATACAGAATCAGCAGGGCCTGGAAAACAATCTGCTCCAACACTCCTTTCACAATCAATTTACTTTAATAAAAACACCAAGATTTGTTCAAACTTGAAAGCAAATACAAAATTTGTTCAAGCTTAAACAACAAATGCCAGGTTTTATTCTTATTATCAGTACTGTAGTCATCAGAATTGCATAAGACAACATGTCAAATACATCAAAATCAATGGAATTTAAAATCCAAAGTCCCTTCAATTCTGCAGTTAATTAAGATTCTTGCTATTTTTTACATGTTTTCACCTGATTTATTTTTTTAACTGTAGTATTATTTCAGTAAAAATCCTCAGCTTTGTCTTCACTGGGATAAAGGGCTACTGAGATTAAATTGGACMGTTAAGTTGTGCTCACCTAGGGGCTACAATCTGCTAAAGTCTGTTGAAAACTCTCAATAATCTTTGATCCACTCTCAATCTTTGATCGATCATGGTGATTGGGAGAAATGTCTGAAGAGAGGAAAAAAGCAAATGTTGCTCCTATCTCAAGAAGGAGGACCCAGGGAACTACAGGCCAGTCAGCCTCACCTTGATGCCTAGAAGGTGATGGAGCAGCTAATCCTGGAAACCATTGCCAGGCACATGAAGGACAAGAAGTTGACCAGGAATAGTCAGCATGGATTCACAAAGGGAAAGTCATGCTTGACCAACCTCATAACCTTCTGTGATGAAATGACTGGCTTGGTAGACCAGGGGAGAACAGTGAATATTGTCTGCCTTGACATCAGTAAGGCTTTTGGCACTGTCTCTCACAGGATCCTCATAGAGAAGCTGATGAAGTATGGGCTGGATGAGCAGACAGTGAGGTGGATTGAAAACTGGCTAAACTGCCAGGCCCAGAGGGTGGTGATCAGTGGCAGGAAGTCTAGCTGGAGGCCATTAACTAGCGGGGTAAACCAGGGGCCAGCTTTGGGTCTGATCCTATTTAACATCTTCATTAATGACCAGGATGATGCAGCAGAGTGTACCCCCAGCAAATTTGCAGATGACACAAAACTGGGAGGAATGGCTGATACACCAGAGGGTCATGCTGCCATCCAGAGGGACCTCAACTGGCTGGAGAAATGGGCTGACAGGAACCTCATAAAGGTCAACAAGGAGAAGAGCAAAGTCCTGCACCTAATGGGGGGAACAACCCCATGCACCAGTACACATGGGGGCTGTCTGGCTAGAAAGCATCTTTGTAGAAAAGGACCTGACGGTCCTGGTGGACACCAGGTTGAACATGAGCCAGTAATGTGCCCTTGCAGCAAAGAAGGCTGACAGTATCTTGGGCTGCATTAGGAGGAATGCTGTGAGCAGGTCGAGGGAGGTKATCTTTCCCCTCTGTTCAGGACTGGTGAGGCCACTCCCAGAGTACTGSGTCCAGCCCTGGGCTCCCCAGTACAAGAGAGACATGGACATACTGGAGAGAGTCCAGCAAAGGGCCACTAATATTATTAAGGGTCTGGAGCATCTCTCCTATGAGAAAAGGTTGAAGGATCTGGGACTTGTCAGCATGGAGAAGAGAAGGCTCAGGGGGCTCTTACTAATGTATATAAATAACTGAAGGGAGGGTGAAAAGAGGATGAAGCCAGGCTCTTTTCAGTTGTGCCCAGTAACAGGACTAGAGGCAATGGGCACAAACTGAAACACAGGAGGTTCCCTCTGAACATCAGGAAATACTTTTCCACTGTGAGGGTGACCAAGTACTGCGCAGATTGCCCAAAGAGGTTGTGGAGTCTCCATCCTTGGAGATATTCAAAAGCCGTCTGGACATGGTCTTGGGACGATGGCTCTAGGTGGCCCTGCTTGAGCAGGTGGGTTGGATCAGATGACTTCCAGAGGTTCCCTTGACCATTTGGTGATTCTGTGAAAATGCAGCAGGTTTTGAACTGAGACTGGATCCAGCTGGGACCATCTCTGTCCCTGAACTGGAACTCTGCAACTTTTTGCCCTCATGCAGAATGTAAAGCATTGGTAATCATTAAAAAAGTCTTACACGGACTGAGACAGGCTAGCCCAAGGAAATATCTTTCATCCCACGTCATACCTGCAGGCCATAGCAGTACTCCACCTTGCTCCTAGAGAGAAGCAGCTGACAGGCCCAGTTCAGTTCAGGCTCTGGAATTTGCAAAACATGTGCAAAACAGTCCGAACATAATGATCCCTGTACCATGCTCTAATACTTTTTAAAAGATTTTTTCTTAGATGGTGAAGAACTGGAAAACAGTTTGGGACATGGTGGCAGGGTTTCTGCTGAGGGGGTCATAACATGACTTCTGAGATGTGACTGTAGGGTCTGTAGCTTGCTAGGACACCTGCACCATGAGTAGGTATGCTAGTTACTATTAAGATTTAAACCAGTGATACATGTTAGTTCATGTGTGGTAACAATCATGAGGTAAAATTCTAGGCCATGTCTCCATGAAATTGCAAATCCAGTTTTAGGGTTCCTGATACTTGCCATATGGTCCAAAATACTGATCTGATATAGATTCACAGTGTCAGATCGACCACGTTCAAAAATAATGACCAATCAACTTCATGCTGGCAGGTATCGTGCTGGTTCAGTTATCATGGGCTGCCCTTCCTGCGGTACTCCACAGACTTCTTTCGCTGCCTTAATCTCTATCCGTTATGTTCAAAGGTCATGGCCCCAGATGTCCTTACATCGCATCGTGACTGCTGAAATGTGATTGCCCTCTTTTTATGCAGTGCCTTCACATGTAAAAATTCAAGCTGTTCTGTCTCTAATACATGGTAAAATGACTTCAAGCTTCAAAGGAAAGAAAACACCTTTCCTTTTACTGTGGGCAATGGTTGCAAATACATAGTACCTTATACCTGTGCAATTCAGTTTTTTAAGCATATAGGAATAGATTATTTGTATAAAAACATTTTGATTCCAGAAACAGGGGCAGATATTGATGAAAGGTTCTGTGCTACTTGTTTTCCACTAAGTAAATATTTGGCACATAAACAGTARTGTTGGGGTCTTTCCTTAGGATTAGATCTATCATATGCTGGAAATCCTGGACAAGCAGAACATAAATCTTCTTGAACAACATTCGTAGGTGGGAAATCTGGGTGCCATTAAATACAAGATGTCGTTAAAGTGATGAATAAAACTATACAGAGACTAACCTTGTACATGGAAGTCATAACATCAGCAGTGTTCAGTTCTGCTGTGAAGACCTCAAATACTACATCAGAAGAAACTTTGCATTGAAGTACAAAGATAAGAGAAAGATGCATTCAAGACTATTTGCTTCAGTATATTTCAAATAGATTTTGGAACCCGTCCTAGGAAATCAGTTATCTTTGTGAAGGTGGCACCTGCAGCTCTTGTTATAATATCTAGAGTTAGTATGCCATTATCCAGCAATACCCACCACAAAACTCAGTTTTCAGGTACTTAGAACTTGATGTATATGCATTATGCTACAGACTTTAATTATACATTATCTCTATTTTCCCCCTACAAGATGGTAATGGTGTCCTCTTGAGCTGCATCAATACTGTGCATCAATACGGGCAGGGATCAGTTGCAGGATCCCTACCAATGTCAGTCACTATAGCGGTTGAAAATGGGTAGTGAATGACACAAGGGACTGCAGAAGTAGTTTATTCTTCAAGACGGACATTGGCCTGGGGAACTAGGCTCTTCTCATGTGTTTCTACTATGTAATTTTTAGAAGTTGACCAAATCAATCACCATTTGAGAGATGATTAGTAGCTGTCTTTATCTTTTGAYGAAGAATATAATGTGATTTGGAAAACTGCTGAGCTCTTTCAGCTGTAAACGAGGTTAAGGGGAGCTGTACTTGAATATACATCATGTCAGATAACACAAAACACTTAAAAATCAGTTCTTAGATATCTCCAGTCAGGTGCATAGAATTAGAGATTATTCTAGCATGTTCTAGTTCCTCATCTCTAAATGGAAATAAATCCAGTTTATTTCACAGCAGTCTGACAAAGATAAGCATTAATTAGTTTCTGAAGCGCTCTGATACCACCACAAGCACCACAGCAAAGCTTGTGAGGAAATTAATAATTCTAATTTTAGAAGGGAATGCAGTAAATAAGGCATCCAGCCACACATTGAACAAGGAGAATGCAGCTGAACATTGTTTAGTATGTTACGTGAGTGCAGCCCATCAGATGCACTGAATCAGTCAAGGATCCCCTTAAAAAGATGATATGTGATCACATAATCAAAAACCAAATTATAATGTATATGTAAGATAATTAATTCAGCCTTATTTTCTGGCATTACTATTTCACTTGGTAGCCTTAGTCATCTACCGCTTTTAACATAGGTTTTGTTTTTAATCACTGGTGCTACCACTCTGCACCTCCAGAAAGTTCTTCTTCCAAGGGACTCCACCACAGTTCGAGAACTGACAACAAAAGGTAGTATGACTGGTCGAGCCTTACCTTGTACACTGCCAGAGCTCCAAAAGGTTTAGCAAAGATATCATAGATGTTTCTAGTAGTAGAAAGGACTAGGGCAAGTTGTTTAACTCCATGTTTTATCCCTCTGCCATATCGTCTTTATGCAACTTGGAACAAATCTGGGAGATTATATGAAGAGATTCAGATCTTCAGCTGAAGGAATCAGGCAGGGAAAACAGGAGAGGGTTGAGACTGGCTTAGGGAGCACCTATTCATCTACCGCTCAGTCAGTAATGAAAACCTCCTGATACTCCTCCCCACATGTTTTGGGAGAGAATGGCATCTGCTTTATCGGGTCAGGTTTCACTCAGTATATATTGGGAGGCTTTAATTCCTACCTGTAAGAAGAGGAAAACGCAAGGGACAATAATTTACAGTCATTTATTACACATGGCTGTCAGAAATTGCAGAAGGCTCCAAACTCCTTTCCTTATGTCCCAGCTTTCCCTCCTTGCGCCACTTTGACTCCCCACAGATGTCAATCTCCCAGTTACACCACACCATGTCTTACTCTTGCCACGTTCAATCAGAGGTAGCCTTTGGCCTTCTTAATTTAGTACTGGAGAACCATGATATAAATTGTGAAGGGGACTTACTGGGTTTCTTCCTGTGTGATGATTTTGCATGTTGAAATAATATATTGTACCAGCAATTCGGTGTTACTGCGTGTGATGATTTTCCATGTTGAAATAAAATATTGTACCAGCAATTCAGTGCTACTGCATTTGCATCCAGTTGAAAGTTGCCTCATATCCTGCAAATCCAAGGCAAGCCCAGAGCAACCAGATGGAACAGGCTTGGAATGATGAGCACAGTATGGAAAACTGGACTTTGCTTTAGAAGAATAGGACTGTCAGGCTGATAGGTGTTTGAAAAATGTTCGCCAACCTTTAAAAAAAAATCTATCTGAACACACAATTCTACTTTATTCTGGATCTGAAACTATTGTGCTCTTCTCTAACTGCTGCCTCTGCTGAACATCATCTTCACAATACCTGTCTAAATAAAGTCCGTGGGGGATTTTATTTCAGTGTGAGATTTTCTAGATCACAATTTTTACAACTAAACATATTACTTTTAAAAAATCAGAACTGTCATATATATTCGATTCCAAGGACTTGATTCAACAAAGACCTTTCATACTTGACTTTAAACACTTCACTAGTCTCCAACCTAAGATCAGAACACTWAATAGCATTGTTAAAAATGTTATCTCTGATAGACATGAAATTAAATTGAAAATTAGAAATATAGAATTTATGTACCAAGATAAAAAGTCCATTCCATTTTCAGGGAAGGATTAGCCCCATCTGTGGGKTTTTTTTGCGATGTTTTTAATGATTTTCTTGCCTGCTTTAAAGTGTGCCCACTGTTGACTAAAAGGAAAGATTGTTTCTGTAAAATATTAGGCTTATATTCTTACTGAAGAATTAGACCTTTTCCACAYTTTGTCTTTGAAAATGAAAGGTCTACAAAAGAAAGAAAACTATTTCTGCTGCCACAGCACATCACTGAATGTAGGAATTTTGTCTGCATTAGCAGTAGGATGGTTGACTAGGAAGAATAAAAGATAAATCAGCTAAGGTAATTCTTCTGCCTTCTTCCTTCCTCAACCATGACCATTTCAGATAGAGTTTCTTAGGACAGCTCATGACTGTGCAGAGCTCCCTCTCTACAAACATCATCCTTAACACTGAATTGCACACTGTCACAGGTGTCCCTGCTCCAGTGGTATCTGCCATCACAGSGCTTCTAAGGTCCAGCTGTAAATCACTCAACGTCAGCCAGATGCAGATTGTCGCAGAAGCTCTTGGGAGCTTTCCTGCTCCCGCTGTCTGGACCCCGCAACTGCAAGTCTCCATCKATCTGGCCAGGGTTGCTCAGCACCCTTGCCATTCAAGTGGCAGGAGGGTAGTTTAGGGGCAGTTTAATGAAATCAGTAGGTGTCTTCCCTGTCTTTTTCCCCCTTYGCCTCACAGACCCCATGTCAGTCATCTCCATCCCTCCAGCCCTGGGATGGCCTAGAGGTGAGTGTGTCCAGTCTCGTCACAGAGACTTACACCCCTCCACTTGAGAGGACTGTGCCGTGCTCTGCCCTTGGGTCAAATAATGGTATTTTTAATAAATCACTGTAGATATACCTTACTATCCCCTTCTTCCCTCTCACTATTGCCATCAAGCATCCTGCCCTTCCATTCAGGTTCAGTGTGAGTGGACTTGCTTTATCACAGGACAGACTGTGTGAACTTTACCTTACAATGTCTCCGCTTATTTCAAAAAGCTTTGAGTTCAATATGAATCTTTTCATGCACTTCAATTGTCCAATAGACTATTTGATCAAGATGAAAAAAACAGTAGAAGTCTGACTAATAATGGTACAATATTGAAAAGAAAAAAAAAAAAGTAAAATCTAAACTGAAAATTTTCACAGCCCCTACAGCTTTAGATATTGATATTCATTCTCTTGAACATTGCATGTCCTCTAGAAAATACTATATTTAATTCCCATACCTTTACAAGTGAAATACAGAAATAAAAGTAAAAAAAAAAATTATAAAGGGCTTTTTTTTCCTCAATATTAAAATATATAACAAACGTAGCAGTTTGTTATATATAGTACCGTAGCAAAACAATTAGTCAGTAAGATCACAAAAAGTTCCCCCAAAATCCTCARTATCTGCCTGTCCCCTGAGGAGCATGGTGCTATCATGTTTTTTGTCCTGGACATGACAGAGGTTTTATTGTTTCTCTGATCTGCTCCAGTCTGCGGGGAACACTGTGATTAAGATACTACCTTTAATGGACAACTTTCCAAGTTACACTGCTCACCCTGGAAAACTGCTCTGAGATACAGGGAGAAGTAGTAAAGGGGTAGACTGTTGTGAGTTTTTGCTATTGTTCTTTTTTTTTTTTTTTAAGTAATGCATTTTAATTAATTAGTTGGCTGAATGGGCTAAGCATCTGCCAAAGGAGACACATGTCGTCTATTATGCAACATGGTGACTACCAGCCTTTGCTGCTGAACACACTGAAAATATCATGTATAATATAAACATCCATAGGATAAATAAATACGTTAAACTTATCTATTCTTTTATGAGCTCCAGCTCATACCATGTCAATGTACTGTGGCTTGGGAAGCCAAAATTCAGTTCTGTTGATTGCCCTGGGAAAAAAGAGGACAGTATTTTTTCCCAGTCTGGGTTACCAGAAGGTTATAGTACATGCTGTACTCCAGACCACATACTAAATGCCCTTCTTCCTATTCCATCACCTGGTCCCCTATTAACAGAATAAGAAGAAACAGGACTTTGAAAACAGAAAAAAGAAACCAAAAAACTATATCCAATGCACACATACATTATATAAAGACATTCATGCACATGTATACATAGAGTCAATATAAATAAATGCATTTGCATACTCATGCACAATCTTATGATGCCAAGAAAGATCAGACGCAGATTCAGATAGTCAAACACACAATTCATTAACTTTATAAAACAGCCAAATATATGTCATTGATTTACCTCATTAATACCAAAATGTTATATTTCCCATAGAGTCTTCCACAAGTTCCCTTAAAGGACATGCTGTTGATGTAGCATCAGCCCTTCCCATCTACTGTTTTCCTTACCATTTAGAGTTATATTTGGGGGCATTGCTGATAAGGAGTTGTATGAAGAATGCACAGCGATAATCTGTGGTAATGATTGTTGCTTGACTTAAAATAAAGAGGAGCAGCCTTTTAAGGTCAACATCAGTTCCATGTTTGGATTGTTTCTACTGTTTGGAAGGGGTTGACATGTTTTAAATTACTAAGTAATGTGAAAATACATTACTAGCACAAGACTGTTGTCTATGTAAATATTTTATGGGTAGAGTCACCCACCATTGGTTAATAAGGTAACACAGATTCAAAGCTATTTATGTTGACCCATATTTTTAAGATGAGGAATTTAAAAACAAGAAAATGTGACAGAGTTGATCARGACATAAGACAGTGGCTCACAGGCAGACTGTTTGTGTCTTGCATGTCATGAACAGCTCTTTTAAATTACTTATTGAAAAGAGWTGTAACATTGTCAATGTGAAATATATTAAATGAATAACACAATGAATCACCTAATGAACCTAAGTTAAATAGCTATAATTCTTGGTTTTCCAGAGATGAAAGAAAAACATCTTGATAGGCTTASCTTCTCCTGGGTCAAGTATTCTCATAAAAACAAGAACTCTCATCTCCCATGTGTACATGGCATCAAATACAAAAGGAAATACACATCTATCATAAGCGTACRGGAATGCTCTCACTCTGGGGTTAACAGTATATGTTTGGGGAGTGAGTGCAGTTCATGGGCTCAACCTGCAATAGCCTCCCCTTTGCTACTCCCCAATCTGCCTTTGTTCACAGGCAGCATAAGAGCTTCGATGCTGAATTGCTCAGTTTGGACCTGTTTGCTGCCTGGGCTGGTGCAGGTGGTCTTTCTCACTGCTGCCTGGGCTGGTGCAGGTGGTCTTTCTCACTGCTCTTGTCTCATCTTTGTCGAACAAGACCAAACAGAAGGGCAGCTCATGCTGTCCCACTGCCACTGTGGGAGAGTCCCACAGTCCATGGAACAGGGAGATGGGGGATGCAGTGATGTTTTGCAGCAGCTGCAATATGATGGCTTGCCTTGTGCAGAGCCCATCAGAGATGTAGCATGGTAGCCGGTGGCCGGCAGGCTTCTGGAAGCCTTCTTCCTCTGCATGCTTGCATCAAGAGAGATAAATTCCGTACCACCCTTTCTTCCGGGCAATGCTTCAGAAGCCTCTCTTAGTCTTTTGGAAGGGACCTGGGGGTAACAAAACACATACAGGTATAGCAGCTGAGCTGCACAATGATGAACTCCTGTGTGTCATTTCTGTGCAGGACAGTCTGTCAAGTTTATTGTAAGGTAAACATTTCCATCAGCTGATCACAAATTTCATCAGGGCCATGAAGGCTTTGACCTAAAGTCTCTCCTGAACACTCTGGCCAAAAAAAATACATGCCTTTGCTTAAATACTGGACCATATGGCCCAATTAATATGCATTTGAAGTGTTTGTAACTCAGCTAGTTCCAGGGAGGTCCTCAGGCAGCATTTTAATTTCATTTTACAAGTTGGTCTCCTGCAGTTTTACTGTGTTTCATTACCTTTTGCACAAAAAAGTCTTATGTTCAACATACATCGTGCATACTAAGACAGGGTGAGAGCTGTTCAAGAAGAAGCTGCTTCACAATATTGACTGTTTCACAGTGGTGAGTGTACAGAGGCAGATAATATTMATGTTTAGAATAATCTGGCAACCTGGTACACTAGGATTTAAACCACAGGATATCAAGGCATCATCCAGACCTGGAACCGAACTAGAGGTTCCTGTTCTTTTACTACTGGGAGCTCATATCTGAATGTCCTCATTCCTGTATAGCTGGTACCAAGAGGATTTGCCAATACTTGCAGGAGCCTCAAGTAGTTCATCCAGCCCTCCCTTGCAGCCAGGAAAACACTTTTAGTGTGTGTCAGCACTTTCAAGACATTTACCATTCAAATCCAACAGTTAGAACCCTACCTTTCGGTGCCTCTTCTAGCAGGCTCCATCGTTCATCCACATGAAGATACAGAACCAAAGTGTTACCCTACTATTCTTAGAAGGACAGGAATGTGTGAAGGATGCTTATAACGAATTTGAAAGAAGGTGGCTATAAAGCCACTTTTCCACTCTGAAAGATACATCTAAGCAAGAGCTATGGAGACCCAGAAGTTTGGTGGAAATACAAGATCGAAATTGTAGTGAAAGGGTTTCTGAACCCTAAAGAAGGAGATATATATGTTTTCCTGAGAGGTCAGGGTACACCCTGGGCAATGTCCTTGCTGWCCTGTTCCTAGGAAGACAAATGATACAGGAGTGAGAAGACGTCTGGCTGTACTGGGTGGCACCATGTGTCACTCTCCATAGGCCAGGTCAGAGCTGCATAAGCAGTGAAACTATTTTCATTAAAGTTTAGGCAGACAGTCTAAACTTATGATAGGCATCCTCACACCCTCACACATGACTATCACACATGCACACAATTGCGGAAGCACAGACACACACACACTCCCTGAAGCAGTTGAAGACGAAAACAAAAAATCCAAACAAAAACCCCAACCCTTATGTTCACAGTTTGGTTCTGTGAGACCTCACATGGGAATGATCTGTTTCTGGGCTGCTAAAATAAAATCCCTGTGAAATGAAGTTTATGATGTGTGAAGTAATGTAAATGGACAACACTCCCTTCCCCCCACTCCTCAAAATAACCCCCGTGCTCCCCATGTACACCCAATTTATCTTCCTCTCTGAGGCCACAGCCCAGTGGAGCCTCATCCCTTCCACCCTTCATCCCCCCTTCAGTTTACGCAATAGATTATATGCAACGCGTGATATTTGGAAGCCACATCCTGCTGTAGGCAGGGCTGGCTGTACTCCCTAACACAACACTTGGGGATGACTCTGCTTCCAGCAAGTGGAGTCGATGTGCTGGACGTGGTTTAATTGGTGCCAGCTTTGTCCTATTAGCAAGTGTTGGCTTTCTTCACTTGATGCATCAAGCGGTGATGTTCTGCAGGTTATAGCGCCCTTATGCATTAAAGCCTTTTGTATATGTTGCTGCCTGATTAGACAGGAAATAGTGCATGGCACCAGGGGATAATTCATGTGAGTAAAGTTACTTGCATGCATATGCATGTGCAAAACTGGGGCTCCAGATGCGAAATACATCTTTTTCTAATCCCTGAGCTATTCTCTGTGTGTATGTCTATATACACATTGCATGCTTATTACTTTTTATTACTTTTAAAACTTAAAAATAAAATTGGCTTGAATTTAGTTTGAGGATTGGCACCAATCCAGGACAATTCTTGTTTTAACTGAAACAGTTTGCCCACTGCTAATTTTAACACAAGCGATTTATTTTATTAACATGGATGCAAATGGTAAGCACACTCTCCCTTCCTACCAGGAAGCCTTGGAAGCCTAGCACAAAGCCTCGGAAACAGCGATGTCACAGATCTGGGGAGATGCCTTCTTTGTCTGGGAAAAGGTGTTTTTGAGAGATGCCCAATTTTCATACCTGCCATTGCTACCTATGTAGGAGGGAGGGAGCTAAAACCTCACGCTCCCAGATGTCTGCAAGGACATAACTGAGTGAGACACTGAGTCTAATTATCCCAAGCCTTTCACTCCTTTTAACTTCAGTGAACATATAGAGGACCTGGCTCCATTATGGCAGATGATGAGACTGTTAGCACTACACCTTCAACTAGGAGCAGAGGGGGGAAAAGTGAGGGGTAATTGCTATGTATAGACAGTGCAGTCATTGAGAGACCTTTAACCTGTTTAACTTTCCTTAATAAAGTTTTTGCAATCTATGAAAGAATGACTCTGTTATTCCTCACAAAGCTTCGGCACATGACCCACCTTTTTCTACCATTCAAGGAATGTAATTTAAACTAGATTTAGACTCCTCTGTGTGGCCGAGCGTGATGCCCACTGGAATGTTCAGCTTATGCGGAATTGTTTGGTTCCATTTAAATAAATAAATAGTATTAAAATCTAATCATGGAAAGTGTAGCTGTTAAAAATAGACTGAGGTAGCGCTCACCCGAAGCGTCGAGAAAAGGTATGCGCAGGAGGGATTCTGAGAGCCGATTCATCAAGTGCAGGAGCAACCAGACGACCAACGCTGGCGAGGTTTCAGGCACGTAAGCATCACCACCGAGTCTCCCCACCCTGCAGCAGGAGTTCCCAGCAGAAGTTAGACCTGTTTCCTTTTTTTGGCACTTCAGCCACCTGCTTTCTCTTCAGTCAGATTCTCCGTGGGGACACAAGATCCTCATCGAGCTACCTGTGGTGAGCCTGGCACCCAGTATGAAAACCACCATGTGCAATATTTCTCCACCTGTGAAGCAGCTGTTTAAAAACGAAACAATATTAGAAAGGATTTTACTTTTTTTTTTTTTGTAGCTTTTGATGCTGAGTTTTGTTTGTCTGTGCCACAGTAAAACCTCAGTAAGCAAAAGGTGTCATGAATCCAGATGGCAAAGACAGTTTCTATCTCAAATTGTTTCACCTTGTGCCTCTTTCTGCTTACTTTCAGTCATCAGTCTTAAACATGAAACCGTTATCATTCTTGATTAGGACATATAAGTTAATCGGGGCACTTAATGAAAAAAACTTGCAAGACATTTTACATATCAGGTTCCATAATCAGGTTGGGTTTTGCGTATTTGTGAATATTCATGAATGGAAAAGAATATTCCCTCTGGTGCAACATATTTTGGATTTTCCAGGATGCACCATGGGAACAGACAAGAGGGCTGGTCGTGGTGCATCATGGGACCTTTAAAGTAGCCTGGAATCCAGCCAGGAGAGCTTAGTCCAGACAGCAGCTGCCACAAAGGCCTGGGGTAGCTTTTCCAAATGAGCACGTTCCCTTTTTCACTAACATTTTCAGTTGGAATTCCACTGAATTCCACTTTCTTTTTTGCTCCTGCAAAATTAAATGCCTATGGAAAACAGAAAACTTTCTGACCAGCTGTACTCCAGCGTGCCAGGGTTTTTTGGTAGTTGAATTTCTGTCTATACGCTTTTAACAGACAAACGATGGTGCTGTCAGTAGGGATGGCAGACAAGGTGCTCAGCTGCCTGCTCCACCTGCACTGAACAGAGAACAGACCAATTCATGCATCTGCTCCTGATCCACTAGGTTACAGTGGGATTTGGTTGAAATTGTTACTGATTAGAACTTGCTTTAGAATACTGATTTACACATGAAATCTCTGCAGGAACTGAATGACCAGCAGGCCAGATCTTCCTGCTGTGAGGACCAGGTGGACAGCCCGGAGCAATGACTGCATCCCTTCTCCAAAGGTGAGCTCTCCCTATGTCTCAGCTAAGCCTAGTTCTGCGTAACACTAGTCATCTCCTTGTCCCCAAACCTTACAATTTCCATATATAAGGCAGACAAGGCATGGGAGTACAATCAGCATTTTTCAGAAAGGAAATCCAGCATTCAAGGTCATTCAGTCACAGACTGGAGATTTCCTGAGTCTTCTTCCAGTGACCTGTGGTCACTGCTATTGGCTCAGACAAGTCCCAATTCAGATGTTAAGTGTCATGGTYGCCCTGAGAAATTTCACTAAAGACTTTATAAAATGTATGTCAGTTTTAAGTTTTTCAGGAGTGAATAAAGGAAGTAAAAAATCTGTGAGAAATATGTACATTCATGATGAATGTTGCCTAGAGAAAGCTACGTAAGACTTCCAGTTCATTCACCTGTAAATTTATTAAATGGTCCAAGAGCATGCAGGTGCCAAAAGAATAATTTCTCTGACACTTTGGTTCTAAAAATCTGCAAAACGTATCTTCCTCCTTTGCCCAACACATCTACCCATTAACAGATCAATTACTCAGCTTGCATACTGCTGCCAATGGCCTATTTACATTTGATAGGGAATGCCCRAAAAGCTCACCGTTTGAAAAGCTTGTCTGAGCATGGCCCAGAGCAACGGAAAACAGAACAAAGAAGGGAAGAGCTAGTGGCATTTAAAGGTGAGATGCCACAGAGCGGAGATGGGATCCAAGAGCGTAAGTAAAACCTAAGAGAAGGAGGAGCGTGGAAGAAGACGCCGAGCAGGTCTGCTGTGCGCGGCAGCCCGCTGCTGTTCTCCGAGGGTGCCCACCTCTGAGCCAGCAGCCGCCCGGGCCGGGGCCTGCCGGKGCCTCAGGGCCGCGGGGTGCGAGGGCTCCAGCAGCCACACCGCTGCGGTGGCACGCAGCCCCGGCTCGYAACGTCACCTTCTCTCTTGGACACATTGAGTCAGCCACCGCGTCGCTCGGATGTGGAAATATTGCCCCCAGTCCTAGGGCTGGCTGTACTGCTGGATAGTGGTACCATGCTCAGCCAGGCAGGGTATACCTGACCACTGAGTGGAGGGAAAAAAAGGAAGGAATGACAGCTAAATAATAAACAAAGCAGGGCCAAACAGGGGTCCAACAGGCAGTGACAGTGGGAAAACACAGCTGTACAAATGGTTTTGAAAATGACAAGTCTGAATCTGGAAAAAAAAGGAGAATAAGTTTCCTCCTCATACCCTTGAACTGGACAGCATGCCTCAGCATGGTTGTACACTGCTCTGCAGAACTGTGAAGCAAACCGCATTTATCTGCTGAGATATGTATTCATCATATGTTTCAAAAGAGTGCACTGTCAGGCCCAGAGAAACTCCATGAGTTCCTGGAGACTCTTAAGCTCTGAGTTTCTCTCCTCCAACACCTTCCACACTGTAATCTCGAATTCAAAGTTCCTTTATTGTTGCATATGGGAAGATCACAGAACAGCTACTGTGGTGCAACTCTTTCTTTTCAAACATCTGTTTCCTGGTTGTCAACTTTTTTTCCTACACCACCTCTCATGTAGCTGTGCCTAGTCACTCCCTTTCCTTCCTCCTGCTCTGAGACCTGCAGCTCCACCACTGCAAAAATAGCTGGTGTGGAAGGCTAACTTCTCTTTCTAGAGAACTGAGACAGCTGTGATTGCTTGAAACGTGGAAGGACTGCCCAAATTATTCATCTTGCTGCTCTTCCCCAGTCCTTTTCTTGCTTTGCTGCTTTTCCAAAACATTATTCCTTATTTGCAATAGCTGTTTGTTGTGGCCATGCTGATGAAACTGTCCTCATGCACCATGGGAAAGAGGAAACGAAGCTTTAGGAGGTACCTCTCACACTCTTGAGGTCATCTGCTGACTTTTCCTTAAGTAGTCCAAGAGTAGCTAAAAATATGCTGAATATAACACACAGAGAGAATATATTTCACCTAAAGCARATGGAATAAGCAGTAAAAATAAAAGCAAAGAGACTGAGTCCAAACCATCGCTCATCAGTAAAAACCTCATTCTGACATATGGTTATGTTTACGGTTTTGTGTGATATTTAAATATAACAGGGAAGAACACATTTTTTTAAAAAAACACTGATCTTAAAATGGAGCAAAAATCAAGGCATGTAGATGCATATGTCCGTTAACTGCATGGGAAGTACAGTTTAAAAGGGTATCCATTTGCCCTATTAAATGTCTATAAGAAAAAATTATTTGGAAAAGGCAAATAAAGCATATTAGCCTTTCTGCCGAGAAAATACATGCTAGTCAGCATACAAGTCTGAGGAAGATAGATAGAAATTATTAAAGTTCAGAAATAGTCCAAGTTTTCTTTATCCAAAATGTTCTGTTCCTCTGCAGTGTTATATTCGCCAGATTAAATGGGCTGCTACTGCTCTTTTATTTTCTCTTTTCTTACTGGTGTAGTTTTAAAAAGGCTGTTTACAAACTTATGTTGGGACGATAATCTCCAGCAAGTGCCAAGCTGGTTTAAAGAGCAAGGTCCTGAACATTCACAAGGACCTGTTGTAAGCATGCTGGAAATACTTGGAAAATACTATAACCTTTAAATTGTGCTCAGCTGGATTGTCAATTGCCGATGGTGTACTCCAGATAAGTTGCTCCCCTGGAGTCTCACTAAAGTCTGTAGAAACCTATTTAATGTTATATTTATTATGTCTGCACCCCTTTTGGCTCCATCAAATTAGAGCTTTTTTAATAAAAAAAAAGATGGATGTATTCTAGTCGCATGAAGATGAAGACTCCATGCAATGAGATAATCTACCTGTGATCTGCTGCCAGCTTGACTGAGACATAGTTCAAGGTAAAATGTGTTTAGAGATCTGAAGTAGTAGATTACCAGCAAAGAAAACATTCCTGTTTCCTTATCTTAGGGAGACTGGCTTCCTGCTACTTGTGGATCCTACTCCTGCGTGAAGTACTAAAATACCCTTGTTCAGCATTTTCAGTTTCATCTTGTAGTGATAATGGAGGTTATGTATAATCTCTGTGGCTGTTCAGATTCCCTTTTTGGCTGCCACAGTGGGTAGCACTGGAGTTCATGCAGTATCATAAGAGATGACTCCATAGCACAATAATTATATAGGGTTTTCAAAGTACTTTGAAGATGAAAAGTGCTGTATCAGTGCAACTCCAGGTATTATTATTATTATTTATATAGCATACATAATCATTAGTGGAAGCCTAGCTTTAAGTCCCTTTGTGACTAAGGTGGGAGGAAGATTTTGACAAACTCCATGTCCTCGCACTTTCACTGCATCTGGTTAAGGTAGATAACTAGCATTCTGAGTTCCTCTGCTTTTTTCCTTAATTATAAAATACTATGAAAAAGAAAGTGATTGAAGCAAATGTGGACTCCTATGAGATACAAAATTACTTTCTAAGCTGTCAGCTAAAACTTATAGTAGTTAACACCTGTGAGGTTCATTCTGAATGAAATTAATAGAATTAGTTCATTCATTGTGAATGAATGAAATAGGAGAAACACCAGTGTGTTAATTAATAGATATTTAATGGAGCAGGGTATTTCAGTGCTCCTTACCACGATGCAAGGAAAAAATAATCACTACAGAAGGCTTTTTCAATACAGAACGTTAAATACCTGTTGCATAAGTGATATGCAGAAAAGAAGTGGGTGGTGGGAGAAGATGGCTGCAAGGGAGGAGTGGAGAAGAAGATGAAGATTAACAGGATATTACAGCTCCCAGCTGAAGCCCCAGACAGAATGGAAGAGGGATGAACTTCTACAGTTTTCACTATCATCCATGAAGAAATCCCTTCCCACTTTTACAGCTAGACTTTTCAGGACAAGGAACGGCGATTGACTAGTTTGCCTCAGTTCTACAGGAAATCCTCTGGGAAACAATCCAGACCCACTTTCTCTCCTCACACACCCTTTGACAGCACTAATTAAACATCCACCCTATCACTGAGGGATTGAGCACTATAGTCAGTCCAAAGTCCACAGAGTTAGGGGGGGTACCAACAACCAAAATGGAGGCAGAAGAAATTCCTCAGAGATTGTCCTAGACCTCAGCAAGTTACACAAGGGCCACGGATTCACGGTTGGATCCTCTGTGTGCTCCTGAAATAAAACTACAGGGACTTGAATAAAAGAAGGTACTAAGTAAAGCTCAGAGCAGGGTTTTCATCTCATGTCGCTCAACAGAAACTCCTTGTCCTCAACAGAAGTACGCCAGGTCAGACCAGGTAGGATTCTTGCCTGAGTAATACTTCTTCGCCTCCACACACAAAACCCAGGTGACAATCTTACAGTTGGCTGTAAATTCAGCTTTCAAACAACTACGATGAGTCTCCCAAATATATGGCAGAGTACTCCCAGTGAAACACTTTGAAGTAATGATGCACAGATAATTTTGAATATTTTCCTTTGAATAGGGAAATTCAAAGTGTAAGCAGAGCCTGTATTTTGAAGAGGCCTCCCTGTGGAGGGTGTCCTATTATATGTAAATACCACTGACAATAGCATGCAAATATGGTCATTAGTGAAGGTTTGAACTTTTCCAGAACAACTTCAATTTTGAGCCAAGCTACTTCAACCTTCAAAGGCAGCAAACTCTATGACTCAGCAGAAGCTGAGACTGAAAAAGCCTGTTTCAGCAAGGACTGGTGGTTTTAAGATGCTAAAGTATCCAGAGGCYTTTCTAACCCCTTAAGCTATTTTCCATGCTGTTTTCCTATTGTTAGTTGCAGACGTGTAAAAGAGAGACCTAGTGCATATTCCGTGATTGCACTGTTTTTTACTATCAATTGTCATTGTATTTCCTTACATATTTGGGGCTGCTTATGGTTTCCCCTACAGAGCTTATATTATAGACGGAAAAAGAAGGAGGAAGAGGAAGATGCAAAGACTCCTACCCAAGCAAAGCTCACAGACGATCTATTGAGAACAGAGGTGCATTCCACAGCATGGAAATCAGCTCCGGTGCTTGGATTATGAAAAACTTTCTAACAAGGATGAGGAGAGGCAAAGTGAAGATTTCACCCCTCAGCTGCCCAACCCAGCAGAGTTAGATGCATGTTATAGAGTATCCTACACTCCCTTATGTAGTCCTGTGTAAATTTGACGTAGACATCACATAAATGTATTTCATTATATTTACAGAGTTCACATCTGTTTGTAAAAAGAGCAAGCCTTTAGATTACTTTTCATAAACTTGCCTCTACACTGAATTACGGTAAAAAGAAAGTTCTGAGGAAATAGTATGATTACACATATTCACGTGGTCACCATTCAAGACTTAGTAGCTTATACCCATAAGCTTTCCCTTTGCAGTTATATCAATGAAAATTAGATGTCATAATATATCTTTCTGGATCCAATCTGTTTATGTCTGAAATTGAGAGGAACTKTTACATTGATTTAAATGACTGAAACCCTGGAATTCATGTGAGCATTTTCTGTCAGTTCTAATGGGAAGTACGCAACTGCGGTCTAGGCTTGTTTCAAGGAGTAATTTAAATGTCTGATCATTTTCCCTTTTATATTGGTCTAAGCTCACATGTCTCATTTTGTTATGCACATTTCCTCAACACAGTAGCAGAGACCTGGTCTTTTTAAGTGATGGGAGAGTCCACAGTCACCAGAACACCATTACTTTTGACTGGTTGACTCCCTTGACTGTGTATTACTAACCCAGTACAGCCTGTCCCAGAATCCCTGCCTCTAGCTTCTAGCACTACGCTTCTTCAGCACTTAAAAGGAGTTAACGCAAAACGATCACTGTAAAAACATGTCTGTCTTTGCCCAAGGTGCCTTTGCATTGCACATTCCAGCAAGCCAGAAAGTTTTGGCTACCATGAGGAAAGAGTGAGGGCAGCCATTTTGGAGGCTGTTGGTCTTACCACATTACTGAGCAGCTGTATTTATTTAAACAGCTTCTAGACATAGTACCCATAGATAATGCCTACCATCTATACATGCACAGTGTCTGTATTGCTTCATAGGGTCTCCTATGTGCTGCATGTTAGGAAGTATTTAAGACAAGTTTAAGACAAGCATTCTTTTTTGTGTCTCTCAAAATACCTTTTAAATAAGTACAGGAACCAATAAGCTCTTCCTGTTTCAATCTAGTGATGTGCTAGCATCATGTAATTTACATCTGACACACTTTCCAGGACTAACAGAGTCTGGGTGTGAATATGTCCTTGGGCACAGTCCAAAGCACATGGTTTGAGTCAGGGGAAAGCAGTCATCTCTTTGCAGAGCTGATCTTATAGCCCTGTGTTTCTGGAGCCATTATGTTAGAATAAATTAGAATAAAATGGAGGACCCTCAAATAGTTTCAAGGGACTGAGCCAGAGAATACATCTAGGTAGTGATTTCCCAGACATGACTTATGCTTCTGACCTTATTGTCTGTGATGTTGGCAGTAGAAATGAAGGTAATGTAGGAGTAGTTTCAATAGCTCTGTACCATCAGAGGATTGGTTTTTTTGCCAGGGAAATCCTCAAGGGCCATGCACCTCACCTCAGTYGTCAAAGTCCTCTGGCAGATCTAACTGCAAATGGCTGAAGTGAATAGCATGAGAAGGAAAGGAAGACACCTTCAAGGAGATGATGGTCAATCTGATCATTTGTATAATACACTGCATCAAAAAAATACTGTATATCAGGGGTAGTTCATGAGTTCAGTCGAAGGCTCAGTCCTGCCAGGTTTGGATTAGCAGTAAATAGAGAGAAAAGGTTCTACAGGAAGAAGGTAAATCCTATTTTCTGCCCTATTTTGTTTAAATTCTGGAAAAGGGAGCAGTGATAATCATGGAGGAATTACAAGACGAATTAAAAGTAGACCTGACCCAATGGGCTAGAAACAGCTGCCACCAAAACTGGAGGAGGTTTTGATCTGACATACCCAGGACTCCACATTAACCGGTCAAGGTAACTTCAGATCTGGATCGACTCCCACATCTGAATTGCAAAACTCTACCCCTTACATGACTACTTTTTTTTTTTCTTGAGATAATGCCAAGCTGCAGAGAAATTCCGAGGGAAACACCAGCACAGTGGTAATGCGAGCCGGTGATGCTATGTAGCACAGCAGCACTGCAGACAGCTGTGGTTCTGGAATGGCGAGACGAGTACATCATTTAAAAATGACTGATTTCAGGGGGTGTGACAGGTACACTCACAAAGTTTGTTCCGGTTCTCAAACTATTACTGTAGTTTCCACTTTAAATATGGAAATTTCATTTCTAAATTAGGAAATAACCTTCAGTGTGTGCTCACTGTATTTAAAACATCTTGAAATTACATGAACTGCAAATAGATTTTAGGCTGTCTGTAACTTGTCCTTCTAACTTTACTCTTTACAAACATTTCAAATTACTGGGGCAGGGTGGAGGCCTTAGGATGAATTTGCCTTTTTTCAAAATACTTCTACACAAAACATCAACACAAATTTTAAATACTTAATGGGTTTTGAATTTGKGTTTTCTTGCTGTTTTGTTTGTAACCCTGCTTTTGTTTTAATTACCTTCAGAGATGTGTATTTTTACACCACCTTTTCCAGTTTGAATTCAGTATCTAACATATCCATCTACAGAGGTTGAGAAGTATGCACTAGCATTGTATTACATGTTATTTTTTGTCAGCTGCAGACAATGCAACTGCTGCTGCAGAGATACACTGGGAGAAAGCGTATAAATAATTGGATGAATGGCACACAAAATTATGTCACTGTGATGACTTTGAAGTGTGTAATAAATACACTCCACAGAAATAAATCTAGGTGGAAGAAATGGCCCATGGAATGTCTTTACCCTACACACACACATGCATTACCACCAAAAAAATCACTGAGAGCGCCTTGGCACTGAAGCACTAATTTATATCAGTTGTCCAAGATGCCCCAAGGAACTGAGTCCTTAACTTGGGACGTACCTGACAATCAGCCTGTCTAGGAGACACTGGATTTTCTCTCAGGGTGAGCCCTTCTCTGGATGTTTCTGTATCTACCTTTCCAAGGGCATGATCCTCATAAAATGCTTGGAATGCCCTTCCCTTTGTACAGACGAACTAGGACAAGCCAGCTTAAATATGACTCATTGTTATTATTTAAGGAATACTTCAAGGATACATTCCTTGTGCTGGTGCTTCTCTAGTATCTCTCAAAGCTGTAAATATACTACCACTGTCCTGCTTATTTTTGCCCTTCTTTACTAACAGGAGGGGGAAGAATTTGGACTTAAAATGACAAGCAAATTTGAAAGTAGAAAGCTGTACGATAACTGCATGATCATTATATTTTGATTTTTCAAATAAAAAAGGAGTTGAACCATCTTTCCTCTAGAGTCCAATGCTGGAAAGCCAAGCACTGTAAGTCTTCGTTATTGATAGGGACCTAAATGGTGAACCAGCAGACAGTATATGAAATCCCAGCCTTATCAAAATCAGTACCTTTCTCCCATTGACTCTGAAGGAATGAGGATTTTATTCCAGAAATTGAAACTGTCAGTCAAGCAATCTGATTACAGGGGAAAATGTAAACTAGAGGCAGTGATTTCATAATGTTGAACTAGGCCGTATACAAAAATTGCTTGAAAAATTATGTGATAGTATCTTACTACTATCTTTTTATAATAGTTTGCAAATAAATATATATTTTCTGAGGCTCATGGCAAGATTTGAACTACAGTAGTTCATGCTGAATATGACTTTCTTCCAGGAGTGGCACAAACAATGGTTGGTTTTCCAGTGTTGTGAGGGTATCTGAATCTGGTCCTGTGAAATTTCAGTTCAAAGTAAATCCAAGTGGATTAAATCAAGAATACTGCTGAAATGCAGAGTGACTGGGGAAAAATGAAGAGGGAAGGAAGGAGTTTGGATTATAAGACTGAAACAAAAGATATATGGACATATAAAACAGTAAAAGACAATTAGAAAATATATTTATACTAAATTAAAACTTTATTGACTAATGTTCTCCAGACAACATGATCCGATGGACTATGGTTGCATACATGCAATGAAGTTGAACACAACAGTAGTTTAACATGGAATGTCAAACAAATTAATATAATGTATTAAATGAAACAATTTATCTGTGTTGCTGCAAAATGAAACCAAGCTATGTATTTCCTTGGTCAATCTGTGTTCAGCTAAGAGGCTATGCATTTGAAGAAACTGGTAGATTTCTTTAGCATATATTTCAAATAAATTAGCTAGAATTGTACTCTTTAAAAATCCTTTCAACTTCACTTGCATTTCAAACAAAATCTAAGTGTAAACACTAAAGTTGCTAGAGCCATCTAGAAAGACCTAACTGTCAAACTCAGAGTGGACATTACAGTTCAGTAAATGTGAATATTTAGAACAAGAAAAATACCAGTTACTGCAAAAGTCATGTAGGCATATTTTATTATTAATCCAGCACAAAGCATTTCTTCTAAGTTTCTCACATAAAAGACTAAAGCTTGCTTACAGTACTACATCTTCTATCATTCAAGCATCATTATTACCTATCAGGGAGATTGGCTAGATGACCTAATGGGTCTTTTCCACCCCTAACTTCTACAAAAGAAAATCATTCATGCCAGCAAGAACATGGTTCGCTACATCTTGGGCTTGATCCTGTAGCTTTTGTTCAGGCAAAACTCCCACTGACTTAAAGGAGAGGTTTTCCAGAGCAAGACATCCAGGATTAGGCCCTTTTTATTTTTTATTTTTAAAAAAGCATCCATTTAGGATACATGGAAAATATTCTATAGAATTAAAAAAATATAATGACATGTGCTTCACTTGCATTGAAGGAATCAGAGAATGTAAACACCATAGTGGCCCACATCTTCACAATATCCATGAGGAAGTGTCAACTGCAAGTAATCTGTGTGCGTTTATTTCTGAACGTATGTTTCTGAGGGTGTTTTGTGTATACCTTTACCTCCACATCCACACACATATGTACATCCTCAATATACTTAAAAGGTGTGATAAAATTCACTAAAGGCAGTTGCTTGCCTGTCTTAATGCTTAAATCTGCAAGTGGCAGCAAACTGGGTTTTATATGACGCTAATTAGACTGTACGTGAGCAGCAGGACACGAATATCGCTATGGGCAAGAGAGTGTGGTTGTCGGTTCTACAAGTGTGGAGCCATCCCACTTACGCACATCACAAAATCTACCTGCGTGAAGGCCTGGAAAAACAGGTGACCGAAGGTTTTCTTGGTGGGCCATGTCTGAAATTTGAGTTGAATGATTCAAAGGCTGTAGATTGTCCTCACAGGAGCCTTTCGACAACCTGGAGGACCACGTAGGAAAGTTTACCTTCAAAGTGCACTTTCTAAGAATGGAATGTTCTTGACAGGGAAATGATCAGAGGCACTCCTGGACTTTTTTGCTTGTTGAATAGGAAAAATGTTTTCATCTTCAGGCAGCACTTCACCCTGACAAATGTGAGTTCAGTTATTATTGGGTTTTAGTATTACAGAAGATTCTTTAGAAACAAACATGATAGTACACACATACACATACACTCAGATATTTACAGCCTTTCTAGAAAAACAACCCCCTACCTTAGTACTGACTACCTTTTTCCTTTTTTTCTTTTTTTTTTTAGTATTTAAATTCTTTAAACCAGCTACATTAAATACCAATGTGTACTGTACCACCCCACACCAACCCCACATCCCCCCCAAAAAACAGCAAGTATTTTAAAAGTTTGTTTGCTTGTTTGTTTGTTTTTATGATTGTTAAAATCTCCTGCTTGAGACTATTAAGTACCACCTCCACTGGAACAAGATCAGCACTGACTGCATCTTCCAATGCATGTCGTTTCATAGTTGAGCAAGTACTGGAGCTAGAAGCTTAGATCTCCAGGTCGTCTGGTCGAGGCCTGCTGCTGGCTCGGCTGCTGGCTCTGCTGGGAGGCCTCTGATCCACAATGGTGAGGGGTTGCAGCTCGTGTCCTGACGCCAGTTTTTTAGTATTCTGGTGCTCATCAGAGAAGTCGAAGGGCTGGGCGTGCGAGTTGGAGATGGTGCTGCCAGCCTGCCCCATTCTGTTCTGCTCCGCGCTGTAGTTGGCCCAGTTTTGCTCACTAGCTTGCTTATTGTAGTTACGACAGGAGGAATTGTTCCTGTCTCCGGTAACGAGCTTGTACCCTGGGGGAGACATGGGAGACAAGGGGGCGGTCGGTGAGGAGCAGCCATTGTAATAAGCATATTTGGGGGAGCCACAGTCCTTGGAAGGGCTTATGGCACCACTGTGGGAGTAGGGGTCGGTTTTCCCTTTCACACGATCCTTGACACCCTTGAAGAACACGTAGAAAAGCTCAATGATGTTCAAGGCAAGAGACACCAAGGACACGACCAGCATGAAGAGGATGAAGATGGTTTTCTCAGTTGGACGGGAGAGGAAACAGTCCACTCTGTGCGGGCATGGATCTCGCTCACAGGTGTAGATGGCATTCAGGCTAAACCCATAAATGTACCACTGTATCAGCAAGAAAGCCACCTCGAAGACAGATTTAAACAGGATGCTGATGATGTAAGTACGGAGCAGTCCCCCACGCATTTTCACTTTGCCATGCTCTTCGATCCCATACTTGAATTTCTTAATTTCTATTTGCTTGAGGTGCATATCCACATTCACACCATCATTTTGGACCACCTTGAGCTCTTCTTCTCTTTTGTTCAGCTTCTCTTCTTTCCTCATGACATAGAACACGTGCGCCAGGTACAAAAGGGTAGGTACAGACACAAATATGATCTGCAGAACCCAGAAGCGTACATGGGAGATGGGGAAGGACTTGTCATAGCAGACGTTCTCGCAACCAGGCTGTTGAGTGTTGCACCGGAAAGCAGACTGTTCATCTCCCCAAGCAGATTCGACTGCTGTCCCCAATAGCAAGATTCGGAAAATAAAGAGGACAGACAGCCACACTTTCCCTCCTGCAGTAGAATAGGCTTGAACCTTGTCAAGGAGTTTTCCCAAGGCACTCCAATCACCCATCTTCACAGGATGCTGGCTAAAGAAGGACACAAGGAAAACAAAATAGTGATGGTTAAGACAGAGCTTTAATACCTTTGATACACTGAATCACAGATCAATGCTAATAGAGCAGTGATGTCAGCTTTGTTTTCATTCATGTGTTTTACACATTCTGAAGAGAAACCAGAGTTTTAGTTAGCCTGCAGGTGGAGTGGGAACTCAGGGAAACAGAAAAGAGAAAGTAACATATAACGTCTCAGAGCACAATGAAAAAAGAGGTTTCTAGTTCCACTCCAGTTTTCAAAAAGTCCATGACAACTGTCAGTTGCCACTGTGGTTGGCTCAGCTTCCTTGGTGGCAGCCTCAGTTCAATGATGTACACCTGCCTCAGGTAGAAAACAGCTGTGACACACGGCTGAAGCAGGGTGTGGAAGTACGTAGTGGCACTGCCTGAATATGCTAGGAATAAATGGAAGATTTCTCTCTTTCAGTGTGGATCCTTCACAGTAGTTTTTATGTTCACTCTTTAAGAGAATAAGAAAGCAAACCACAGTATAACCTAGATACAAAAGGTTATATACTAAGTTAATGTAAGGGTCGGATACCTAAAATGTTATGATTGCAAAATGTGTGCTATTTTTCCTACAGCAACATTAAACTGAGCTCTTGCATATCGCTACATTGTGTGCAATACATTTAGAAGTATAGTTCCTAACGATGCCAAGTTTATACTATACTCAATTTCAGAAAAAACTTGCTATCTGAATAAAGTTTATATGTTAGCATTGGCAGCACAAAGATCAAAGTTAGTATTTGTTACCTATACTTTTATGAAGGAACTAAAAATAGTAAATACATGAAGCACAGCTAAGCTCATTTTACCATATTGGAGGAACTGGTTTCCTGTTTATCTGTGGCTTGCTTAATTTATTGTAGTTTCAGCTTTGTATTTGCATCTTTCTGTATTTAAATTCCTTCATTTTGTTTTGAAAGGAAAAAAACTTTAGGAAGAAAAAAAGGTAAATGAGCTCTTTCTGTTTTTAAGGCAACTCCTGGCGTGCAGTTTGCATTCCAAATGTTGAACACTGCAAGTTTAAATTGTCTCTCTCGACTTGAGTTTTAAAGTGCGCATTTCTGGGACACAGGCAGCTTCTCAGGGATATCTGGAAATACACAGGATGACATAAAAGAAATGAAATGGTTTACCTGATGCTCTAGATTCCTAGGAAAAACAAAGTTCACTATGGGATTTTTATCAGCTGGAGAACTGTAATCTTATCTGCATAAAAACTTACATTTTAACTTGCCCCACATGAGCAAGCATGTGAAAGAGGGCACTTAAAAGGAAAAATAATCACAAAGTTTCCCTTTTAAAGTAGATGCTGCTGGGTATAGATATTTGTTCCGTGCATGCTGAGTAATCCCTTCCTGGTATTAATAGTTTTGATAATGTCCAAACGATTTCCTCCCCATCGCATCATGGATATATTCCCTAGCGAAGATCATTTATAGAAAAAGCCCTTTTTGGATAATTCATAAAATCGGAAATTTTAGCAGCAAGGAGATTTTCTTTCAAGAAGCAGTGAGTCACTGGAAACACAAGATTATAAACCTGGCAAACTCAATCATAACAATAGATGCCAAATAAAAACACACCGTTCCTGCCATCGGAAAGAGTCCGAGAGAGTAATGGGAGAGAAGTGTTTAAAGTACTCGCTCCGATAGCTCCGAGATGCCAGTTATCTTTGAACCCCGGAAAAATATCTCAGGGCCATTTCCTCAGCCCGCTTAGTCAGCTTGCTCTGAAGTTTACCTGCTGCGCAGACCCTTCCTCATGTAATTAGTTTTTCACATGAATGAAGCCCCATCAAAGGATCGGGCCTGCTTCAGACTTTTAAATCTGGAAGCCTCCGCTGGGAGGAGTACACAGCGTGTTTCTCTCTGACACATCCCTTCAGCCACCCCCAGCTTTAGTCCTTCCCGGGAAAGGCTAGTTTGTCTTTACGGGCCCGGGGTGGCAGAGAAGGAGTCGGGCACACGAGCGCGGAGGTCTCTGGAAAGGCTGGAATGAAATGTGACCACGTTCCTCCTCAGGCTGGGATTGTCGGAACAGAGAACAGCCTGTAACTACACAACACGTGAAGTCTGTTTTAAAGGCAGGCTGTTTGCTCCATGTCCTAGAAGTGGAAGTGGACAGAAGGAGCCCTTTTCAAGTAACAGCTTCTTGATTTAATTAGTCAGCTTTCYGATGATTCGAAACTACTGCATTAACAGGCTTTCCTCAGATTCAATGTATTTTTTTACTCTCTAAATGTTATTTCAGATTGAAAGTTTGATTAAGAAAACAGAGGACGTGTTATTTCTAGGCAGTTATGTGTTGTTTGTTTTTTAATTACACTCCACTCTGGTCCATTAATGCAACATGATTTACTTCAGTTTTGACCTACTTAATCCCACACCTGCAATATTTTGAGAATTTACTACCTATTTTTTAATTTGCTTCAGCATGCAAAATTGCTCAGTTTCATTTATGTCCTCTGGCAATATAAACTCCAGGAGGAAACATTCCATGCTTGAATTACTCAKACATAGTTTTGAAAAGCAACTTTTTTTTAAAGAGATCAGTTACACGCTAGCCTTTGCCAGTGATAAAAAACCCCACATCAATTCAAAACATTGTACTGTTAATCAGATAACCTTGTGGTGGCACAAATATATTATTCCTTTGCTTAAGTGGATTCTATTGCTTTATGAAACACAGTACTTTGTTTTGTTGTAGAGAAAATTCATTCATCGGATCTAACTTGTTTACTTTCAGGGCACTGAAAGACCATTTTTATTAACTGGTTACAGTATCTTTACTAGGTATAAAAAGAGGTTTTGTATCAAACAGTTATTTAGGTATTCTAGCTTGGTAAATAGTTTGAAATAGATGGCAGATAACCTTTAAAAATAGTTCTTCAGCATTCTGGACTTAAACTTCTTTTAACACTTCCAAACACCTTAACAGTGTCCACTGAATGACACAGGTTGAGCTGATSAAGTGATACAATTTCAGTACTTCTGGAATTTAAGGATATGGCTGATGATGAGTATGTGTGTTTCATGAGTTCTTACTGATTATTACTTTAGAGGATTATAACCTTTTTCTGAGGCAGAGTAATGCCAGCCTAGTAAACTCTTTAAAAAATTGATTTCTTCCAGGTCCTACTGTGTGTGGGTAAAGATAGGCAAAAAAGCCATAGAGCAGCAGGAGATATGACAGCATTCATCTGCATGGGTTTTGGATGACCACATATATAAGAAATTTGATTTTTAAGCCACAATTAAGAAATTCTAGAACTATTTTTTATGGACGGCATTCATCATGTCATCTGGTTCATATTTTCCAGGAAGAATAATGCAAACTCAGTGCTGTGGTAACATGCCCAGGTCTGACTACAGTGTTAGAAGGTCACATGCTAGTGGATGGAAGAGCAGTGAGGGTTAGAGTGGGATCTAAAATGAGACTGTGCAGCTGAAGCAGTTGGGAAACAGACCAAAGTTTTGGTTTTCCAGCCTCTCCTACCTTTTTATGTGTGCTCACACACACATAAATAGCCAACAAAAGAGAAGGTTCTGGACCTTGAACATCAATCAGCTTGAGTATTTCCCAAAAGCAACCAGCATTGCAGAGAAAGCAGCTGAAATGTACAACTGATGGGGTTTGGATGGGTTGGAATAGGGAAGGCTAGTTTTCTGAAATCTTACAAAAATCAGCAAATGTCTTCCAGACATTCCCCTGGGAAGGTGTGGTTCATTTGTAGGTCTGCAGATGAGCTTTAKTTCATTTCATCCACTGGACAAAGACTACGCACTAAATGATTGCAATAACTAGCATTTAAAGTGTGTGTTTTTTTCATTTTCTGCTAGTATTGCTGGTGGTCAGCCACTAGTGGATCTACACCATAGCCTTTGCCTCTCCCGTGTTGTACCCTCTCCACCTAATTTAATTCTAAAGCATAGTTGTAAAAGCAATTGGGAGCACTTTCTTAGACATTCTCTGGTTGTACAAGTCAGGTCTACCCTCTGTGTTACTGCCCAGATCCATCCCTCTCCTGACTCACTTTGGAATTAAGAGAAGAAATGCTGAATTCCCTGAGGGGGCYTGGGGCTTTGGGCCCTCTGATGCTCCTGCTTGCGAATTTTGAAATCTGGATTTCTAAAACGTACGTGTGGCATAAACAACAGTCCCGGTGCCCCCATGCGAGATAAATTCAGTGGGTAACGTGGGGAGGAGATACCAGAGGCCAGGGGAAAGAGAGCAACGTATCTGATGAAACAGATACATTGCTCAATGTCATCTAACCTTCCTCATGCCCACAGGAATCCTTGGCCTAAACCGCCATTCGTTTCAGAGACAAATAAAATTAATCTTTCGGGCTTGCATAATATGAGAGCTGAGATAACTTTACAGTGTTGAATCTGTTTGTGCTCCTGAGTGTATAAGTATTCAGATTTATGTCGCAAATCAAATCCCTCATGTCCCTYTCTTCCCTCTCCTGAACCCAGCCTGCTGCTCACCCTTCTCCCATTTGTATGCTTGTTAGGTATCATGGGTCAGTGCCAGTGTTTGGCTTTGAAGTTTCTGAAGGAAACACTTCAGTAAACATCCCAAAGACTAGAGGCTTAAATTCTGCAGTGTAGTGTGCTGTCCAGATGTTAAAAATGGCAGGATGAAAGCTTCACGCAAGTCCTCCAACTTGCTCCCTATGCACACACGCACAYACATATAAGTCAGGCACAAGGTGTCCGTAGCCCATTTTTGTCCCCTTTACCAGGGTTTTTTTGTCATAAATCGCACATACAAAAATCAAAAGGAACTCCTCAGACGAAATATGCCACTTCATGAGGCTCGCTGGTTATCTCAAGGCAAAATGTGAGGACACATATAAGCACACAATATTCTTGTTTGAGAGGAGAATGTGTTACTCGATAAGATAACTCTGTGGTTCGTCTGTCTTTCAGCTGAAGGCTCTTTTTCCTGCCTCCTCGTGTTGCTCTTTAACTACTGGCACGCAGCAGGCAACAATTGCTACAAGGAATCACTCCAAGTCTTGCAACGTAAAAAGCTTTTTAGTTCTCCAAGAGATGCTGTTCAAGCATTTTTTTCCTCTGCATTTTGGTATTTAAGCCTTCAAGGTAATATAGAGGGAATGTGTCATAGTGGGATTATGACACATATTGTGGATATTCTTGCACAGTTCTTCCTAGACAACTTTCATTTATATCTACCGAAGACCTTCACAGACATTGCCAACGTGGTAAGGCATATCATGATATCTCACATTCCTTCTCTAAAATCCCTCACCGACGTTGCTAAAACAGAGTAACTATATACAAACCAGGTTAAAAATCCATAACCCACGTCTGGATTTTATCACATCTATTTTAAAAGAAAAGGGGAAACTTATCAGGAAGACCACGTGAAAGTCACCACTTTAGTAGCTGCAGCATTTTAACAAAGCACCTAATTAAGAACCTTGCTCTGCACAAACTATTAGGYATCAATCAGGATTTCCATATGAAAGCAAAATGTGTGGGGCAGAAAGGGGACGCACTCAGGACCAGGGCTCCCTGTTACTAACTTCTGATGCAATGTCGGTACAACAGAGGAGACTGAAGCGCACCTCGGTTCTTTTCTTTAAAGGAGCTCATTTAGTCTTAGKCAAGTACACAGAGGAGCGATTTCACCCAAACACTCGCAACAAGTCAGCAACTCAGCCCTGCAGTTACAACTTCACCGCAGCTTCTCTCTCAGTGGAACAAGGTCAGAAGTTGTAGAAGTGTAATATCTGAAGAAATGTGTAGAAATATGACCAAAGAAAGCAAAGAATTCCTACAAGTTTGAACTTGGCACTTTAAGAGAACTTACGCTTTTATAGATGTATATTTTTAAACAAGTTCAACCATCAGCGCAGTAACACAAAATCCGTAGGGTGAAAAAAAAGTGTTTTCAGAAAAAGTGATACACAAAAGGATGAAAAAGGAAAACTTTCAACTTACCCTTGCTGATCAGCAGTGAAACTGGATCAGAATACTTCTTTGGAGGGTTAAAGTAAAATGGAAGAGCACGTTCAGGCACTCAGACCTGTCTATTTAAACTTTAAAAGTCTACTGCTGTTTTGTATTTTTCATCCTTCCTTCCCCACTAATGAAAGAAAAGTGCTGATACCTCGTAAAAGTTTTTTCTAACTTGGAACACTGGGAGAGCTTTTAACAAGTTTTCAAGCCTCTGCCCGTGAGAGAGGAGGGGAGAAGGAGGGGTGGCAGCCCAGGAGGAGGGGCTCTCTGCGAGGGAGAGGAGGAAGGTGGGGGAGGAGGGAAAGAACTGAAGGCACAGCAAAATCCAGCCCGGGGAGAGGGAGAGAGCGAAGGTATGAAAGTCCACTCTTGCTGATATAACAAAACAAATAGAAGGGCAGTCAGCAGCCACCCCACGCTCCCCGCGGTCACTGAGGGCACCTGGGTGACACTTCATCCAGATCCGGGCTTGCCCGGGACAGATGAAAGAACTCAGTTCTCTGGTGTGCACCAGGAGTTTCACTACAGGGAAGGGGGAAAATGCGTGAAAGGGACTGATGGGTAACCAGCGTGAACCTCCTGGATGCTGGGGCTGGACCGCAGAGCTGCTGTCTCCATTCCCTCCTTGCCACTACCTAGGAGAGGAAGCCCTCTCAAGCCCTCTCTACTTTTTGTTGTGCACACAGCTTTGTTTACTTAGGTCTGTTTCCTTTACGTGCACACATGAAAGTGCACACCAGGAGCAGCGTGTTTGTTTYTACAGGAGATACCCATCACACATTTTTTTATTATTATTTGTGTGTGTGTGTGCACGCGTGTCCATCCCATGGGAGAAATGAAGAAATGATCTCACATTCCAGGAAACTCTTTCCAGGAAATTTCAGAAAACAAAGCATAGTACAGAGAATCAGTCTTCAATAGTGAGAAGAAATGCTCCTGATAATTTTTGAGCGCATTTTACAGAATAAAAGCATGCTCCAACCTGATCTATTCAATTAGAACGAAACTAGTTTGGCTTTGCTCCTGACCAGTCCCTGGTTAAACACTCCTTGAAAAATGCCTCCTCTGTAGAACAGAGATCAATTTATTTCTCTGCCTGTGTTAAGCTCCTCACACATGGAGTCCAAACTGCATTAGGAATTGGTCTTGTACTTGTTCGTGTCATGGGGTATTAGCTCCTCTGTAGGACTGCTTAAGAGCTTCTCTAGAAGTGTTTGTGGTTAGATAGTTCTCAATGAAGTTTCACATTTTGGGTTGTACCAGACTCATTTGGGTTTCAATTCATGTTATTCTCATGGGCTATTTCTGGGCTCAGTAGCATGGATGAGCATTTTTTGCTCTTTAAAGGCTATAAAGGAGGGGAAAAGTCCAGTATTGGCCACTGAGAGGTTCCCAAATAGAGGTCCTCTTTATAGTTTCTTCTTGAAATAATGAATGTTACGCTCTACAACACAACCTAGGTACTGCTGCTTATTTTTCACAGCCTTTACCTACTGCTTTTCACCCAGAACTCTCTGGAGAAGAGAACTAAGACAAGATCTTTGTAGAAAGATACTCAGCAGGGAGTTTTGAAGATGGGAAAGAAACACACGGTCCTGGTTCTTGCTCTGGAGCTGTTTGTAGCAGACCACACTGCCTCCTGTTTGAGAAAAAGAGCTAGTACACTACATCTGTACACCTTCCATTCTCCTTCCTCCAACTACAGACGGGGACGGCTAGTTTCCCTAGCTTGCCCCCTTTCCTTTGATCCTGGCTGTTAGTTTTGACAGCTTTTTTAGTTTTTACAGTTGTCCACGCCATATGACAAAAAGAAACCTTTTCTTCATGTTCTCTGAGTATTGTTTTAAGGTTGCTTTTTCTCTTTACAGCAAGGGAGAAATGGAGCTTTGAGCTTTACAAGCTGTGGGCCCTTCTTCTTGAGAATTAAAAAATTGTAATATACAAACCATAACGATTTACTGCCCTCATGACTATGGTATAGACAGTGAGTGGAGTACACATAGTGCTACTGCCCCATAAAACACTAGTTATTCTAGAGCAAAGTGTGCCGATGCTGAGACAATGAAGAGATTTGGGATATCGTACACGTTGGTGCTGAAAAAGCTGCCCATTAGGAAAGCAGCTTTATGCCAGGGAAAAAAAATATAGCATGCTAGCATACAATGCTGTCGTTCCCCGTCAAAGCCGGCATGATAACAGGGTCCAGCTTGCCCGATCTTGCATTTTTCCATTATCTTCCATGTATAGGCTCTGCAATTTTTCGAACATTCTGCTTTTAAAAGAAGGACCGAGAAGTATTTCTCCACTTAAATAAACAAAGAATATTTGTGAGAAGCCCAACACTCTTAAAATCCACTTTGGAAAACTAAAATGTGTGTGTTAGTAACAAGGGAAGAATAATTTTGCAGCGATAATAAGCACAACACTTGGTTTTGCTACAGCATTATCCACATGAAAAGGGAAAGTATTTCAAGTCACCACCGTGATACTGTGTAGAATTAGGAAGAATTATTATTAGTCCTGTTAAAAATGCCTTGGAAATGTCTCTTGGAGTTTGGAAATATGTCTTCATGATCACATTTCACAGCCTATTACCAGAACATATTCAGCTTCAGATGATGCAATGATCTACCATTTCACAAGGTTACCAGAAAGTCTCACACTCATTTGCATCGCAATGGAAATAAGCCTTTCAGATTGAACAAATGTCTTCACACACAACCCCTCTTCAGCTGAAGCTGTGTTCAACAGGAAAGCACGGGGGTGTCAGACCTGAGATATTTGCAAATCTGTTCTGAATTACAGACTAAGAGATGGTTCAGAAGATCACAGTTAGTTTTGAACCTCGTATTGTGGGACAATACACCATGGAATTGAAGATTTTGGGGCCCAGAGCTCTCTGGGACCTATATTGCCATCCATTGACATTTTACCTTGTAGAGCAGACAGCGCTGTCTTGTGAAGCAATCTTTCAGCGTGGCAATGCTAGGACTGCAGAACCTGTTTGTCTTTGGTTTGGCAGGCTACAGCACAATCCGTAAGGGCACGTTCACACTGCGACCCAGACATAATGCTGGAGCCCAGGTTCCACCAAGTGCATTTCTGGGACTGAACCTCGGGGTGACTTCCACAAGATTTCTGTCCACACTCTACTGAATCCTTGCCTAAATCAGTGAAATAGTTCAGAGCCCATAGTACCGCTGCTGCTTTTCTACACAGACTTACCAAAGGGAACCATAAATTGGATTTTTTTAGCATTTCCAGCCTTTGACACAGATTCATAGTTAATACAGAACTCAGTCCACTGTTTTCTTTCTATTTACTACCTGAACACAAGTACAAAATTCTATACAGAAACTTTTTCCTCATATCACCTCCAAATACTTCCTCAAAAATATTTTAGTAACCTGATTTGCCAGGAAAGTCCCCGTTTCATTTGGAAGGCTCTCCAGTCCTTTGACCATTACAAAAATTCCTGTTGATACCAGTGGGGTTCATGGTCTACTCCCAGTTAAGGATGTCTGTGATTTATGGAGCTCTTAAGACAAATAGCATGTCTTCACTTGTTTTCAATTTGTTTGCAAAATTCACTTCCCAGTACTCCCATGCACAGCACTGTTCTCGTCCTGTGCAATTTGGGAGAGGAGTCCATGGACTGAGTAAACTGAGATGAATATGCAGTAAACTGAGATGAATATACACACGCAATACAGATTTTCTTGGGTGCTTTTCAAGGCAGCTGTGCAGTTACCCACGTCCCTGGATGGCACGTAAGCTTCGGCACGTTTTCACCGATATCCCTTCTCACACATTTGGCTTTAAAGACAGACTTGTGAATAATGCGTGGCCCTGTTTCATGCGCTATTGAGGTAAAGCTTCTCAGAATGTCCAAGGAACAATAATGCGGTATTTCTTGATTACCTAAGCACATAAATGTGCAGACTAATGATTTTTTTTTAAAGCAGCCAGTGGTTTTCGCTTGTTTAAGGCATTTACATCATGTAGAAATATAACACAGCTTTGAAGTTGCTGGCCACAGCCCTTGCACGTTCTGTCAGCCGGGGTGACGGGGCTGGAGCCCACTGGAAGCTGCTGCGCCCAGCACTGACGGGTCTGCAAAACACAGCCTCCCCCCGCCCCGAGTTTCAAAGGGTCATCACTTGTTCAAAGCAAAGGCAATTGTCATCCCTCAAGGCGGTAGCTGTTCCCACTTGGGTGGCACAGCACATAGCATATAAGAGAATATTTTCTGATAATTGCAAGGATAGTAATAATAAAAAGTAGGATAACCACAAGGCTGTCTCGTAGTGAGCACACTTGCCGTTCCTTGTTGAAACTGGTCCCTCAGATTCATTTGGCATGAGGCTATTAAAACTAGATATTCTCCAGGGGAAAAGAAGGCTTAGTCAGCGCAAGATAGATTCTGCTTTTACTGATCTGCCTGCAAAAGAAAAAAGCTGCTATTTTAAAAGAGACCCTGCCGGAAACACATCAAGATTGAAGCACCTCAGATGAAAGCGTGGAGAAGTTCTCAGTGACTGATGCCACCGGATCAGGGCCCAGCCTAGCAGACAGTCACTGTTCTCCAGAAATATTTTGCACTGTTGCACAGTCATCTGTCTAAGATCTCAGAGTGCTTTATAAATATTAACATAGAAGAAGTTACGTTTTATTTACCTCTTTTACAGAGAAGGGAAGTTTGTCATGGAGAATATCAGCAGCTCTTCTGAGTCATAGACAGCTCATGGCACAAACACGATTAGGAGCAAAATTTCTTAATGTCTGACTCCATCCTTTAAAGCCAAAAATTATTCTGTCCTATTTCTAGTTGCTTTTTGAAATATCAGCTAGCAGTGAAAACAGCTAAATGGGTGGGGTTTTTTAACATTTATGAGGATCTCAGAGAAGGAAAATACAGCATTCAAGGTTTGGGGTGATTGTCTCCTTTCCGTTCTTTGTGCTGGTCAGTGCCTGCCACATCATACCACTAAGATCTCACCACAGCTTCTTCATGGTTATACTCAGCTTGCTCACTTTCCCATGCTCCGTTTAGAAATATCAATTTGTTCCTGGTTCGCTAATGGACAGAAAGGGAGAAGGGTAATACATGGAGGCTCAGATGCTCTTCAGCTACACCAAGGAACTTCTAAAGCTCGTTAAAGACAGCTTAAAAACCAGCAAAGGTTGTCTTAAAAGGACTTATCCCAACACTGTAACTGTTTCTGATCAATATCTCCTCAGAGCAAGCTGCCCCTCCAGAAAGACAGTAGGAAACCATTCAAACAAAGAATGAGGTATGAGTTCACAGATCCTTATGAATTTGGCTCCACCTTCTGTACACAGTGAAAATAAACATGAATTATATTGGATCTTGAATGTCAGTTAAACTTTTTGTTTATTTTATTCTCCATTTCAATAGCAAAAATCTTGCACTGAAATGGTCTTATGGTGTTTTGTGAGCTTTTATTTCTCTGTATTGGTGGTGAGGTTTTCCAGTCATTTGGTCCCAACGGATGGCAGTTTTTTAAAACAAATATGGCCATTTCAGGTTTTCAAACTGTAGAGTAATACAGTGTGAAAGTAACACAGTCTTTCACAAAACAGTCTTTAAATTTCTTCAGGAGGTCCTGCAATGACCTAATACATTAGCACTGAAATAAAAGAAAATTTCCTGTGTGTTGACACCATCTGCTCCTTACTCTGATGGGTAATCTCACTGGATCCAATAAATCTGCACACATTAAGTACCAGACAGAAATGTAAACAAAGGCTCCAAAATAGAACTCCAAAATAGAAACCTACACAAATAAAAGAAAACCAGAGTAGGTAACTCCCCAAATGCCTACCCAGCTGAAGGTACTTTTGCACCTTTATTGATGAAAAACATTTTCCTTATTACCAAACAGAAAATCAGCTGCGCAATAATCATTGTGCTTTGGATGTTTAGAAAAAATGAGTGGTTTTGACATAAATTCTAATACTTTTTATCTAGGCTTTACAAACAGCAACTACCTTCTGTGGTGGTCTTTGAAATCTTGTAGAGATTGATGAGTTTGCCACATGTGGCTGAACTGAGGGACAGAAAGTTTGGCTACTTTGGCCATGTCAGAAGAGCAAAGGGGAAATGGGTGAGCTTCCTTCCTCTTAAGAAACCTCACCTTTTCCATCCTGCCCTCAGAATATCCTCAGGTTTTATTTTGTTTTGATTTTTGATCTTCTCCTTTTTAAATCGTTCCAGAGTTTCACTTGGCATTTGAATGAATTTGGTAATGGGAGGCACTGTGTTTTAGTCACAGACCAGTATTTTTATGTTTAGTTAGGCAACATCATTGGTTACAGTGAATTAAATTGAGCTACTTGAATACTTAAATAAGCATTGAAGTCTAACCAATAGTACTTCTTATCCAGAAGATCAAAATTAACATTTTATTTATGTCGGTCTACAAATTGTTTAATATTTGGAAATAAGTCCCTTTTTTCTACCACCTTTTACATAGAAACAGAACTAGAATAAATTATTTATAGGCTCTCATTTAGTATTCCATACATTTGAATAAGACTTGTTAATCACATTATTAATCAATTTTTTTTTATTCATCACAAGATTAGAGAATGCCTGTGGGCAACCTTTTCCTGTAGCTGATACAATAATTTTTAGATTGACTAGTTCACTCACATTTAGCTGAGTGACTGTGTTCACTCACCTGCAGACAGTCTATGTTGGTAATTTTAAAGTCTTGTCCCCACACAACTGCCACGGAAACAAAGAGGATCAGCTGTCCTCTCACTTTATGTTTTTTGGGCTGCAGACAAGAGAAATTTAACGTCACCTAAGGGAATGGGCTTGAAATACACTATTTCAAAAGATTTCTGAAAGACAGAGGCATGCTCATTGGGTTTCTTGATAGCATCGCTGGGGTGTTTGAGGACATGAACATTTCAAGGCTTCCCTCTTTTCCCCTACACCACTCTATTTTCATTTGCTGTACAGCTGCATATATGTTGGCCAGAACCATTTGAGGAGCATAATTGCTCCTTTTTTTTGGCAGTCTGCAGGATTAACTGTGTTGTAGACATGTAAGGGTCTGCAAAGAACTGAACATCAAGAAATTTTACATAAAAGCAAGTAAAAATTATTAATAAGGTTGACTGCCTCTAAAAACATAAATTGATTAAAAATATACTACTAATTAAGGGGTTCCCATAAGAACAGCTTTGGGAAAACAACCGGAAAATTAATCTACTGGAATTAGCAGTTTCTGTTACAAGATTTTCCCAGAAAGGGATCTCCCAGTATAATCCATGAGTCCTTTTCCCAGGCCATAAAGAACATCAACTCCAGTAGTCTGCTTTGAATATAAATGTATGTACATTCATTTATTTAATTTCTCAGAAATTTTAAAATTAACTGAACTGCAAAAAAAAAAAGTAGTCGAGTTACACAGTGTATCAGTAATTTAATGACATGTATAAATGAGGCATAAAGAACAGAAAAATCCCTGACTCCACAATTCAGTCTGGGAACTGCTTGTTGGCTATTGCTAGCACTGTTCAGCAAACATGAATGGTGCATAAGGGAAAACATCACATAAGAGATAACAATATCTTTCAGCTATTAAACTTTAATACAAACTACTTTATATCAAAAGCATAGTAACACCATACAAAATAAAATCAGTACAATAAAGTGAGAAAAAATAGTTGTAATGCATTGAGCATTAAACCAAGGGTTAACTTTTACATGTCAACTTTGAATAATAAAACCCAGCAGCTTTACAACTTTCTGAGGCTGCATTCAAAAGAAACAACTTTCAATTACCTGCCCTAAAACTAACGCTGGCGTATTATCCATAAGAATAGTTCTTGTAAACTTAGAATCATTGAATCATAGAAGCATTTAGGTTGGAAAAGACCCTTAAGATCATCGAGTCCAACTGTAAACCTAACACTGCCAAGTCCACCACTAAACCATGTCCCTAAGCGCCACATCTACACATCTTTTAGATACCTCCAGGGATGGTGACTCAACCACTTCCCTGATTACACTTCACTTGATTACAATAAAAACTGAAATGGATACCAATAATCTCAGACTATTCCATATTTACAGAATATTTTCACAAGATAGGAATGTAAGAATTAATTCAGTGTTCTCACAGTCAATCAAGTTTATATCTTGCAAATTATTCTAAAATCTAAGTAAAAATTTGTAGTCAAAGCAAGTAAGATGCTATCTCCTATGAAAAAAAGTGTCCTTATATAAGTGCTTTTTAAGACTGATTTAGTGTAAGCATTGAGGATGAGAATGAATATAGAATTTAGGTCCTACTACAGACACGTGGAACTGAGGCACACAAGTCCTAATTTCTGGCCCAGCAGCCTTCCCCCGGTGATTACCAAGCTCTGGAAAAGTGTGAATTCCTGCAAAGCTCAGGCAGCACCCGCGGTGCTCAGCATGCCCAGAACCACCCCACGTTGTGCTTCCCAGAGCCCACCTCCCATCCTTGCTCTGGCCAGAAACCCCGAGAAACCAGAGGYACCCCCACCTCCCTCCCTACAGAGGCCCCGTTTTGCCGTGGGTGTTCAGAAGCAGCCCAGGAGGGGCTGCCACGTGGGGCTTCCCACGCCATCCATGCACTTCTTCCCAGCTGAGGCCACTTGTGATTCTGCTCCTGCTGCTGCTGAGGTTTCTGCTAATTATTTAGTGATCAGAACACTTGCCCCCAAAGCGGTAAACTTGCTTGCAGGCTCTGCTGGGACTGTAAGCTTCAAAACGGTATCTTTAGCTTTCCAAGCCACTGCTTTAATCAGCAGGACAGAGGACAGCTGAAGGAAAACAGATGCATCTTTTATTCCTGTAGAGAAAGCTGGGTTATTTTGCAAAAAGAATTGAAAACTTCATTAACCTGAGAAATAATTCAGGAAAAAAAAAAAAAGTGAGAATATTTACAGAATACTAACAGGTTTCTGTTTGAACCAGCACTTGAGCCCTATACTGTGTAGCTAAACCTCCCCACTTTATTCCGGTTTTCTTTGAGCGTGCCCAGAAACTCCAGGAGCAGAATGACGTCTCTCCCAGGGAACCTGAGCTCCCCCCTTCATGCAGAGAATGATAAGCCAAAGAAACTCTGGTTAATGACTGAGAGGTGGTATTGTATTACTGCTACTAGCAGTTTAATGCCACACAGAGAAACAATCCCCTTGGAAGAAACAAGATTCTGACTTCTCTTCACCCCACCAAGTGCTCAAACCACTAAGGCAGAAAGTGAGGTTTTCACTGTGCAAGTGTCTTTTTTTTACCACTGCTTTCATTTAAGTTTCAATTTCAGTGCAGAAACTCACACTTTCAGGAAGTAAAGATGAGATAAATATATAATCTTTGATAAATATTTATATATCTTTGAGATATGTATATATACACATATTGATGCTCTATGTCAGGAATTGTGTCATCAATACAACATTCACATCCCAAATATTTGCTAGTGTAGTTTTATGATCCTGTGAAAATATTGATCTTTTTCAATTTTGTATTTTTGGAGCATGTTCAAAAAAAAAGAAGAGGTGTGAAACAGTAAGTTTGGAAGAGAAAAGTTGACTGCCAATCCCTCTGTTCATACAGAAGAACACACACATTTTCCAAGCAGTAAGCAAGAACTTGTAAGCAAGAACTGTCTTTCTTCATGTACTGAATTATCAGAAGTTCATTGTCTACACTCAATGAAAAATAAAAATATTAAATTAATAATACTTCAAAAATGAAATTTTAGGAAATTTGTATCATCAGTGTAGTATATTTTCTTTTTTTTTTTTAAAGTTTCACTAACTGCAAGATACAAGGTAGAAATCCAAAGATTTTCACAACACCCTATGTGAGAAAGCTGCTTTTACATTTTTGGAAACTTAGAATCCAGAACACAGATAACTTGCTTTTCTTAACATCTTTTTCAAAAATACTGTTAAAGACAGGGTAAGTATTCATAACATAGTGTTGAAGAAAGTATATTTATTTCTGACAACTTCAGATGGGCACAGCACAAGCTGATACAATCTACATGAGCCCGAAAACTCCTTTTGCCACCCATTGCACCCTAGTTTATGGAAATTGTGACTGATTACTACATTTCGGGTGAACTTCTTTAGTCACTGTTGATACTCCTCTGGGTAAATTCCTTTTCTGAAACCTTGAAAGTAGTCACAGGTACAAAGCCAGTCAAGCTGATAAGTGTAGAAGAAACTGCCGAAAATGTTTACTGATAAGGAAGATCATGCCGGTTAGCCAAATGAGCCAGAAAATGAGGGCTAACCTTAGGTACAGGAAAGGGAAACACACACTCTAAACTGCAAGTAAAATGCTACAACCGAAGTAAAATCTCTGGATTACTTCATGAAACTGCTACATAAAGCACAGATCATTTTACGGATTCATGTAGAATCAGGTGATACCGATGCACCTGCATGATTTTTTCCTTTCCTTGGCACATAAATAGATCTTTGTTACTTATTCAACTTTTGTTCCCTGCCCTCAATACCATTTGATTTCAAGTAGGAATTCTACATCAAGAACAAATAGGGTCTCTACCAGCCTTTGAAATGGAAATGTAGAAGTCTCGGTGTGAAATTGTAAAAGTCCTTGATATGCAATCTGCTTAACCCGCAGACTACATCTGAAAAGTGCTGGCGTATGTGTTGGAAGCCCTGGTGTTATATACCATCATAAAACAGCTCACTTCTACCACTGGCCTCTGCTGTAACAACTCACCATGGGTTTTTAAAAAAGTGTTTTGCTCTGATGGTGGATATGTGTAGACTTAACGTTGGACAGGCAACTGGGAATTGAGTATATATTGCACATAATTATTTTGAATATTCATGAAATCTAGGGAAACGCATTTAAGGCAATACTATGCACTTAAAAATGTGTGAAACTTCTTTCGGCTCCCTTGCAAACTCCCCAGTGCAGGACTGGTAGGCAAAAGCATATTGCTTCTTTTATTCTATAAATTGTCTTGAGGAATGTTTATTCCCATACACGTATGATTGGTTGCCAGTGTTTTCAACTTAGGGGTGAAAACAAAAGCAATGAAAGAATGAACAAAAAATATAGCAACATTGCTTGTCTTATTCTTGAAGATACTAAAAATATTCAGGAGAGGATAACAATGAGCTTTGCGGATCAAATCCGTAAGAGGATCCTAACACTGCGGTGCTAATCAGTGTGGCCACACTGATGATCACCACAAAGCCAACCTATTCAAATTCCTGTTCTAGCTTAGAAAGATGCCTTCCTTACACAGACTCCCCAGGCTGAGGCACCAAGCAGCTTCATGCTCTCAAGACCAGCATGCTCCTATGCAGTCACAGCAGGAAGCAATTAAGGGAATCTCAGAAAATTAGATGCCTCCAGACACGGCAATTGCCGACTTGGAGCTTCCAGGCTATTACAGCAGTACAGAAAGACCTAAAACATAATTCAGCACCAGAAACATTGCGTGTCTTTAAGCCAAAATCTTCATCTTAATTCTAAATGTGATGCTGAGATGTAATCTTTCTTTATGTCACTGTTAATTACTGGTTTTACTACAAGCTCACATTTCTATGCAGCTCTGCAAACCAAGGTTGCAGATAGATATTAGACACAATTTTCAGATTGTGCCAAGAAGAATAACTACTACTGGGCAAAATGCCCGATGGATTGTTTAACATCCCAATCCTAACCAGGGTTTGAAGTTTTGGTGGCTAGGAAAAAGTGTCATCTGCAAACACAGCAAATTAACCTGGAAGACACTGAAGAGCAGAACGTATGAATCTCCATATTGTCCTTATTCAGATTTACACCACATCGAAATATAAAAGAAGCTCTATACTCAGGAAAAAATATATAAAAGCACAATAAAATGTTCAAGAAAAAGATCCTTTACATTTTAAACGGTTTTATTAGTGGTTATATTATTACTATAAATAATGTAAGGATTACCGAAAATAATTTTGGTTTTATTCGAGCCTAAGGTTTAAGAAGAAGAGCTTTGCTGGAAGACAGACGTTCGGACAGGTGGGGGCCCGGGGCCACGTTTCAGCCAGGTCCCACTAGGGGGGGATGTGAGACAAAGGAGCCCCTCGGTCACCGCCGCGCTGCTGCGAGGGCCCTGCTGAGCCGGGGGGGGCAGAGGGGCAGATCTGGTGGGGGCGGAGGAAACCTGCGAGTGGGAGAAGGGTGCGGAGCGGAGGAGGCGGTGCCCGCGGCGGAGGCAGTGCCCGCGGCGGAGGCAGTGCCCGCGGCGGAGGCAGTGCCCGCGGCGGAGCGCCCGCCGTGGCTGCCCGCGGCGGCGAATCCCCTCGACGGGAACCCGCTTCCCATCAGAAGGGCACTCCACAGCCTTTCTGTTTCATCGATTCCTTATACCTCCCTCAGCCTGTACACATGCTGATGTAGACACACACAAACACAATTGAACACTTTTTATAATAGCTAGTAAAAGCAATATACATTTTTGTGGATCTACCCCCCCCCCCAAAAAAAAAAAAAAAGTCAATGAACGCAAGAATTAACTGTAAATGTTAAAAAATGTCACTTGGACATCAAGAGTTTTGGTTCGTTATGGTCATTCTTCTCTTATTTCAAGAAGAAATATCTGAGAATTTGAAACTAGTGAGTTTTGAAGGGTTTCCACCTGAAACAGTAATGATTCTTGAAATATATTTCAAGATCTTGTATATCATGGTCTATAATACATGCTTGCCATAACATTTTCAGACTTTGACAAAGTGATCGACAATTTCGGTTTGGTTTTAGTTTTCCAGTGAAAGCCAAGATAAGTTGCAGGAATGTTTACTTTGCTACCTATCAGATTGGAACATCTGCAAGATCAATCAGCTTTCACCAAAGGCAAGTACATCTCAGAAGGTCAGTCCTTATTTTTCCTCTTGTACCAGGATTTCTGCATTACACATGAAATAGAAAATACACATAGTAATGACTTGGCTAGGACCCCAGAGTTTTCAAGGTATATTAGTACAACTAATTGATTGTCATTAATTGTCTCCCAGGTTCTTTACTATCATTCATATTACTCTACAAAAATGTTCTGGCTCTTCTGGGAGCAATATCTTGCTGTGTCTATGACAAATCTTCTGATGCTGGCTGCATCTGAATAGTAATTCAGACAAATCAAGACAGTAGGCAGAACAGTATAATTTACAATCCAAGCCAGTAATGCAAATTGAAATGAAGGATATTGGCAAATTTTGAGATTTCCCTGTTTGCCTGATTATTTGATTTTCTGCAGCAAAGGTGAGAAAATACAAGAATTGAAAATAGGAGGCAGACTACTAAAGATGCTCTCAAATGAAGGAAAATGTTTTCCAACTATCGGGGAACAGAAACTAAAAATTCATTGCTTTTGTTCTCAGTCTTTGTATGGCCTGAGTTGTTTATAACTAACTTGGACAAAAGCCCTTGAAAGGCAGCAATTCTGAAATGGCAAAACCATAGATGAGAGAACCTAATGAAAGCTATTTCCAGCTCTAAATCTTCTGATTCTGTATTTCAACAATTGAGGTCTACTCCTTCATTGTAGTGGGGAGAGCTGAAATATAGTCATAGGAAAATCAGAGACGTCTGCTTCTTGTGTGCTCTTTGAAGGCTGTGGAGATTAATCTCTATGAAGTGAACAGTATAAAGAGATATTGCCAAAGTCATGAGTGATTTTTAAACATCAAATCAAAGAAGATGAAACAATCTGAAAAAGAAATGTATCACATAAAGATGAAAACCTCTTATTGAAAGCCATGCACTGCATGATGGATGTGCACAAACTTATTCAAAGCACACTTTGCCATGGCAATTTCTAGTAAACTATTACCTCTTTAGAAAGGATGCTGTGATATTTTAGAATTTCCAGTAGCTGAAAAGACCAGTAAACACAGAATTGCACTTAATAGTGGTGCATCCTACAGGAGTGTGAGAGATTTTCATGGAAGAAAAATGCACATAGGTCTGCATGAAATATTAATGATACAAAACAGACAGTTATATGATTAATGTTTCAATATAGATTATACTTCTGTAAATGTAATCTGATTTGTTCTTGAAACAACCAGATTGAGATATTTGTTCCTTTGTGATCATAACACTGACTTAGATTTTCGGTTTGCCTTTTCGGTTTGGTTTTTGTTTGTTTGTTTGTTTGTCTTTTTACTTTGTTCTCTTTTTGCTTTCATAATGAACAGTGTTCCCTACTCAGTATTAAGAACTTTGCTGGATTAACATAGTTCTCAAGATCAGAGGGAGTATCCAAACAACTTGGACTTTGAATCATGGCTCAGGGTGCAGCAGCAGATGAATGTATGAAACGGGAATTATCTCAGTTGTAAGGACTTACTTTGAAAGATAATTCCTAAAAGTATCTTGTTAATGTAAGATTTAGTGGTTGGATATAATCAGTAAGAAATGTAGCTCCATTATGAATTTTATGCAAAGTCATCAAGCGCCCATATGCAGTGCCATGCCATTAATAGTTTGGGTAGATCTTGCTCTTGCTCATTTGGTTGCCTTTTTACCTCAGCTTTTTAAAACTATTCTCTTTTTGTCAAGCAGGGTTACGTTCTACATGTACCACCTTTGGCAACGTATGGAAGGAAGATATAGCTATGAAAATGGTTGGATTACATGACAGATGCAACTTTTTTCAACATAAAATTTCTGTAGTACCAATTGTATCTGCTGTATCTGCAACGGGTAGCCTGCCTTAAAACTCACAACTAGAAAAATCAGAATAATTATTATCTGGTAAACAGGTGCAAACTTTTATCTGGAGGTGAAAGGAGAACAAGAAAACCATTTGGGGATTGTGATCACTAAACAGGGAAGGATATTCAAGTCTGTAGGGACCCTATCAGTCTCAGTGCCTTCTTCCAAAACTGAAGGTCCACCAGTCTTCCAGTTATTCCCTGATTAATTTCTCCTGTAGATTAGCCCTCCCCATGCTCCAGATTGTTACTCAATAATTGCTTCCGAGGCTGTGCTTTTGAACAGGTGAATGCACTAATGTGATTTGCCAAATGATCAACAGGTCCATATGTTATTCCCATATCTTAGTACCAATAGTTTAAAATGAAAACTTTTTTCACTTTCTGAGAGCAATTGTAAGTAAAACTCCATTTTCATGAAGACAGGGATTTTCCCACCAGTGTTTCTCTGTGTGATTCTAGGAGCTGGTTGCCTTACTCCCAACTTTTCCTCCAGTTATAAACAGAAATAGAGGGATAAGAATTCCCCTCAGATGATTTTCAAAATAAGTCAGCTATTGAAGGATTAACCTTCAATTTCTGTTCCTTAGTGTTCTTCCCTCCAAAGCATAATTTGCCAAAAGGTAAGACTGTTGAATGTTCTTTCTGCCTTGAATTGGGCCACGAGAAAACAGCTGGCTTACACATCTGCTTCACTTTGGAGTTTAATTACTAGAATTCTCAAGATCGCTATATATTTGAATTTGCTGAACTATTAAAAAACGCTGCAGGGTAATGCAGTTGTTCATGGTCTGCCCATTTAAAAACGCGATGGCAATTTTATCAACATTTTTAACAGAAATTCATATCGAGACCCAAATAGCCAGCTATTAATCTGAACAATTCTGTCATACTGAGGCAAGAATATTGATGGCTATGTATTCGTCCTGGTTCCGGCTGGGACAGAGTTAACTCTCTTCCCAGTAGCTGGAGGGAGTGCTGTGTTTTGGGTTTGGTAATGAAAGGAACGTTGATGGCCCATTGATGCTTTGGTTGTTGCTGGGGGATGCTTGCATCGAGGACTTTTCAGCCTCCCATGCTCTGCCAGGTGCAGGGGGAGCTGGGGGGAGCATAGCCAGGGCGGTTGACCCAGCTGGCCAATGGGGTATTCTATAGCATGTGACATCATGCTCAGTGTAAAACTGGGGGGGGATGTCTCTGGGGGGGGTCGTCTCATGCGGTTTGTTCGAGACACGTGGGGGTGAGCAGTTGCATTGTGCATCGCCTGTTTTGTATATTCTGTTATTGTTTTTATCGTTGTTATTACTGTTCTACTTTGTTTTATTTCCATTATTAAACTGTTTTTATCTCAACCTGTGGGTTTTCCTTCATGTGCCCTCCCGATTCTCTCCCCCAACCCACCGGAGGGGGGGGTGAGTGAGTGGCTGCGCGGTGTTTAGTTGCTGGCTGGGGTTAAACCATGACAGTATTTGTCAGAATGCAGGACAAAATAATATGAAACCATTTTAATAAAAGGCAGTTCCCCCTTCAACAGGATTTTAGTTGAAGTTTAATTCCATTATTTATTTGAGTCATTTAATAATCTGTTGTAGGCCAATTAAAAAGACAGATTGGACTGAACCCATATTTGGAAGAACAGGGCATATCACTTTCTCCTGCTGTCAAAATTCTGTTTAATTAGCACTGAAATTTGCAGCACCTACCTTTCCACCTAAATTACTGTAGCCAGCTAAAATGCAACATGTTTCCATGCCTGTTAAATGTTCAAAATAATCAGAAAGAAGCAAGTTGTGCCTTAGCTCAGGGTTTTCAGATTCTCCTACGTATCTAGCTGAATGCAGTCACAAAGAAAATCTTTACCAGTATCAAAGAAGCAGATCACAGACCTGGCAATACATTCAGATTTGTTCCAAGGCAATGAAGCTATTCAATAATTAAGGTGAGTTGAATCCATTACTATCTTGTTCTGAAAGCAAATCTGTTATTTTAATGTTCAGTGTGTTCAGTAGAGCTAGGCTGGGGGGGAAATGGGGGGTGTATGCGTAAGAAAAAGCAAGAGGAAGAATTGCTAACTACAGAAACATTAAGGCCCATATGTTCCCAACAGCTGCCCAAGCTGGAAAACTGTCAGAAGCTGGGCAATATCTGTCTAACAATGTCACCTGCCTGAGTGCGCAGGGTGCATGGTTTTAATGTCACAGTCAAATTGCTGCATGTGCTGCTGTCTCAATAATAGTTGTGGAGACATAGCCTACTCCACAAGTATCCTTCATCTTCTAGATGATTCTAGTGAAATCAATAGCATCTTTCTGCCCAGGAACTCCTACTGAGTTTCAGTGGGACAACGTCCAGGACAAGAGACTGCTCTTCTGATGAAGGTTGGCAGACTTTGGTATGGAGAATTAATCAGGAGCAAAAAGGTGAGAAAAACTGAGGGATAAGACAATCTTACTTTACAGAGAATAGTTTGTCTTTTTGATAACTTGTCACCATCAGGAGTTAGAATTTCCAACTAGGCACCAGGAATTTTAGTAAAGGGGAGATGAACTGAAGCAGTTTGCCACCTGAGCACTACAGTCTCATATTGGAGACACCCGTCTCCTTGTCCAATCCTTCTAGCCACCACTAACTCTCCCTGTTGACCCTGCCTCTTCTGGGGTGGCAGCTGCAGGGCACGGGTTTATTTTTACTGAATACCTCCTGTGGCCCACCCATGTCATAGCTCAGGGACCTCAGTGGAAGCAGTATGGTGCCCAGTTTTCAAGTACCAGTCACCCGTTTGTTCACAGTAACAGTCAAATTTGCATAAGTACAACATGGAACAAAATTAGTTCTTAATATGTTGCTAGAATATTATCAAATTGTTTCCACTGACACATCCTAAAGCTCTTGCCCAGGTTTGTCCTTGAAAGGATTCAACTAAGTTCTGTGTTTCCACCATGAAACTCCCAACATTTTGATGTGCATTGAACCAGAGCTCTTTCTAGAGCTGGGTAAAGAGTTCCTCAAGGTGAGTTGAACTGTGCAGCTTTGAAATATGTTTTTGTATTAGGAACCTGACAAGTATCACATTTCTACCTTGTGCATTCATTCTTTGAAATATAACTACAGTCAGCTTCTAATATGCCAAACACCTATTCCTCTTTTTCTTGTCATCTATGAAGGAGTATTTTCTTGATACAGAAAACTATCTGTCTTTTTTTTTTTTTTTTTTTGGCTTCCCTGGAAAACAAAAACTATGGATTCTAATTTGAGTGGTAACATCATTTCAAAATGATGAATTGTCACTTTACCTGGGAAAATTCAAAATTGCTAAGATAACAGACTCCAATAGAGATGTAACTTAGAGGAAAAACTTCTGTGACAGCAGTTTTTTTTCTGTGCTAGAAAGCACGTTAAATAAGACACTGCTAAGGCTAAATTGATCCTCCATAAGAAATCATAAGCTCTTGCATTTTATTTAAAACATAAAGAAAAGGAGTTGATTGCCTTTAATTTTTATTTGTTTAACTTCTGTGTTCATAGCTCTGATCCCACACTGTAATTCTTTTCCACATGAAGTGCCTCAAAGTTAAGGGGGATGAGTGTATTAGTGAAAAGCAAATAGACTGAACGAACGTGTTAGACTTAAATCACAGGTACTGCTTCATACACAGGATGTAGGAGCCTAAACAAGAATTAAGTAGATGTTAAGGATGAAATTTAGCATGAATTGCAGGCGGTGAAACTGCCTATATTTAGAGGTGGCTAGTGCCATCTGGAGCACTTAGGATATTCAAGATGTGTCCATGGGAATGGGAGAAAATCACAGAAATATCGGAGATGCTCAGCTCTCTGGCAAGACTTTCTTTTAAGTTCACCTTAAGTTAGTTCATCTTAAACCCACCTGCAATTTAAGCTCACCTGGAAGAAACACACATGGATTGTGGACTAAACACACACGGACTCAGTGGACTAAAACCATCATCTAGTTCCATCTGAGATGCCCTAGGGCATTTGCGACATGCACATGTGTTTGGCAGATATGACACAGGACAAACAGGATGCCTACACTGTTCTGGAGCGGCTGGATACCACACACTGTGCCCGAGGACATCTCAAACAACACTAAATGCTATTTTTAGACAACTGAATTTGCCACTTATTGCCCCCCAAAAACTTTCAAAACCATTAGCCACAATAATGTATTGTAATGTAGCAAAAGAAGGCCACATTTAACCAAGGAATTTTCACGTGAATTGCTCCAGAATAAAAACTGGATTTGTTAACAGATGGATTATTTTCCCATTGTTATCTTAATGTTGTTCCAAAGCACGTTCAGTACATCTGCAGGGTACTTTACAGTCCTCATTGCCAATAACAACTCACAAATACCAAGCAAGATGGTTTTGCATTGCCCAATTCTGCACAGCAGTGTGTTTTACGTAGCCAACAGATTAACACTTGCCCATACTCCATCCCTAAGAGCCTAGGTAGGACTGGAAACAATTTTATGAGATTCCTTTGAGTTCACTAAACAGAATGTTTTCATTAATTGTTAATTGTACTTTCATTCTCAGCACTGATGATGTGGAAATTAATGACCCAGATGTAGACAGAGCTGAAGCAAAGGCTAGTGATTGCTACAAGAGCCTCTGAGCACTTGCACACTTTGTCACAGACAGTGTGTCAGGGGAAAAGGCTAAGCAGTTACATACCAAAAGAGGTTTAGCAGAAAAGCTATTTAACATGAAGTCTATGGATCCATGTCTTAACATGGACCACACCCTAGGTAATTCAGTTTGTCTTTTCTTTTGGCTCCCGGTTATGTGATTCATACTTATGGAGATTTTGAAAGTTTATTTCAGCCAGATTCTCCCATCAGTTAAAATATAAATGAAGGATGACTTCTAATGGACTAATTTACTAGTGTGAAATAAGCAAAACCAAGGAAAGAAATAAAATCATTTTAGATTGCATACATGCCTTCTATCCATTTACCATTGTGCCACTAATCCCTTCTGAATCTGTTTTGTTTATTCTTCTAGTTAGCAGCTTCTCAAGTAAAGAACGTAATTTTGACTTGTTTGTTATTCTTAGACCCCTAGAATCATCTAGAAAACTGACTTCAGTATTTTATAAACTAGCTGGTTTATACTGCACTTCCACTGAGCAGTTTTCATTAATGTAAATACTTTAAACAAATTAAGAGTTCTGCCTTTATCAGGTTTGAGATTTACAGTTCTAAATGCCTTAAGATTTACCTAGCAGGATACTTAATAGTAATACAAGAAGGATACAAATCAGTGAGTTTACAAAGTTAAAACAGGTAAATTAAAGAACGTTTAAGGTTGAGAAAGTCATGGCACAATATTAAACTGAAAAAGTTCAATACAGGTGGTGTGACCCTTTCGAAGAGAGGTGCTGAGTGTATGCAAACATTTAAAGGGTAAAATATCTACTGTGGAAAAAGCTGTTTTATAGCAGTGCCAAGATGAAAAGCACAGGACAAAGCCTGTGCGAGTCTGGGGACAAAGCATTCCTCATAGAAGGGATCCAGCTATGGTAAAAGAAAAAAAAAAATCAGAAGAGATTATAATCTGACTTTCTTTAGGAAACACAGCAAAACCTTAAACAGAAGAGACTTTCTGCTCCGTCTAAGAACCACCCTGTTTTGTACTGAGAAACATTAATCCCCTCCACCCCCAACCTGTATTGCAGGAATCTGAAAAAAATATCAGCAAACCAAAGTATTAGAATCTCAAAAGTTAAAAATCACACAGCCCAAGCAAAGACCTACACTAAAAAAGAAAAATGCTAAAAAAAAAAAAAAGAAAATGCCAGGGAATCTTTGAATTCCTTGAGGAACTTCTTTGTTGATATTGTTTAGCATGAAAGATGATSAGATACTATGATAATGAATTGGAGTATAAAACTATATTGTGAGTTATTTTCAAGATAGGAGCAGTGAGACTGACTAAACAAAATGTAAATCTCATTATCTGGACTCTCCCCAAGGTTGTTGTTTCTGCCACATCAAAAAGAAAACAAAACAAGACAAGCATGCACTAGAAAAACCTCCTGGAATATCTTGTAGGGGAAAACATCCTTGACAGACATGAGGACAGAGGATATGACCTTAAGGGGCAACTTTCAAAGGGCTTTCAGCTTTGGCTGTAAATTGAGTATGCTGCCTGCAGGCACAAACAGGATCTATCCTTGCAGATAAGATTTTGCAATGTTCTCAGACCACTGCTGGGTCAGTCACTTACTAGCATGCAGTAGATGTGCAAGAGGCCATTAAGGACTCTTGTAAAGTTGGTATGACATGTCATTTCCGTCTCTAATTCAAGTGTTTCTGTGACAGCATATGCTAATCTATGAACAGTTTATACCATGAACGTACTCAGGAATGTTCCACGCTCTACATCCAGCAAGACACAGTTTCCATCAGCAAGTGGCACGAAGCACTGAGTTTACTCCAACAGTAGGCTCAAGCTTTGCACTACCAGGAAAATTATGCCATTATTTATTTATAATGCCAACTTTAATTTCATTGTGGCCCTGTCTTCAACTTACCTCTTTCTTTGTAGCTCTCCCAAACCTTTTCCTCTTTGTCTCCTGGTCTTTCATGCTGGTCTTTCTCTCTCTTTCTGCCCTCCTACTCCAACCACAAGCATCTGTTCTGAGTCTGCAAGAGGCTGCAGGTTTTACTGTGCTTTCTGGCATCCCTAAACTGTGGCTTTACTTTCAAAAATAGTTAAACTGGAAGAATGCAAACGCTTTATTCAGCTTCCTTAAATAGAATTTTCAACTTTCAATTTCCTGCTGTTATGGACAAGCACCACAGGATACACTGGCACACTCACAGAACAGATGCCATTAGTTGGAGAGGAGGGTGTACAAACAGAAGTTGGAGTGTTTTATTCACAAAGCATGTTTTTTCTTGTAATGCTGCAATGGCTCTTTTAATTAGTTCCTTTTGGGAGGCTTCTCTCATCACCCAGAGCTGATGCCAGTATTAGTGAGAAGCAGGACACTCAGGGAGCTGCAGGGCATGGATACACACAGTGCTTCTTAAAAAGCAGGTCCCACCGAAGTTTCCTGAAAAATGCTTAAGCACCCCAAAAATCAACTATCTTTTTGGAAAACTCTGGTCTTTGCATTTTATTGTCCTCACACTGTGTCACTCTGAAGGAGCACTCAGAGGGAGCTCTGAAGGACCGTTCCCCTTCTCCTGCTAGTGGAACCTTCTCCCATACACAGCCCTGCCGAAGTTAGTCAAGTCACTTATAAGGTGATCAAAATGAACAGGAGAACCACAGTGTGGCTTATTGCATTGAAGAAGCCAGCGCTATGGCGTTAAATAACCAATATCAGGACGTGTTTTATTTCAAGCCCTCGGTTTCCTCCAGCAACCACTGCAGAATCCACGTGGCAGAAATGACCTTGCCATTCAAGCACAAGCCCAGACTCTGTGCCTTTCCTCTGTCCTCGATGCAACCACCGCTGTCCTGTCACTCAGGTCATAGATTTTGCTTTCTTCATATCCAGTCTTGCCATTAAAATGTATTGAGACATCAATGTGTACCTATAATTAATTTTTTGTTCTCCCTGCCCTCCAAAGACATTCTCAGGGTACAGTGAGGGCTGGCTGTTCCCTAGGGGTTAGAACTGCACTGAACAATGCCAAAAACTCAGAATTAAGAGGAAATCTTAGCTAGAAGCAACATGCAAAAATGAGGGAAGTGTAGAAAAGACCATCAAGAAGCTATGTTGGAGAAGACCAACCTGTAACTGCAGCGTCTGTATAGCTTTTTCTGAATTAGCAAAGTAAAAGTATTTTCTCACATTTCACTTTATTATATATATCTGTAATACTCTAGTGGTTTTTAAAAGTGAACACACAACCTCATGAATTTTTCATGCTTCCCATTTTATATCATTACAATGGAAGTTGTACTATGGGGCAGAAAAGCAGCCTCAGTGGACAGAAGAGAGTATGCTATGACTTTATAATAAATCCACTACGCAGACATAGCAAGGTGCCGTGTAAGGTATTGGCATGATCCCTTAACATACCTTAACACCCACAGCACACAGTATTCAGCACTGGCCAAGCACTGTCCTCCTTGGTGGGAGAAGTGAGAGCTTTATGGCCAACTCGCATGCTCAGTCTCTCTGATCTGGCAACCTGTACAGCTGCCTGCTTGTTTTCTTCAATGGACCATGGTTTTCTATTCTTCATACCAGTCAGGTGCAAGCCGAGTGTTTCACGGCAGGGAAGGGTATACTATTACACATTAATGGTGTAAGCGTTATTTCTGATACACGTAACGGAAAACTAAAATGTTTGCAGTACACTTGCATAGTGTGTGTCTAGCAATATGGGGCAGTATGGGGCCATGATGAAGGAAAAGCCTAAAGCAATGGAAACACCTATTTCTTCCTAAGTATTTCTGCCACCATCACATCATTATACCACTAGATAGAGCAGCTGCTGTTGCTCTCGCTGGTAATCTCCTACTCGGTACATACATAGTCAGCCTGGGTCTAATGACTACTGTTTGCGCCCAGATCAGCGGCCACAGGCGTTGGCATCAGTATAGATGACTGTATGATGTTTGCTGTACTGTGCACATTGTTAGGCAGAGCTCATCATTACGAAGGGAGAAACCCTCCAGCCCTGCCGGGTAGGCAGGGATCCTGCCCCAGGTTCCTGGGACCAGGTTTCCATTGCAGGTACCTTGCGTCTAGAGAACACAGTCCGGATTTAGATTGTGAATGGCTTCATGAAGAATAACCTTCTTCATCCTTTGGGTAAATAATAAAATTTAGCAGCTTAAGATAGACTCACGTTGCTGAGTCTTCGGGATTTTCCCCACAGAAAAAAAATAGCAAGAAAAGGAAGCTGCTGCGCTCAGAGCTGTCTGTCAACTGTACTGAAATGCAGCTCAGCTATCACTGCAGCCCCATCTCTGCAGGCCCATTAGACTTGCTAAGTGCTATCTGCAGGTCTGCTCAGGAGCACTGAGAGTGGAAGCTTTTATTACTGTCTGGTCCCATTGAAAATAACTGAAAAAGATCTTGCAGCCTAGAAAAAATTGTAGGAATATGAATGAAATTAACTCTGTTTTGTCTAGTAATCATTTAGTAATTTTTAAGAATAAGAATTTCTCTCAAGATTCTCCTCCACTGTCCCCCCAAAATCTTAATCAAATATTCATTAGCTAAATAACTGGTTTAGATTTACTGTTTTGTGCTGAAGGTCTAGGCAAATTTATGCTTTGTTGGTTTTAGTTTTTCCCCCCACACTACTTTGTACAGCCTGATTCAGTTCATGTGGGGACAATTATACCACCAAACCTATCTTCAAAATATATTAAATAACTGTTAATTCACCACACAGTAAGTTATATTTTCATGTAAAATTAGTTTGATTTTCCTTATTGTTAATAAAGCCACTTAAAGCATCCTTCAGTAACATAGTGAAAACAGGTGTATAGAATGACTCCTCCCCCAACACAAGTTATCTATTGTTACACATGTGGAGAGGAAAAAACAATGCAGTGAAGCAAAATGCCTGTTCAGGAGGAGTACATCTATGATTCAACAAGCAGGGTATCACTTTTACAAAGCACACCCATCCATCATTCTTTAAATGACTGTAAAGAATTAATAAACTTTTTTTTTTCAGTGCAGTTTCAGCTTTTGAAGAAAGAGTTACAGTCAGTGAGGCACCTTGCCACTACACTGCAACCCTCTTGCTGTTCGGTGCCTGCAGACACATCTGTCTGGCTGATTTCATGCTCCTCTCTTCTCTCACTTCAGCAGACCACCAGACCACAACCACAGGCACAGTGGGGAAGTGTTCCTCTGATGTGGTTTCTGAAATTTGGCTCAGTTTTTCTTTGCTTGGCAAAGGCTTATTCATTTCCATGCTCTGAGCCAATCCTGTTCCCAGTCAACGATAACTATGTGAGTGCATTTGAGTGCTGAATTTGGCTTTTTGTGTTCAGCTGGTTTCACAATGACTTCTTCTGACTCAGCGCTCATTCTGGCAAATAAATTCAATTTTTAGTAAGTAGAGTTGCCACTTCGCAGGTTTTGTTTTATTTGTAAATAGATCTATTCCTACTTCACTTTGATTTTGTCTTCTTTTTTTCTTAAACTAAAAAAATCAAAACCTCATTTCTAAGAAGTGTTCAGAGTCCACACTAGATATTAAATTTTTCAGGTGTAACTTGTTCAGCCTTAATAGAACGCAGTGATGTCTGGTGCCTCCTGTAAGTAGTTTAAAAGTTACTTACATGATAAGAACAGGCTCTCAAAAGCAAAAACCTAGCATCATTTCTAAACATATTCATTCCAGAATGCAGATATTGTCAGTTGTACAAAGGCTATACCATAAAAATGCTCGGGAGGTCCCTGGTCCAGCCCCACCGCAGCAGGCTCAGCGCTGAGGTCAGGCCGGGCTGCTCTGGTGATGTTAAACAGAACAGGTCCCAAGACAGATCCCTCTGGTATTCCACTGTCACCAGCCTCCAGATAAGCACAATCCACTAATCACTGTCCTTTGAGCCCAACCATCCAACTGCTTTTTGAACAACTAGTTGTCCACCCATCCACACTGTAATGTCCCAACATAGCTACAAGAATATTGTAGGAGACACTGTTGAAAGCCTTGCTAAAGTCAAGGTAAATGACATCCACTGCTTTCCTCTGGTCCACAAAACTAGTCATTTTAACATAGAAGTCAATCAGGTTGGTCAGGCATGAGTATTCCCCGGAAAATCCATGCTGGCTGTTACCAATCACTTCCTTCTCTTTCACATGCCCAGAAACGTCTTTCAAGAGGACTTGCTCCACGGTTTTCCCAGGGATCAGAGTGTCCTGGAGACTACTCTGTTAGTAGAAATTGTTCCAACTTCCATGTAAAATAAATTGTATTGCATTTCTTTCTATGCTACTAGATGGATTTGAAACATTCAGAGTAGATACAACATTTGGTTAATCACTCCATTTTAAATTGGTGTCTTCAGGAATCCCATTCATTAAATTCCACTTCTTTCTTGAGATCTTTTGTCCATTGCTTGACATTGGAACTTAAGGCTTGGGCTATATAATCCCACCAAAGCTGCTGAAATCTGTGAATATAGCTGAGGGAAGCTTTTTTTCCAGAAGACAAGTGGTGACCATAATTCATTCATTTGAATTCATTATCAAAACAATGCCTTTAGTTTAATTTATTATTAGAATTGTACATATACATTTATTTGCATACTTTTAACTATGTTAAAGAAACTTGAGTTATGGTTTGAAATGTTAAACACAAAGAAGTTAGGAAAAACTACCTTTACATTGTTTTGTGTATTAAACCTGTGTTTGGGGTATATGCCCAATCCTAGTATACATGAGTGCCTACTGAGATGTCTGAAAGCTGGTTTTGCAGGAAAAGTTCACTTGACATTTCCAAATTTCAACTCAGAAAATACGTTTTTTTTTAAGCATATGGCTTTTTGCTTGCTTCTGTTATTTTTATGCTGTGATTGTAAACTGTGACAGGGACTGTCTTTCTGTTCTGTGTTTAGACAGCACCTGGGGTGATGCAGCCCTGGTGAATGACTGAGGCTCCTAGCAATAGTGAAGGGGAAGGATATGTAACAGATAAACATAGCTGCTAAGTTTTGAGACACTTCTAGGTTATGTGTCACTGCCCAAACTGATTTTGCCATAACTTTATTTTCTTCCTTCCCTTCTCCATACGGATACAGCTTCATACGATGAAATGGGGATTGTAATTACCTAGTCTGCCCATACATGGGCCTGTGAGATAGTTAAGAACAACTTGGATTTTCTTCTCTCCTCCTCCCTCTCTATGTCATACCACAGGAAAATACATGGATTTTGAGGTGTCCTGCAGCAGATTTGGAGATAGATCTCACTCCATTGTTTTAACAGTGTATTTTGGCATCACACATGGATTGCATTAGAAAGAAAACTGTTTTCTGCTTTGACTTCTGAATCAGCCCAGCCACAGAGCTTCACGGTTTGTGAATATTTCAGCTTGCTGTCATAGTTTTTCTTGTGGTGCATGTGTGAAAGAAGGGAAATGGCAACATCAAGCATTTACATCTCAGTAGAAGTTTGCCAGAATTTAACAGAACAAAGAAATATTTCATTAACTGTAAGTGCTCCTTGTTCTCCTCAAAATCCTCCTGCAAATAATATGAAAAGAAAATGTCTTATAGAAAAAGCTACAAGAATGTTAATAATGCAAAGTGTTAAAAAGCCAAGAGATATCTTCCTCACTTCCCTGGGTCTCCTTCTAGTGATAAGGGTAGGCAGCATCCTAATACTTTGTAGTTAGGAAGATTTTGTTGAGTTTCAGTATAGTAAAAGGAGAGTGACTCCTAAATATGTTTCTGAAGGCTATCTGCAACTGTGCCATCAGCCAACACAAATAAGGATGTGCTTCAGCGATATTCAACATTGCATTCATTAAAGAACAGCCTTTATTTGGCTTAAATTACAACAGGAATTTGATAAAAGATAGTTTATGTGCCGACAGGTTAAACTCAATGCCTGGAATAATCTTATTGAATCAAATTCAATGGTGTGGTCTCCAAAGGTCCATTTGCTCAACACCTTTTGAAACAAAATGGACAAAACTGCAAAAGATGCTGTTTTATAGCATTTTATTTAAAATCAATAGTGTCTTCTAAGAACACCAACAACGTTTGGACCACTAAGTAAGAAGTACAATCAGCAAACATCTCCGCAGAAAATATTTATTTTTTAAGTCCAGACAATAACTTTTTATTTTCCATTCAGTCCACATCTCCATCCCTCCATTTTTTCCCCATGTAATCTGTTCATCATTTTTCAAGAAGGTGGTTTTAAACAGGACACAGACAAAAAATCCTGCATATCCCTTTACCTTCTGCCTATGGGTAAACCACCTGGTCTGATCATTCAGGTTGTTTAGCTTTTGAATATCTCCTGGCTTTCATAGCCTTGAAACAACTTTTATCATTTCCCTTGCATGTTTCAGTGGTGTCTCCTTTTCTCCCTTATAAAAACTGCTGCAGGCCACTACACACATATTGTCAGAACATTTGGACTCCAGGGAAGATGGTAATTTAGCTTGCCAGTTTTAAAGCCTTATATTTAGCAGGAACCTTTTCTCCAAATGTTGGTTCTCAGAGCCACATCCAAATCCAAGGCTACTACTGAAAAGATATCCAGCAGGGATCTTGATGAGCAGATTAAACAAATAAACAAATAAAACTCCTCAATAAAATAATGAGAGACTGCTAAGTAGGCTCCCTACTCTCAAACAAATTTCATAAATGAAGTTGCCCTAAATTAAAGAAGGCAGATTGCTGATGAGGAAAAGAAAGAAGGAACCTTCCTCTGCCTTCATAAGGCAAGATCTAGCACTTCATGTTCTAGCCACTATTCTTATGAAGTTATCACAGAAAGCTTGGGGACACAGCAAAAAGATACATCAAAGAAAGGGTGGCTACAAAGAGGATGGAGGTTCTCTTTTCACAAGGAGCCACTTGGAGAAGACAAGGGGCAACAGGTACAAGTTGTACTGGGAGAGGTTTCATTCTGGTATAAGAAAGAAATTTTTTACAGTAAGAGCAATCATTCACTGGAGCAACCTCCCCAGGGAACTGGTAGAGTACCCACCACTGGAGGTTTTAAAGACATGACTGGAGAGGGTGCTAGATAATCTCATCTAGGCTCCTTTTTCCATGAAAGGTTGGACCAGATGATCTTTTGAGGTCTCGTCCAGCTTGGGCTGTTCTATTATTCTATGATCCAAACGACACTAAGGTTTTTGCCAACATTTGGACATGCATTTTTGATTAAGAAAATGTCCACACAATCTTGTTATTAACACACAGCATCCTCCAGAGAGCATCACATTAACAGCTTCTCCTCATGAGAATAAGAAAAGCAGTCAAATTCATCCGCAGACAAACCCAGATGGAAATGGTGGGCCAAGTGTTCTCCTTTCTATTAGGCTCCATAGTGTCGCTTTCTTACCCAGTGTAAGGCAACAATGGCAGAGGTTCTTTGGTGTAATTTCTCAACTTCCAATGACATAGGTCTCAGCATGTCTTAAAGAAAGACAGGTGGGGTTTTTTTGTCTTTGTTTGTTTGTTTTGTTTCATTTTTTTAATGTAAGACCTGCAGGAATCCCATCCAGGCCTGAAATTGAGAAGCAGATGGGACAGTTCACCATTTGCTTGCCTGAATGAGATAACATCAGAGATCTCTCAAAAATGTTTGATTATCTCCTTTGTCTCATCATCTTTACAATTCTCTTGGAATCTAAATCAGATACGATAAATTACTTGAGGATCTGGTTTTGACATGAATGATTGTGTCTTCTGTCCTGGCTCCAATTCGTAGTCAGCACTGAACAAATGGCTTGTCTGCTGCACATTACCTCTTTGACTGTGTGACTTCTGGCTGTCTAAAACAGCAAAATTATCATTGTTGCAGCCACCCCTCTTCTCCTTGACAAAGGATCATGATGATTTTTTTTCTAAACTAAATTACTTTGAACATATAAGTTGGCAGAGATACAGAAGAAGAAAAATTCCACAGTTGAGAAATCATAATAAAATGAGAGGAAAGGATTATAAATATCAACTGACAAAACATAATTTGTGGGTCAACTTGCATAGATTTTGTACTATCTTTATTTGACATGACTTTAAAGCACAGATCCAGCACATGACACACAAGTATTTAAAACCATATGAGATTCTAGTTATTAGGAAGAAATAAAAGACCCTTGAGGATATTCCAATTTAGTCTTAAAGGCTGGAAAAATTGCAAAATTGCATCTCGAGGTCAGAAGTAACTGGCAAAAAACATTTACAGAGGAAAGATCTTCTTGTGAAAGTTAAGCCAAGAACTCATGAATACCCAGGTGTGCGTAGTTAGGAGATATACGCCAAGAAGAAAATTAGGAGCTCCAAGCTTTGCAAAGTAATTTCTTCAATAGTTCATTAAAAACATTAATGTAAGATGCCCACCTTGTTGCACTAATTTACCAGTCAAATGTTGAAATTTGAATGAGACAACTTGGCTAATAGGTTGAGAGTTTTAAAATTAATTTCAATAAGCAGAAAAACATTACTAAATGAAGAAGAGGTTCAGTGAAGAGTAACAGAAACGGTCAGAAGGCTGGGACTAATTATATGCTACAATTAAAAGTGCTAAATACATCAACCAGCAAAGGGTTGACTGAGGCTGTAATGTAACCATAGTGACAGATATTTTTTAAAAAATGTTAACCTCAATATGATACAGATAAAGTAATGCTGGAAAAATTTGGCTAAGTATCAGTAAGAAGTGAGAATGAGCGTTTTCTTGTTTTGTTGATGAAAAATAAAGGAAGTTGCATAGCCTGGGAATATTTGGTACATGAGGCATCATTGTAAAAGTGCAGATGGATTGTATGAATCAGTTGGCCACTGCCTTTATGAAAAAAATAAAAAAGGGTTTTTTTGGTGAAAAGGGAGTGAAAATTCTGAATATTACCATCACTGAAAAGGTAATTACATTTCAAACAGCTCAAGACACAAGTGAAGAAAGAGCTTCTCACTGTTGCTGTAGTTACCACTGACTATAACAGCAAGCAAGTGTTCTGGGGAATTAGGGTGGCTAATGGATAGGATTGCTACAGAAAGAAATTCTGACCAACACAACCTGTCCTGTGGTCTCACGGCCATTATCCAAAACTCTCCGAAATCATCGGGATTCTTTCCACTGACTTAAATAGACTCTGACGTTCTCTCATAGTGAAATGAACTCACGGCTAGCACCCAAAATTCAGGAAAGCTCAGAGGACAAGGTCCTGACTTTTCTATGCCTAACAAGGGGAATTAAAAAATAATAGTAAGGGAGGAGGCCAGGCAGGCCTTGTAAAGAAGAATAGCAACTTTGGGGCTTTCTCCCCTGAGGCATGTCCCCGTGACACATGCTGGTGCTCTGCTCCAAACTGATAGGGAAGGGAAGAGGGATTAGAGGAGGCTAGGTCAGGGAAGAGGGAGGAAGAAGAATGTGGCACAGCAGAGAGGAATGAAGAACACAGCTGGCAGCCCTTCCACAGAGCCCTGATAAGAGCTGCAGGGATTTAAGATCCTTCGAGCACCTTATGAATGTCTCCCACTTTCCTATTTCCATTACAAATTCAAGCAAAACTGAAAGCAAAAAATCAGAGGAGACAAAGAGGAAAGGCTTTGCTCTGGTGGTAAGAGGAAGGAAGTAGACCAATTATGAGGAAAAAAAATAACGCAGATCACAGACATGTAAAATACAGTGTCTCGTATTCTGCTACTATAGTAGCATATACTATAATACTGTGAACTTCAAGGCTGTTAGGAACCCAAAGCTTCTCTGAACTACATCATAGAAACTGGAAAGATTGGGAAATGTCTATGATATAATAAATGAGGGGGAAGAAAGATACATTCTCATGTTTGATCTTTTTCAGTAGATAAAGACATTTGGTTCTTTTTCTTATGCAAACACTGAAAGCAGTAACCGCTAGGTGTCAGAGAGAGATGTATTCCTGAATCTGATGTAATCAGATGTAATACTGAACCAGAACACGGAGAATGAGAAATGGTCTGGTGGCAAGTGGTGTGTGCCCGGTGGGCAGTCAAAAGGAGGACAGTCCCCTTCCTCCCTTTGTCGCTATCTTGGGTGACGCACAACCAACTACCCAGGAGGGTCCCACCTCAGACCGGCCGCTTTGTTTGCCCCCAACACACACCACCGACTTCAAGTGGTAGAAATGAAAATTTGGAGCACGTCACACATTCTGTCCTCCTATTCAGTTTTACGGATTTTAATGTTGTTCCCTGTCATGGGGCTTGTGCCTCACAGAGGTGGAGACACAAGCCCACAACTGATTCTGCCACTGAAAAATTGCATATGACGTGCCACAGGCCCTCAAACATATTGTACTATTGAAGGCACAGAGCARCTGCGGACTACAAGCACTTCCAGTTAGTTCAGTAAAATTTATTCTTCCTCTTCACTGGGATACAGAGGTTTAAGTTAAATTTCTTTTTCCCAGATGTATCTATCTACCTACCTACTATTATATTAGATGAGAGACAAAGCTAAACAGAGGGACAGTTTCCATTCCTAAACCAAGCAAATAAATCAAATGGAAAGTGAAAAGCAAAGTGTGACCTGAGTTATTAATGAAGGTCAATTTTGTTAATTTGATGAAATCAGGAAATATTGTTATAATTATGAATAGCTATTCTACACAGCCATAGGTATACCTGTATATATTGATAAGTTAACACTGAGAGAAGGTTTTTGCTCAGAAAAAAGGATCCATAATCAGAAAAGATGATTAAATATGGGCATGGAATAAATGGTCCTATTTTACTCAGGAGATTCCACCTGCATGGATGAAGCAGAATGGGTGGCCTTAGAAAGGAATTATGAGAAGATATGGGAAGAAACAGAACATCCACATCAGAAAACTGGTGACATCCATAATAATAATAAGCTTGCACTAACAACGTTTTAACCTAAGACTGCACAGAGAGAGCCTTAAAATTTGTCTTCCTGGGAGGTGGCGAGCCTCGGCAGTCACAGACCAACTCTGTAACTACTGCTGAGGGGACAGTCCCTCACCCCGGCATGTGCCATGTTCCACGTGGCAGGTGCTGCTCTGGGCTTTCACCAGCAGTGACTTCAGTGGAAGGGTTTTGCCTCCCTGCCCCTGCCAGCCAGTCCAAGCACAAATATTTACTCAAATGGGATAAACAGCAGAAACAATTTTTTGAAGAAACAGAAATTCAGTTTATTAGAACTGTGGAAACACAGTGCCAGACATTTAAAAGTATAATCAAGCCACTTAAGTCCAGCCATAACATTTAGATTCTATTTAATCCTAATGTATTTTTGTAACAGATTTTTCATGAATCAGCCTTTTAAAAATCTTTACGTAAACTGTTCTTTGGATTTATATGCAAATACTACCCTTTGTAAACCTAAATGTTGGCATATATTCCTACCACAGTTTACAAGTAGCCTAACTATTTACCTTTCAGATTATTCCTAGATCTTTTGATGGTAAATAGCATCCAAAGAAAGGAAAGTGCTACCTTTCGGTACATCACTAAAATAAACAGGCTTGAGGACCACAAAAGTCTGTCTGCTAACTTGCTGGCAAGAAGGCTAATCTGAACAAGACGGGTTAGCTCGATTTCGTTCAGATTATTTGCTTAGCATATGCAAGAAGAACAGTTTGGGAAATTATCTGCATTATAAATGAGCTACCTCAAAGACTGCTAGAGTGTGTCAAAATTTCACCTTTTGATGTTCCTAGTTGACCAAAATGGTACTCTTGACTGGAATGGAAGTGAGATACCTGAATAGCACCAAATTCAAATCAAACAACAAAGCGATCTTATAAAGACCTGCTAAGCTTCCCTACCAGGTCAAGTACATTCAGGAAGAGGTTCGACTGGGAAGGGGACTGTGGACATCCTTCTGCTTATGAAGGAAGGACTTCTTATTCTTTTCTGTTATACAAAAAGGGAAAGAACCTTTCATCTTATTTGCCATGTGTTGCTCCTACAGTAATGGATGCTCCTTAAACTCTGGCCATATTAGAGACTTGCTTCTACCCACTCTCACGGAAGTTTCCACACTTACACAATTTCTCTTGCACTAGAGATATCTTCATCCCTGTTCAGTGGCCTGGAGTGATCAAAGTAGTCAGTAAGACTACGGAAAACAAAAGTCACAGTCTGAGTTAACAGACTGAGCAATGAGATAAAGACCGGGCATGGCTATAGCCTTAGACACTGTAAAGGGCCCAGAGGTAGCCAGTTAGAGCAAAAAGTCCCTAACCTCAACTTTTAAGAGAAACAGAGATTCAAACTTCAGCTTGTGTCACCTCAGATTTCTAAGAGATCTTCCCACACCCTATATTGCAGGTCACAGTCAAAGCTATCTTTGCACTGAAATGTCTGTAATATTCATACTGCATTTTGGTGCAGTCTATAATTAAGGGCTCATATGGAGGCTGTCAGGTCCACTCAACTTCATTTATGTATTTCTCATTGTAAAGATTCACAAAACACTCCTTCTGAGTAAAACCTTCTGCTTAACATAGATAAACATATAAAACCCCTCCAACAACACATTGCTACATTATACACAGTACTGCAGCCTTAACATCAACTCACACCATTTTCAGTAAGTACATCCTATATAAACACTCTCAAACAATGCATTTGAAATGCAAACATACAGGGTAAGACTTAATGAAATAATATACTATATATCTATATAGTATAATATAACATAAAGACAAAGCACTATTTTCTCTTTCTCATCAGCAAATTAAGTCTGGTTTAAATAGGCACTAAAATTATTTAGGATTTAAGAAGTCAGATATTTTAAAGGGTTAAGATAAAGCTCTATACGATACTAAAAAAGCTAGCAAATATAACAAGGTTTATCTGGGGAGACTTTTAGCCCATTCCCACATATGTTCTTTAAATCTACTTTGTTCCTTGGTGGTGTGGAGGCAAATTAGCAACATGGGAAAAGTGCTAGGGAAAACAGAAGGTGTACATTAATTTCACACCTAATTATTAATTAATTTGCTCAGGCTCTGCTGGAATAATCAGCCCTTGAACAGCTTCACTTGTTCCCAATGAGCTGCTGCAGTGTCTCTGTTTAAAATTCCAGGGGGGTCACAGTTGCAGCAGGCTGAATAGTAATGATTGCAGGGAGCCTGAGCCTGGCCCTCCTTCCATGGGACCTGCACCACATGCTTTTATAATACCAAGCACGACTAGGTCACTAATGCTAGGGTAGATAGATGTGGTTTCTTTCTGATAGTTGAGTTACGCTAGCATAAAACTGAAGAGGAGGAGGATTCAGGTGAAGTAGCTCCACTGATCTTGTGTTGCTGTAAAATTGTGTGTTAAGACAAAGCCAGTGTTATTGACATTGGAAAAAATATCCAGGACAAATTAATCTGCATAATATATTATGAACCAAGGCTTTGGTGCTCTGATACAAGCAGTAAGTAGTGTTGGGAGACGACAGGTTCTGCTAACTTGTTAAGTAACACACAAATCATTGTTGACAGACAGATGATATGAAAAACTGGCTGAAATTTTCATATATGCTGCCTCTCTTTCAGATAAAACTTCTAAAATACAGCATATAAAAGCACTTCCTTGTACATTTGATCCAGATCGCCTTTCACTCCCTTCTGTACCCCATGTAGGTTGTAATTTGCTGTAACATCTGTCTGATAAAAAGCCTTTCATTTATACAAAATAAGTGACAATCTGAAAAAGAGCATTATGCTTATATAAAGATAGGACACATCTTTGACATCCTATCCTTATTATGTTATCCTAGGTATCAGAAATTGGTATAAGAACTGTTATTGGCCTAGAGAGAATTGAGTAGAGAAAGAAGCACATGTGAAAAATGGAAAACATTTAGGACCAGATTCAGAAAGAACTCTAGTATAAACAGGACTCGGTAAACTTTATACCCCAAACTGAAAATGAGGATGCAGCCTCCTGTTTGGCTCTGAAGATCCCAAAGGCCTGCACACCTCTTTCTGCTTCAGTATCACAGGGCTCACTGACGCTATCTAGCTCAGCCCTAGAAAATGGGAATTCAACACAAACCCGCTCCTAGGAGAGTTTTATAGTTGGTGAGGAGTAGCCTAGCTAGGCTGAGCAGGACTTTCCTCTTCTCCTGCCTAGGATTTGCGAAGGAGGTCAGGATCTGCCAAAGAGGGAGGGAAAGCCAAGGAAGGGGGAGCTTGGCTCTGCAGAGCCACTAGGACACTTGGGTAGGAGTGTGATGATGGGACCATCTCTACTGTCAGGACTGATCATGCATTTTATATTAAACAGTCACTGGACGTAGGAGTAATAAAAGGAAAAGTACCGACACTCCCACATCAGTACTTAACCACAATGCTACAGTCAAGCGCCATCCCTGTAAGCGCTTTTCAGCTACAGGAATTTAGCATTGCTTTGGGAAACTTCCTTCCCCTCCCTGCGGCGCTCACATTACAGACTGCTGATAGGGACTTTGCTGACAGAGGAAGGTTTGCCATCCCTCAGGCTGGAGGATGCCTAATATGCAGATCTACCACTGCTAATCTCTCCTCAGACAGAGCTAGGGCACACTCTGAAAAGACACCAGAAGCTTTGCCTAGCTTATTCAAGCAGTCTTGATGGGCACTCACTCTCAGGAGAGAATATGGACTCTGGATACCAAAAGTAGAGAGAAGCACTTACCTGAATAAGGCACCTAAGCTCCAGAGCAGGATTTGAGGGACAGCCCCTCATTTTATATTTTCTACCTGCATCTTCCTTGTTCAGTACGTTGGGGGAAGGCAAAAAAACAAGTAAGAATGAGCTGAGGGCCTTGGGACACTGAACCTTCCCATGCATTGTCTAAAAAATGCTATTTCAATGGTCCCTTTTGGATATCAGGTCCTATTCTGGAATCAAGTCCAGAAAATGAGAGCCATGCAGTATATTTCTGTAAGTAATTACAGCCATCTGCAGAGGACAGCTCATCTCAGTAAGCTTAGCTAAGTATTTCAGTCTCTGGTCGATAGGAATTGGAGTGTCCTGGATAAAATGCAAAAAATTCTACATGTGGGTAAATAAGAGAAAGAATAAATGGTTCTGTTCCGCAAAGTGAGATTCTTGGCATCCATTGCCTTCAGAAACAACGGAGAATATGCAATAACCCTCAGGACTGATCTTCAAGTAACCTCTGAGGCAAAGCATTACAAACAAGCTAATTTTAAAAATCAGGTGTAAAAACCATAAAATTCTAGCAGAGCTTATTTACTGCTTTATACCAAGATCTATGTTTATATAAAATTTCATGAAAGTTGCACCTAATTTACCATGGGTTATTTCTTAAATAAAAAGTAGGAAGAAAGGGAATAATAATTTCCCTTTATTTTTATATTATTTTCATCACAGTAGGTAACCTATCTGTAATAAAAAAATGCAGCAACTCTGTTCTGTAATGCTATGTTTATTGTATTGAGTTATATGCAATATAATACACATCAATACCATATGGTGCATAAGGCAGTAAAATAAAGAGTATGAAACACAATGGCATTACACTTATTTAGTGCTATAAACACTATAAAGCACCAGAGTAGCTAGCCAAATTATGCTGAAAACTAAGCAGGAATGTATTTTTAAAGTTGTTTGAGAACTTTGCCAAGAACTACTCAGCTGTGAGTATATCCTCCTTAAAACTGGGGTTGAATTCTCCACTGGTGTAATTTAACATAGATCCACCAGCATTAAATCAAGTTAATCAACACACACCAGCTTGGAGTCTACATCCACACGGATTCTTCCCATCAGCAATTGCATTATGCTCCTGTGCAAGCCCAGGAACGCAAGTTAAGCAGAAAGAGTGCGCCAAAAGGGAAACAGACTTTAAAATAGTAATTAACACATTATTAGCATACTTTGCATTGCTACAGGAGCGCTCCAAGGATTCCAAGCAGAATAATCAGTCTTCAGTCAAGTCATTACAAGTTCACAAAACCCATTTTACAGATGAGATATTCATTATGTGAAGGGACTGAAGATTACACTCCCCACCCCCATCATTAGCTGACTTCTCCCATCCCAGAATCACAGCCCTTTCCCCCCGCAGCAGCACTGACTTGTACACTGCAGGTCTGGTGCAGTAAACAAGACTGGAGTTTCACAAGTCTGGAAAAAAGGTACCTTCTGAATCAAGGGACCTGAGTCGCACCTTGTGGATTTAAATAAACTTCTGACCCAGGAGAACAGGCAGTCGGTGTATGTTTTTTCCAGTAGCTGCCCCAAACAGGTATGCATAAGTACAATTGCCTGGATGGAGGAGGTGGTCCCCTTAAAAAAGATTTGAAGGATGAGTTTTCTGAACTGAAGAAGAGGGGGGAATATACTTTTTGCAGGCTGTCCAATTTTCTTCTGAGTTTACAAATAAAGATTAAAAAGATCAGGACACTTCATGTCAAAAAGGCTGTAACTATCAAAGTCCTGGCTGGTGGGAGGAAAGACCTGTCCAACTGAAGGTAGCTTTGCACTTTTACATCCTAAAGCACTGGCAGAGAGCCCTAGTAATTTCTGTTATGCCTGGCCTGTGGATAGATTTCTTCATTTTGCTGTGAGCCATATGGCTTTCATGAAAATTACTTTTTTTCTCAAAATACTAAAATAAAGTAATATATGGCTAATATTTTATTTACTTGCCAATATCTTTTGGGGACAATGATTTAGTCTGGGATAAAATATGCATTGCAAAATTTGTAACAGTTACTGCGGAGGTGTATCAAGATATAAAAGTACTTGTCTTACTCCTCGCTGAAGTGAGTTTGACTGATAAAACCATGTCTCTACTGGAATTTTACTCATGCCATGAGAGCACTAAAATAAATGTCAATGAAAACATTAAGTATTCTGTTTGTTACTTAGATATTATTATTCACATCAGAGAAATGTATTTGCAGAGTTACTGAATCAAATTCAACCTTAACACTAAAATTCACTGGAATTATACCAGAGATGAGTGTGGCAAATTGACTTCAATAACACAAAACTATAACACATATTTTTTTACTTCTCCAAAGAAATGAGATTCCTTATCTTAAGGGATGTCTGTGTGTTACCAGTGAGATTCCATTGCACAACAGATTCTGTTACACAACAATCTTAAACTCACTTTTCATTAAAAGACCATTTTTTTTTGTGTCAAGACATCCAGGACTGGTGTTTTTCTTCATCCATCTTTCTTTACTCCAGACACAGTATTTGTTCAGAGAAGCTCCAAAAACTTTTCTCAGATGTAAAATTATGTTAGGATCGCAGACATTATCTAACTGAAGTAAAAGAAAAAGTGAAAAAAGTGCTTTATGGAATTTAAATAAACAGTGTTGTTACCAAGCAATGCTTTTCCTATTTCTTTAAAACATCACTTTGATGTTTGAGGAAGTGGTCACAGTTTGCTAGGACACAAAATATTTGAAAAACAAAGCACAAGCACACATCTCATGTTGCTGAAAGTACACAGAGGAATAAAGCATGGCAAGGTACGGGCCAAATTCTGTCCTCCCAGGCAAGTCTGACAAAAGAGTATAGCTTCAAACGAGCAGCAAAGAGCACAATTTGCTTACTTCTCAAGCATTTTACAGCTTTCAAAAAAATGAAGAGAACAAAGTTTTCTGTGCGTCATATCTGGCTAGATTAATCTGTACTTCTAGAAGAAACCTTTAAAAACAAGACTATAACTTATATTAACAAAAGAATATAAAACAACAGCTCACGTAGCAAATGTCTCAAGTATTTGACTCCCTGCAAATATTAAGATTACAGAAAGCACTTGGTGTGACGGTGCAGGGAGGAAATTGTATTGTGTTTGACAGTGGTATTCAGAACTATAGCAGGATAAGCCGTTGGGTAAGGAGAGCTGTAGTTTATCTGGACGGATACAATCTTCAGAAGACAGATGGGAAACAGAGGATAGAGAAGGTGGGGTGACTCAACAAAAAACCACTTATACAGGCTTTACAGTACAAATGGTATAATAAAGGAAGTGATAGCAATGACACATTTTAGGGAAATCTAAGACAAATAGAAATCCAAAAAGGAATAGCAGTCGGTGTCTGTGGCAGAATACCACATCAGCAGCTCAGAAGAACTGATGAATGAATTCTGAAACGTCAGTGTGACGGGTGCAGGAATTAAAGCTAATCTTGGGAGGAAATCTGAAGGAAGCTACTTCAGCGATACTGCACAAAAGATGAGCATAAAATCAAGCAATTATAAAAATATTCAACTTCAGGATATAAAAGCACCATTTTGCAAGGTAGCGCAGACAGTGATTGGGGAGGACAAGAAGAAAGACAGACAATTCGAAGGCACAGCAATCCTCATGTACAACTACAAAAAAGGCCACCAGGTCTGCTGAGCAGAGTCCTTAGGAAGCAGTGTAATAAACTCTGTTAGCATGATTTAAAATTGTAGCTTTTGTGTTCCATGCACATTTAGGTGGGGAGATTACATTTAAAACAAATGCAGTTTCTTCTTTACTTTTCTCTCAGGACGAGACATTCAGCTCTGAAAGTATAAGAGGATTTGGGAAGTCCACCTGAACCAGTGAAGACTTACATGGAAGCCTCTGCCTCCATTTTGCACCTCCATGGCAACACGCCATCAGCAGCTATGCAATTCCTTTCCTCAAAAATGGCCTTTCTGAGAGCAGACCTGGAGCCGACAGAAGGTTTGCAGGCATGAGAGTCACCTAACRCTATGCAGTCCTGGGGTGAAAGATGAAGGGGAGGAGAGCCCTTCTGCAGAGATGTCTTTGCTGGCTTCCATGATTCTCCACTCAGACTGCAGCTGGGACCTGCAAGTCCCTGACCAGGCAACTGCTAGCAAAATGAAAGAAGAAGAGAGTGCTCTAAATTGTTTCCTATTTCTAATGTTGATGTTATTGCCTCTCCTCAGTAGCAAAAACATTTCACAATAATGGGAAGTGTATTGAGTCTAAGTCAAAAGGAGAAGCGTTAAAGATTCTTTTTGAATTAAAACCCTGCGATGCTGGTGTGAGATACAGTTGGCCTGAGTGACTCTAGCAGTGATTATAAACGATTAAGATCAAATGGAGGAATGGAACTGAAAGGAACCCTATAGACAGGCTATAATCTTCCTTCAGTGATCACAGATACTACTAGTAGTGTTTTGAAGTGCTAATGTAGTGCCCACAAATGAGCTAACAGTTCACTTCAGAAAACGTATATGAACCAGGCTTCACTGAAGTCAATGAAATGGATAACTTTAACTGCAAGCAACAGTAAAATGTTAATTAAAAATATTTAATACTTTAGGAATATTCCTTTAGCTTTTGAATTTTTACCAGACAAAAGAATAAGCAATCCCATCACCCCAGGTCAACATATTTTCTTCATATTCTGTGGTGATATTGTACATCATATGTCCACAACTACAATATCTATGCCATCAATGTTTGATTTTAGCATATTATAAATAGCCATAAATACAAATACATTTACACTAAAAGAAATGCTGTATTCCAGGTCAACAGGTTCAAAAGTCAGACATCCAAGCAACTCTTGAATATTGCTGCCACCTTCAGGAAACACATGATAAAAAAAAGACCAAAATATTAATGAGAAAAGAAATGGCAAATAAATCAGAGATTTATGATGTCATTTGGTTATTATATTGTACTTCTGTGAAATTAATTTTCATAATGGCATATAAAGATAATTTTATTGTCCTCAATTTCCAATAAAGAAGTCAAATGTTAAGAGATTTGCCTAAGGCCAATCAGAGCCAGTGACACATATGTCCTCAGCTCCTTGAAGTTTCACCACGAAAGATTTGTGGATCAGAAAATCATTTTATTGGCATTTGGATATTTATACTGTCATTGAAGCTTATTCTGTCTTTGATTCATTGAGGCAGTTACTTAGCATTGCAGTGAAGATTTTATCGCCTCTACCGAACCTCAGTTCCAGTAGTTACTTTTACAACCACACACAGAGTATCTGTGGAAACTGCATCATAAAMTACAGATGGAAAAATCAGAGTCTATATATTCACTAAGTTAAATTTTTAATCTATAACATTCATGATTGCTATCAGGCGGGATGGTTCTGAGTTGGTGCTTTAAAATGTTCTGCGAGAGTCCTATTGATTTCCTGACAGTTTCTTACTTCTTTTTCTCAGACGAAAGAAATCAGGAATAGCAGTGTAAGGGCTTCAGTCTTTATGAAATATTAGCATAACTGAAGTTTAATTACCAATTAAGTAAATTGACCCAATTTTATTTTTTGATTCTTGTAAGAGCTTACACGTGGTTTATAACAGCTTGGCTCTCAGTAGTAAGGTACAAACTCAACTGATGTAACTTCAGACTAAAGCCATGATCGATTACTTCCTTTTTTTGTAATGGAACAAATGTAAATTCTGTATAGGTATGTTACAACACAGGCCTTCCAAGTGGAGCTGATAGTATGAATTGATCCAGCCTGTGGCCCTTATGCCCATTTACCCACCGATTCCTTATTGTTTGTTTTAATGGAAACATCTAGGAATGGGTTAGTATTTCCCCAGAGTGCCCAGGGAGGAAAGGACAGATGGTCTCCAAAATAGAAAATTTCCTTTGGAGATTATTTAAAAAGACTTTCCCATCAGCAGTAATATTTTAAGCAGTTTCCTTTTTTATATTTATGATTAGATTATGATCTAACGAACTCTCAAAACATGCTCATTGTTCCTCCGAGTTTGGGAAACTCCCATGATTAGTGATGTGAGAGGGCAACAAATGCCACAGTGGTCATAAAAGGGTTGATGAAGTGTCTTCATTTTTTATTTGGGGGCTCAAGAACTGCTTAGGGAATGTCAGAGTATTCAGAAAGGTGGGGTAGGCTTCTTATCTCCAGAGCCAGATTTACATTTATTTCTCCTTTCCTGACATCTATCTTAGTCCTATTTGGGAAACTCTAGAGTGGTGATATCCTGGCTTCTCCTGGTCTTGATTTAGCTCTGGAATGGAGTATAGAAAGTTAGTTTTGTTTTGTATCAAGTGTTGCTTCCCTTCCCCTTTAGTTCTTTGGTATATACTCCTTTGAAAAACGTATCAGCCAAGGAAAAGCATGAAGTGAGATTTCAATACATAGTAGTTATGGTAAGTTATTCATCGGATACTAAAAACCAACTCCTTTAGTTTGCTAAACAAAGGTCCTACCTACTGAGTTGCTGAAAGTTTTAGTTAAACATTCTTGGCGACATTAATGCTGTCTATCAACTACATAAAATCAAAATCTCTTCAGACCTTTGTGTGCCGTCCACAAAAGGGTGGTCTTCTGGACAGTTACAATGAAGGAAAAGAGAAGACGGCAGGGCAGAACAGAGCAGAAAGGGAGGAAAGGAGAGAAATTATGTCGCTGGTGTAATGATATTAGCAGTAAGACCAGATGTTCCCAGTACTACCATTAGCTGTAAAGAAGATTTCTTTGTTGCCCATGGTTTCCTCCTTTCTGAACTGCCATGCTGGAGACACTGCAAGAACATTTTAAATTTACAGAAATTTGGAATAAAATAGTAATTCAAATTTTGAGACATGTTCAAGGTATGGGGAGAGAATATTCTTATTAATCATTAGATACGAAAACTAAACTCCTCTGAATACTTACATTACTCACATCCCTATAGTATTTCACAATTTGAAACTTTTCTTAGCTTATATGCTACACATTCTAAGAACTGGTGCATTTGCTGTTTCCTCTAAGTTTCTGAAATTATAGAAGTCAGCACTGCGACTTTCTACAAATGTTGAAATCCTAAAAAGACTTGTTTGTATCTCATGTCTTCCTGAGCTAGGGTTAGGAGCCAGGGGCTTTCCTGTTTGTAAAACTGGGACAGAACATCTGGAATATTTTTGCTGCTGAAAAGGATGCCTTTGTCTAAGAGGTGGTGGAATTTCACCAGTGTGAAATCCACATGAGCAATTTCATAGGGATTGCAACCTCTCTCATGTGACTGACATCCACCCATGTAAACATAATGCACTTCAGAATAGTATTGCTCACTCTAGAGCATCACCCTCAGAAGGTATCTGCCTGGATGCACCCTAATGATCACACCAAATGGCACCTGAGATCTGCCAGCTTGGCTTAGGAGAAAGGGCTCCAGGTTCCATTTGCTGCAAAACATGTGGCAAAAGAAGCTGGATGCAACACGGAGGGTGAAAGAGAGTAGAAAGGAATGGAAGGATTTCAGAAGCACCCCAGGTACCATGACAACATCTTCCTGTGATGCCACTACAATTGCAATTTGCCTTATAAGGTGTTATATAAAATAGGAAAGGCATGCTAAAGGCTAAAAGGCCTTTTCAGTAAGGACTAGGAATGCTGATTGTTATGTATATTGGATTTCTTTATTTCATACCAGCCATGAAACTGAGGTGCTGTCAGTTGAATCAGCACTTGTGAAGTGACAGAGGAATTAGAAGTGTTGTACCACAGCACAGCACTTCTCAGTTGGGATGGGGACAGAAAAGAAGCAAACTGCTCTACTGTCCGTGAAAGAGGAGCCTAGCTTGGACCAAGAATAAGCTGCTGTCACTTGTAGCCCATTCCAAACAGTGCACTTAGAAGATGTGGAGAGTGCACGGCTGAGCTAACAGGACTCTGGTGAGTCTACTCAGGATCCTTTGCAAGCAGCAGTCAGCAGACAATTCTTCCAGTTTTTGTTTTGTGGGTATCGGAGAGCACTGGCCACTTCAAAGTGTGCAACAGAACAGCATTAAATGTACCACAGACTCCATTGCTACTAATGAAAATGTTGTTTCTGAGGATCTAACAGTCAGACGGATTTCTGTTTCAATTCCTGAATCATCATGTTTCAATAGAAATGCTGTATTTTACATGCTTGGCCCCAATGTGCTAGTAGTTCTACTGTGAGAGAGTGGGTCCCCACCTTTAGGTAGAGCTCTGTTAACTGAAGGGACTACAGATCCACTTACAGGAACATTTCGTCACGGAAGATTAGCGTTACTGACATAAAGCGTAAAGGATAAAAATGTACAATGTGCCACCTTACATGCTAGCACTGTCAAACATCATTATGAGTGTTTATTATAACTCATTTCTGCTTGTTAGAGCTAAACTAATGGAAAATGATTTTGAATCAAAATGCTTTTGCTGTTTTCTGTTATGCCTTTATTTGTTGAATAGAAAAGAATCCTATTTGCTCTTTTTGTAGTATTTTCTCCACCCTAGGAGGGGGATGGAGAGTTAAAGAGCACGGGAAAATATCTTGCCATTCATACTTTTGAGACAATGTTCTCCCTTGCTGATGTAAACTGGGAGTAACGGCATGAGTGTATTCCCTTGATTTCGGTGGAAAACCGACGCCAGCCGGAAGGCGGGGTGCCACCGAGGGCCGGACAGAGGTGAGCCCTGACACACCAACCTGAAGACTGGGAGAGCCAAGTTAGCTGCGGCTGAATGTTTCACGAGTTTTGCTGGGGGGGACCCTTATTGATAAATCTGTCGCAGTTACCCCAGCCATGGGTTTTCCCTTGCCGCCGCCTGGGTGCAGCGTACTTCCCCACACCGCTGAAAAAGAGGGGAAAGCGCAGCTCAGTCTTTTCCTAGCTCAGTGCTGTTCCTCAGCACCTTCGTTTTACCTAATTTGGCCGACAGAGACCACCAAGACGCGCAGTAAAGAAGGACCGCGAGAGCCAGACAGCCGCCGTGAGGCAAAGGAGGCCGCTTCATGCTTGAAACCGCTGCCCGAGCACCTCTGGGGCTGCCGGCCTCCCGCCCTTCCCGCCCTTCCCGCCCCCGTGGCCCTGCGGCGGCGGAGGGCGCTCGCGGGGCGCCGGGGCCCGGAGTCAGCGAGAGCCGAGACCCCAGCCTCGGGGCGGGCTGTGACAGCGGCAGCGGCTTCCCCGCCCCGGGCAGGGGTAGCAGGCGGCGGGCTGAGGCGGCCCTGCCCTCCCTCGACCCGCCGGCCTCTCGCGATGTTGCTAAGGGCCCTGCGAGACTCGCCGCCGGTTGCTAAGGGCCGCCGCCCGCGGAGACGCGCGGCCGCCGCGACGGGGAGGGCAGCCGCCACCTCAAGGTGATTCCCGCCGGCCCGGGGGGCTCGGGGCGGGGCCGAGAGCCGGCGAGGGCCACAACCCGCGGGGCCTGGCGGAGCCCGGCCGGGCCCCCGGAACCTGGCGCCGGGTGGAACTGGGAGTGCGCGGCGCCGGGGCCGGGCCGGGCCGGGCCCTCGGAGACCTGCTCGGGGGGGGGGGGGGGAGGAGGCCGGCGCGAGCGGCTGTGGTGCTAAGGCGGTGCTTGAGGCGAGGGCGTCCAAGATGCCCTGGCAAAGCCCCTCTGTGCTTTTAGCGATAGCGTGAGAGGAGGACCTGGTCAGGTGTAGCCTCTTCTCCTGACGCTTTTAAGAAGACAAGCTGCTTTCATACATGAGTTGTCATTAGAAATCTGGTTACTGCCAAAAACGCAATTGAATGACGATAAAAATCGAGAGGGAATAGGAATTCTAGCACTACTCGTATTTCTGTTAACTGCTGTCATTGGTTTGTTGCTAAAATTATCACTTTTTTTGTTGTTCAAAGCCTTTTTCAAGTAAATGCTTGTGTAAGGATAAACGCTGGCTACAGCAGGCCACATCTGAATTATCCCATGGGTTTTGGGGCAGCCTTTGCAGTTGTGGGACACTGCCGGGAAAATTAATTTGAACATGGAAAGACTGCACAAACTGGGTTTAGGGTAAGGTTTATTAGGGAGAAAACGGTCATTTAAATTTTGCCCAGAAACTGAATGGGGGAAATGCCTCCTGGGAGAAAAAAAAAAATCACCAAAAAACAAACACAACAAACCACAAAGCTTTATAAATTAATTTTAAGATAAATATCTCTGTTAGAGATAGCATAAGTCAAATAAGACTTTTCAAAGCAAACTGGAGGAGAAACTGCAATATTCTCGTGATTTGTCTTTATGAATAATTTGAGTGGAGCTTTGCACTGATTGCCAACCAGTATCCAGATACTTGCACTTTTAAAAATGGCTAGTTATACCGTAATACTAAGTGAAGTTTTTTGCAGGGGATTAGGGTATTACAATGTTAAGGTCAAAATATAAGATTTATGAGAGTGGTTTATATAGACCTAAAAATGCATTGACTTTGACTAAATATCTTGAGACTCTAATTTATAGGAAAGAGGACTGCAAATCAGGGAGTTAAGATTATTACAAGAGATTTGTAGGGCTTTTTTGTTTGATTTTGTTTTGTGTTATTTTTTTTTAAATTTTATTTTAATGCTATTTCTGGTAAGATGATTGAGTTAATGTTGAATTATGTTTGATCAAAGTAAAATGTTCAACAACTGTGCTACTTACCACAGAGAACTGCTAACGTAAGGAACTGTTACTTTTCATAAAGGGTAACTCCTCCAGTTGGTGCTATATGGCTTTGATTTTTTTGTTAGTTAATAGTGTTTTAAGTCTGAAGAAGTGATTTATTATATTGTCTCTTCCAAGTGTGCATATTGTTTATTCACAGGAGCTTAGAGAGTCTTTGATTGACCTTTTTTTTTAATAAAAAAAAGTCAAAGGTCTCTTAATCATTCTTCCTCAAATAGACTAGAAATATATAAGCTAGAACGGCCACTGGGGGTTGGAAGTACTCCTTCGCATATAAAGAAGTTTAAGCTGTGAATTTAGGTTAATTAATTAATCAGGATAGAAATGGAGCTTTTGGGGTTTTTTACAACCCTTGAAAATTAAACTGATAAGATGCTGCCTTCTGGACTTGACAGATGTTTCCAGTTTCTCACTGCTGCTGCTCCTCCCAGTTTTTCCCAGTAGCTGTAGGGTTAAATTGACAGGACTCTGTCAGGTCATTGCAGTTGATTATGGCAGGGAAATAAAACAGTTCTGATAATTCCACCTGGCTCTTGCAAAAGCTGCCAGCACCTTCGATCATGGGCATGGCAACAGCTCTGAGTCAAGGGATCCAAAACTCAGAACTGGGTAGTAATAGTGGATGAGAAGCAGCTGAGAGACTTGTAGAGGTTTCTCATCAAGATACAGTCATTACATCTGTAAAAAACGCCTTTTTTAAATTACGGTGTAGTCTTGTGCCTCTTTGATAAGGGCAAGTCCTCAAGCAACTACGAACAGGAATATTCAGGCTTTTCTTAATGCAATATCTCGTTTAAGAATATTGTACTAAGATAACAGGACGTTTATTAAAACTGATATGATTATTTTGTTTCCAGTTTGTCTGAAGATAAACTCTATCAAATATTTTCTGTCTGTGATCGTGTCTTTTGATAGAAAATCTCATGTTGTTGATAACAGGAAAAAAGTGACAATTTAAGGGGTTTATGCTTTTCTTAGCACCTTGAAGGGAGGAAAAAACCCAAAACTATGAGAGCTTGTTATTCTTATATTTGCTTTATACAGATGTCTCACTTTACGAGTGAAGATGAAGCTCAGTTACAGTCTATGCTCAGACAGTTGCTGCAGAGTCTGAAGGAAAAAATCACTGGAGCACCATCAGTAGAATGTGCAGAAGAGATTCTCTTGCATTTGGAGGAAACGGATGAGAATTTTCACAAGTAAAAATATTTTTGCTATTTTTAATATTTTGAAGGAGGTGAAATGTGTTGAACTATATTATTGCTGGGAAATGTTTACAATTTATATTGCCATGTGAATGTATATGTATTTATATATATAGACATTCCCGTCACTAATCAACTCTGATTAGCAAGATGCTAATTTAGAGAATAAAATTAATTTTGCCATTTTTCTGGTTTGTTTTTTTTTCTTTTTTTTTTCACTCTTGGTAATATATTTTTACTGTAATAGTAATTGATGAGCTGTTTGTGAGAGAGGAACTTACAAAACTACCTAACTTAGCCAACTCTGATGCATGTGTACATGTAATGTACTAAATGCACATGTGAACAGAAGCTAGAAGAAATCCTCACTGAAGGCTTTCAGGCAGTATTTTTGACACCTGCTAGACAATACAGGTTTGTTTTTCAAAATAAGGTAAATTTTCAGAAGGCTACTTGGCTTCCATATTTGATTGTTCTGTCTGGCTTATATTGGTGAACCCTTGTATATCTTATCAGGTAGTTGTTCTTTTAATTTATGTTTTGAATAAAGCAGAAATATATCCCCATGACAATTCTGTTAAATCAGACTTGACAGTGTGACCTCACTTATATGTGATCTAGATTTCTGGAGCCCACACTCTGTTTCTTTTTCTGTGGTATTCTAACTTGTTTATTGTTTTAGTACATGGGAGATTTTTGGTATGCATTTATGACAAGTCAAGAGAATATCAAGCTGAAATGACCTCTAAGACATTTTAGTAAGGACCAGAGTTCTGTGACCTGACTTCTTCTGAGAAAGCTGGTTCCCTGCCAGTTTTTTCAGAAGTGGCACTATCTACATTCTCTTTAAATTTGTCTAGTTTTTAGCATTGCTTTGTCAGTGGTAGAAATTAGTAGAAGTAAATAAAGCAGATAGAACTAGGGTTTATGTAGAATTTCACTATAATTTTAAAACTTTCAGGCTTTTGTATCTTCTGAAGATGCTAAATGCTTTAAAATGTATCTTGGCTCAATTTTAATTTGTATTACAAATTGTATCAGATAACACTTTTGTTGACAGTCTTGCGAATTTTGAGCACCAGCTTACTGGGTGACAAGCATCAGAGTAAAAAAGTTGGTTATAAACATATCAAAGTTGAAAATTACATGTAATTTTGAAAGGAAAACATTTTTATTTAAAGGAAGATATCTACAGTAAAAAAAACCAACCAACCAAAAACCTATGAAATTACTTCTGTCCATATTTCCTCTGAGGACTTATTAGGAGAATACCCAGAATGAGGGAGTGAACACTACAACTAGTGGAAACAGTGCATACATAGCTTTCCCTTTTAGAACAATGAAACCATGGCATCCATTACTCTTTCTGGTATGTTTAAAAAATTGGTGATCCTAAAGATACTTTCTTTTCATGAGAAAATTTTTAACTTACATTTAATGGAAGATCAAGTGATGCTTTAAATGCAGAATGTGAGCATTACTCTCTGGCGCTGGAATATTTCTGGAGGTATTCTAGTCTTGTTCATGACCCATGGCAGTATAGGTTGGTTTTCATGGAAGGTCAGACAGGTCATATGGCGATTTATTAGTGAGATCATTAAAAAACTTTCTCCTTGACCCTTACCCCATCCAATCCAGACTGTGAGCTCCTTTATTAGTAGTGTGTGCTTTTGGATTGTCCGATATGCTAGTTCAGCTCAGCATTTTGATCAGCACTGTTTCTGCCTCATGGTTATTTTGCCTCAGTAATTTTATCAGATTTTGAGTCCTTTCTGTATCCTTTGTTCCCACTTTGATATAGAAAAGACAGAAACACAGGATCCTCAGAAAACTAATAAAAAGGAAAATTGAATCAAGCTCAAAATTTATGTGCAGTAGTAGAAATCAGGATTTTTAGCTATATAAGTAGCATGTTTTCTCTTGTTTCCTTAAGTTAGTCTTAGAGTTTTTTTATCACTTTTTTTTTTTCCTGGTGCTTCCTTTGAAAGCCCAACCAGATCAGTCTGACTTGATTCTGTATGTGAAGTAGTTATATCATTGCTGAAACACTACTTTGTTCCAAAACATTTTTAAGTTGGAAGAATGATGCAGAACATCAAGCAGACATAAAGTTAGTGGCATGAATAATGATGTGATTGCTGTGTATTTCAGAGCAAAACAGTCACTGCAAAAATGTATACCCTGGAAATGTTACTGTCATAAAACAAATGGGAGAAAGTTTTATGAAAGGTTTCATTCAGTGGAGAGTTGTGTGCAATTTCATTATTGCAGAAGTAAAAAGCCAGTCTTGAAGACAAATAAAAATAACTGCATTTGCATCTTTCTTGAGATGTATGTCTGTTACTTTCATTGAGAACAAAAGTGATGTAGGAATGGAAATAAGTGGGAAAAGGAAAAAAAAAAAGAAAAAGGACTGTTATACCTGATGGAACTTGAGGTAGGCAATCCAGTGAGGAAGTATGTATCACGATACAAGAAACAGTTTTCTGTGCCTATTTTATGTATCTTGAATGTGTTCTGTTTGGGTTTTTTTGGGTTTTTTTGTTTTGTTTTTATAATATCCAAGAAAGGCAAAAGCTGCTGCCTGTTATAGCAGTTGCTTTTATTTACCTTTGCATTTTATAGCTTTGGACTTCATACTTACATGGTGAACTGACTTTTTTACTTGAATTTTTCTCACTCTGTGTTTGTCCAAATTAACACAAAGGAGTTGCACATCTGCATTTGATATAATGAAAATATAATGATGCATCTACTGTTTATGTATGTTTACTTTTTTTGTGTTTTTCTGTTTGCCTTGTCCTTTATACAAATCAGAAGGCTAACCAAAAAAAATGTTTATATATTCTGAGCACTACTTTTTAGCAATTTCTATAGCTAATACAGAGTCTGAGCACCCACTGAGAGTCTTTTGTTTGAAATCTCCCTCTGATTATTCTTTTGTTTAAACAAGTTTCGGGACATGGTTTAGTGGGCATGGTGGTGTTGGGTCGACGGTTGGACTTGATGATCTTAGAGGTTTTTTCCAACCTTAATGATTCTATGATTCTATGATTCTAAGTTTCTGTGAGTATCTAATAAGAGCGCAAAGTGCCAATTTCCTTACATGTAACATGTACGTGTAATCACAGACAGCTACTTTGTCAGTTTGGCTGAGTGAGGTCTTCTGCATACTGTCATGACACACAGACTCTCATAAGGCTTAGACATACTTATATGCTAGAATTTATAAATTGTGTTTTCTATGTTTCTTCTCATTTTGTATGTACACTGCACAAATAATAATACCATATGGATATACCATAAGACAGAGCTATGTTCAGGACGCTCCAAGTAATGTTTCTTTTGGAATTTTAAATTTGAGATTTCTTGATATTTTATGATTTTTGTTTACAAATCCTTAACCTTTTGTCTGAGCAGATTTTTACATTTAGAAGAAGCACAAAAGGAAATTAGAAACTATTTGGTATTGTTTCTTCCTGGAATATTCTAATAATGAGCATATTGAAGAAGATCAAACTATTGTATTTTTTTACACTGTTGAAGTTTATTTCTCTGCAAGTCATAAACCCTTACCCCAAAGTATCAGGTTTGCTGGGAGAGAAGATAGCAAATGTTAATATAACGTTGAAAATGTTTGATGGTGAGCTCAAGGAAATCTGTTACGTTTTAATTTTGTATATTTGTTGCAGCTATGAGTTTGTGAAATACCTTAGACAATATATAAATGATACTGTGGGATCTGTGATTGAAGAAGAAACAGAAAAATGTACTTCTGCTCAAAATCAGAGTGAAGTATCTGGCTATGATACACTTGTCCAACATGTTACTAAGAAGACCCGTGAGTCAAAAGAGTGAGTATATACGTGTAATTCACATTTTTGTTTCTTCTTGGTCTTTGTCTTCCTTTCTCCTTTCTAGAACTTGTTTTGAAAAAATAAATTCTGAACCAATGGGTAACAAAAATGATTGCTTGCTTTCAAAAATCAGTGCTAAGCGATTCGGATATTCCCACCCTACATTGCAATTTGTCATGCTTTGTCTCACCCTGGAATTAAGATTATGAACTATTGCATAAAAAGATCGGTAGAAGTTTTTGAGGTATCTAGGACTGGAATTGGGCAGGAGTAAGATGTGGGAGAAGAATCACTACTTCATACTATTTCATTAGCTGCAAATTAAATTCAGTTGTGATACGGAAGTTGGCCTAAAGGAAAAATTGGTTTTATCAGGGTTAAAGTTTGATAATTTCCTTAGATATAAATGGAAAGTCTGCATGACAGTGTTGTTTTCTAAAAAAAAAAATAATAAAAAAAATTAGAATACATGCGTATTTTTTTTTTTTTTAAGATTGCTTCCTCGGGATCTAGCCAGGTGTCCTCTAAGAGTAGTATGTTTAGTCAGATCTGCTTTCATTGACTAGTTTAAAAATTGAAGTTTGAGCTATCTTGCTTTGTATTTTAGTGTACATGCAAAGATACTTTTGCCGTGTTGTGTGTGTAATGTAAAATTGGTATGTGGACCAACTCTGTATAATTATCCAAGACCTTTTGACTCAGACTGTCAGATGACCAGAAATCAGTAGGTGTGCAGAACCACATATCAGCGTATTACAGGGTCTATGGTCCAGGTTAATTGGCTTTGAACACCGTATTTAGTAAAGAAGCCTTAAACAGAAAAAACTCTGTGAGTACCAGTTAAATTATTTTCTTAGTCATCTCTTCCCTACTAACATTATTCACCTTTCTATGGATGTTAAAATAACTTTTCCTTGGAATACAGAGGCTGGTAGCTCTCTTAATGAATTTTCATGCTTTGGATTTTGAATTTGCATAGGCTGATAATTGCTGTGATTCTTTAAAGCAGTGGTCAGTAGTACTTATAAAATGTATTTTAGTATATACAGCTGTTATTTCCAGAAAATATATAAAACTTCAAAAGTTTGGGCTATGCATCACGTTGTTTTTGGAATTCCTGTACAAAATCTAACTACATCATAATGCTTAAAGCAGTTCTAAAAATATTGTTTCTTTAATTGAAACAGACAGTATGCTTTTTTCATCGTAGTGAATCGGGTCCTTGCTTCTCTATTTTTAATTGTCATAGAGAGCCATGATGAGGGCTTTGCTGAAGTTGAACCATTACAATGTGAAAACAATGAAATTAAAGTGAGCACCTGAAATGGTGAATGTTGAAAAATGAAAAACAACCAACCCTCCACTATTTTAGCATCAGTGGTCATTTTTATGTGTTGCAGAGGAAGAAAACAAAAAAGGCAATTTTCAACTCTTATATTTTAGCCACTAAAATAATTTTATACAGTACTTCAGCTGAACTATTTTTTTCAGTCATTTTTATTGCACAATCTGAACTTCATCTCCATCTCTCCTTTTAGTGGAACTAGGATTTTACTGTGATGCCTATTGTTTACTATGTGTCCTCAGTAAGAAAGGAATTAAAAAATAGTGTACGTTTCTGTTCTAGAAGATTTTATTTTCTGTTTGTTTTCAGAAGGTTTCTTGTCTAGAAGTACACAGGAATATGTTTTATGAACCATGCTTTTATAGGGTCCTTTTCTCGTCACCTGTCTGCAAGCATTCTGAACTCTGATCGAGCATTATTGGGTCTCACTGTGATGGTCTTGATACCATTTCAGGATTGTTCAAGGTTCCATTTTGTTCATTGCAATTACTCATTTTCTGTGGTAGGTAGTATGCTTAAAGGTATTTATGGAGAAAAATGTATTAAGGAATTTAACTCCTTAGTGATACGTTCTGTATTTTCATAGTGCAGTCATCTATGTTAGAAAGCAGTTCTTAATCAACTACACTTGGCTTTTATTTTCACCTAGAAAACAGATGTTAGGATGACATTTTCAGATTATGCTGTTTGTGTCTTTTTGTTTTGAGGATCAGGACTTTAGGGTTCTTGTGCTCATTAAAGTTGGTAGAAGAATCTCCACTGAACTAAATATGTCTGTATCTTATATTTTTAATTTGAGAGGTAGGAAGATATTAAAGCACAATATAGTAATTTATATCCTTGGTGACTGTAAAATAAGTAGTAATAGCCTTAAAGTAAAAAATAATTTGAAATAAAATAACATTTTACAATAGGATGTTTTTCTGAAGCAGCTTTTATTTTGAATTGTTTCCTTGTGGATATTATTATTCAATTTATGTAACTTAGAAAACCTCTGGTTTTGCTGAAAGAAAATTATTTTGTGTGCATGACCTGTATTCAAGATCTTAAATCAYGATGATGTGTTCTCTTCTATTGGTTCTGCCTGAGGCTCGTAGCAGAAGAAAAATTGGATGTTGAACTTGAAGAAACATAACAGTAACAAGGATGAGAACTGGCCTGTTTTCTCAGGGACAGATTCTCCCTTTGGTGGATTCCTTAAGAACCTCCCAGAACAGGATTATGTTAGTGGTATTTCATTGAATGGTTTTAGAAGGGCAAAAAGAAATTTTATTATAATTTTAAAATATAGTTATCTGAAACATTTAAGGTACATATATGATTTGTTGCTCATTTTGGATTTTCATTTGTTTTTCATTCATTTCTGTAAATTTAGTGAGTTCGGGTATAAGTAGCATTAAGCTATATTCAGTTATTCACGATTTAATGACTTTTTTTTAAGTAGTGATTTTATGCTCTTTAACATTAAAATCATCTTTACTTTGAAGATACAGGGAAATGATGCATGCCTTGAAGAATGTCATGATGGTTGTGGTAGAATCTTTGATTAACAAGTTTGAAGAAGATCGGATGCGTAACAAGGAGCTGGATAGTAAAACAAAGAAAGAGCGTCAGAGTGGCTATTATACAGACAACTGTTCTGACAGTGACTCCTCGTTCAACCAAGTACAATGTGTTTTCTCTCTGTGTTATGAAATAAGCATGGTACTGCAAAATTGTTAAGTTTCTGTCAGTGGAGATTGAGAAGCAGCCCTAGAAAAAGATTCGTGCTTCCTATCTTTTATATATCTTAAGACGAATTGATTACCTTTCTTTCATTCTGAAGTACTAAGCTTGTACTACCTGTCTAACCTTTAGACAGCATATACTAGATGAGATGAATACGATTCTCATATGCTCTAAAGTACCTATGCAAGTACTGCATAGAAAAAGATAAAATGCTGGTAAAAGCAACACGTCACCTAACTTACTGTGATTTACTTTAGGAGCCAAGTAACGTGCAGTTCATTTCCAGACTACTGCACTATGCTATATTACTTACTGAATGAATGATTGTAAGGGATTTTATGAAGATACAGGAAACATTTAAGTAAAGCAAAGCAAAATATGTAACAAGAATTTTGTTGCTGTAAATTTAACGTTGGGCAAACGGCAGAAAACATTTAGAATGTTGACTTTAATGTTAAATTAGTATAGATGTTGAAGTCCTAATTATTAAAAGTAAGTTAGATATCAGAAAGACTGATGATTTTAATCTTCTGCTGTTCAGTTTAATAAAATATTCTAATGATAATTTTATAATGTGTATTACAGAGTTATACGTTCATGAGTCAAGAACAGTTGCAGCTGCTTGTAGAAAGGCTTGACCCTATTCAGCCTAAGGAAGTAAGTTTCAAAGAAGAAATAAAATGTTAATACAAATGAATGTTCATGGCATATTGAAAAACAGACTGTATGTACGTAAGAGTTCATATGTATCTAAGTGTAATCTTTTCTTTGTTGGTTCATATATCTTGGCTTCAGTGCAGCAACTGCTCTGCAGTGCAGTATTTCATTGTTCATAACCATCTGGTTCAAAAGCTAGTGTTGCAGCAAGTATTGGTTTTTTTTTATGTGCTATAGATGGGCATTTTTACTTTGGAAAAAGTTGTTCTGTGAGAAATTGTTGTGATTTAAGCCCGGCTGGGAACTAAGCCCCACATAGCCGTTTGCTCACTCCCTCCCAGTAGGAAGAGGGAGAGAATCAGAAGTGTAAAAGTGAGAAAACTTGTGGGTTTAGATAAAGACAGTTTAATAAGTAAAGCAAAAGCCGTGCACATAAGTAAAGCAAAACAAGGAATTCATTCACTACTTCCCATCGGCAGGCAGGTGTTGAGCCATCTCCAGGAAAGCAGGGCTCCATCACGCGTAACGGTTACTTGGGAAAACAAACACCATTACTCCGAACGTCCCTCATTTCCTCCTTCTTCCCCCAGCTTTATATGCTGAGCATGACATCATATGGTAYGGAATACTCCATTGGTCAGTCGGGGTCAGCTGTCCCAGCTGTGTCCCAACTTCTTGTGCACCCCCAGCCTACTTGCCAGTGGGGTGGTGTGAGAAGCAGAAAAGGCCTTAACTCTGTGGAAGCACTGCTCAGCAATAACGGAAATGTCCCTGTATTATCAATGCTGTTTTCAGCACAAATCCAAAACATAGCCCCCTGCTAGCTACTATGAAGAAAATTAGCTCTATCCCAGCCAAAACCAGCACAGAAATAGTTTTTGAAGCTTATTTTCCTGCATACGTGCCCCTTGTCCTTCTCGGTAACTTCCGTGTTGTCCTTTGTGTTACCCCTATCAGAAGAGAGAGATGCCTGCTGATTTGCCAACAAGCTGCTGCCAGATGGAATATATAAAGTCCAAGTTAGGTTTGCCTTCCTGTCAGTGGCAGTACTAATTTGGGTCTCTAACCACCAATTGGCACCAGATGGTGATATTTTTGAAGCTTGGAGAAACATAATTTTGAGAGTGCTGTATCAGTAAGATTTGTTTGGGATTGTCTGGCAGCTGAAAAAGGCATGGTAGATGTGAACTGGTATAAACATTGTCATTGAGTTTTCTTAGAAAATCAGGTAAAAAGTCTGATGCTATTAAATATTGTTAAAAGTTCCTACAGTTTGTTTCAGTAATATGAAATAAATTACTGGAGGTTACAGTTGTGTACAAATAGGACAAAAAAAAAGTTATTTGAAATTATTTAGGTTATAATGTTGACGAAAATTCAGCAGTAAAACATAGTGACTCTGTTTCCACTTTCCCTTACTGACTTTTTAGAGAGCTGCTAGGCACATTTGTAGTATTTGGTGATGGTTTCCTATATTCCCTGATAAAAAATATTTGATTACAAGCAGAAAGTAGAACATAATCCTTGCATCCAGTATTGAAAACCTATATAAAATGGTTTTCTGGCTTCTTCAAATATATGTTTGGGTTTTTTTTTTTCTCAGTGATGTAGTGTTTTGTCTAAATCACCATAAAAATACAGCAGAAGATAAGTATTCTGGAATTCCTTATATGTTCTACAGCTCGGTCCTGTTTCTTGCTTCCTCCAAATCATATTGTAAATTACATATTTGAGAGATTGGTGTGAATGGATTTGTGGCGTTCATCTTTTTGACCACTTCAGGTTCGCCAAGAAGCATTGCAGACACTGTGCTTTGCCCCTCCCTCTGATATACTGAACTCTGAGAGTTGGCCAAATCTGCGTAAGCATCTAACGATGTCTCTGTCAGATCCTGATGCAACATTCAGTGTAAGCTAATGTTCTGTATTTAGTTATCAGATGTGTAGCCTTAGGATAGAGTACTGAAGAGGAATAAGAAGTTACATATGTATTATGAGTAGTCCAGCACGGACCCAAGACATTTTATTTTTTGTGTATCTATCAGATAAACTCTTTTTGAAGTAAAAGAACTATATGATTTCAGTAGATTTTGATTTAAAGGATTACAACAGGATTTCAATAGGATTTTTAGAGACCGGAGTACTCATTTATGTATCTTTTAATGGGAATGAAGAGGTTTCAATGTCTTTAGCAACCAGACATAAAAAAAGTTGACAAAACTCTTCTGTAAAACATGTCATGTTAATATTTCCTATTTAAGTCAGGTATATGCTCCATGATGATGACAAAATGATACATAGTAATATTACACAGGCACTGATGAGGAAAAAAAAATGGCAGCTGCTTAAACTGCATTTAAATTATTTATTATGCCAATTAAGCCTTTTTTGCTTTTTCTTTTCTGTGAATTTTAAAGTGATTATCAAATAAATATGAAAGTTGCCCCAGCTGCTGTGATGCATTTCTCTTTCAGCTTAGAACGTCTACAATTTCTTTTGGAACAGTGCTAGTTACAAGTCATTGGTACTTTTGATAACATAAAAACATTAATGTTAATGGAAAAGTACAGTGATATTCCCTGATCTGCTTATTTGTATCTCAGTGAGGCTTTGCATTGGTGCTGTCAGTTAAAGTATTTGAGTAAAATTTCCTTTGGACTGTAGGTTTCTGTGGTCCCAAACTGTATATTTTTATAAAATATGCTTTACATCTGTAGAGATATCTGAGCAATATGTAATATTAAGAATAATGCCACAACATATTGATTATTATGCAATAATAATACACAGTTACATGACTATTTAATACATTGCTTGCTTTTTCTCCCTTAGGAGAAAATTCTTAGGTTCTATGCAAAAACCTTTTCTTCTTCTCCATTTAATATGACAAGAGAAGTCTATACAAGTTTAGGTATGTGCATTTAATTACATTTAAGACTTCATGAGTCATGTACTTCCTGAAAATCAGTTAACTTTTATAATGAAGCTATATAATACAGTCTGTTTTGCCACTATTGTCATGGAGGTGAGGTTTTTTTTTTTTCCTTCTTTTTTAGCAAGACACTTGGAGTTGTACTTTCTTTCTGGAGAATATTCTCTTCGTATTTCAGCTGGTCTGGATGTATCTAACGCAGACATAAATCGTTTACTTAAAAAGGTATAAATGAACTTTACGTATCTTTTTTGTCATTACTGAAACATCATGTATTATTTATTTTTTAATTTTACTAATTATGTTTTCAGGTCCGCCTTTTAAATGAGTACCAAAAGGAAGCTCCCTCTTCCTGGATTCGTCATCCAGAAAAGTATGTCGCTTTCAAAAACCTGTCACTGTTTCTTAATTTAATGATTTTTGACATATAATTAGATGCATATAATTTTAGCAAAAGGTTGATAACAGGATGCACAGATGACTGGTCAGTGATAAGGGGGGAATATAAATAGAGGGTGGGAAAAGTGGAATGGGGAAGTTGCATAGGAGTAGTCATGGGTCATATTAAGCTGCTTACTTAGCTTTTGAAGTGTTCTAAGTGCTTTTTACCAGTGTAATGAAATATGTAATCATGTAGGAGAATACACATGTATGTTGTTATTAGTTTTATTCATGGTAATACAAAGAATTAATATCCTTACAAGATCAAGCTAAAGATAATGTTGATATTTATGATTTGTCTGAACAATGAGGTTTTACCAGAAATTTGTTGCTGAGTATTACTGGTGGAAAGATTAAGTGATTTTTGTTTTCTGATCATTTTTTCCTATTTGTGTCATAAGGTACATGGAAGAAGTAGTGGAGAGTACCTTGTCACTTTTGTCAGTAAAACACGAGCCTAATCATCCTGCCCCTCCAGATTTTTTGAGTCCAGTCTACTTCTTGGCTTTGCTAGATATCAAAGCAGTATGGTTTAAAAAGTGGACGGTAAGCAAAAAAAAACCCAACCCAACAACCCATAACTTGTTCATGTCTGACATGTATTTTGAAAAGTTTGATTTATGACTATTATTATCACAGACCTATTATGACCTGATAACAACCTATAATAAGTACTGTAATTAAGAAAGTCTGGGGTTTTTTTTAGGCATTTATGTCCTTTGCCCTTTAACACTACTTTCTCCCTCCATTTCTATTCAGTTGCTAGTTCTCTTAAAATTTCTGAGAACTTACTGTGCTTTGAGACTTCAATTCCTTTGTCATAATTGACTGACAGCCATCAAAAGATGCAAATATTTTTCTGGAAGAATTGATGAGCATGAAAATAAAGTTATATATATGATATGCTGCACACAACTTGCCAACCTCCAGTGGATATTAGAGCTTTTTGCAGCTTACTATGTATAAACTTATAATTTAGGATTTACATGACAATGTCAAAACACATAGTCTAACATTTCAGCGTGTTTTTCTGTTTATTGCATATTCTGCTACACATTTTTCTAATGACATATTTTTTTCTGTCATCTTAAATGTACTGCAGACAAAAGGCTCAGTTGAGTATAATACTGGTTTACACAACCTGGAGGTCAATACATTGAATATGTACTGTGCACAGGATCTCTAATAGAACAGAATCGGAGATAATTTCTACTTTTTAATTAAAAAATAAAACTTATATGTTTGAAGTTGACTTTAGGTCTTCTTTGTCATTTTAGCATGCATATTACAGCAGAACAGTGGTACTTAGGCTTTTGGAAAAGAAATACAAATCTTTGGTAAGTATTTCCCAAGGCAGATTTACTTGGAACTTGTTCTTGCTTTGCACAACGTGGTTTAAGCATTTTTTTTCCTTTTTTCCTTTTTGTCAGAGATCTTCCATGTTGTTTAGCTAGACGAGCCTTTTTGGTTTTAATTTTTTTTTTAATTTCTCTTTGCTTAAATGAATAATTGTTAAATGCAAAGAAGGGTATGTGACCAGCTCTGCGTAAGGGCAGATTTGGATGTTTTATAGCAGGAGTTTAATTAGGATTACTATTTATTAATTCCTTATGTTGCATTTATTTTTAGAATTATTTCTGATAATGTATAAAATAGCAAATGGTGCATGAAAAAATCATAAAAACTCTATGCCAAATTTGGATTTTTGATGCAAAGAGACTAAAAAACCATCATTGTGTTCTTTAAGTTGTGATATGAAACATTAAGGATTCAAAGTGTCAGCAAAATAAATCAAACTGGGAAAACATCTTTAGTAATGTAGGTGTTAATCCTATCACATATTATGTATGGGCAGATCTCTTTACTGGGATGGAAGTTTCATTCTTATCAGTAAGACCAATATAGATGTGAGATCCATTCATACAGACAGGACTTTGGCTATGTTTTGTAAAATCTTGTAATACAAATGAAATACAATGTAAAATATATGTGACTGATAAAACCTTTAAGATGGGAGTCAAGGATACGGACAACTATAAAAGATGTATTTGTCTTGTTTATCTGTATGCATAGAACAGAGCATAGAAAAAAGCATGTTCCATGCAACAAAAAGTTCATAATAGGATGTCTATGAGCAGGGTAGTCCAATCTAATTTATAAGCATAGACAAAACATCAATTAAGTATTTTTTTTATTACATATGTCTGTATATTTTACTTACACTTGTGAATAAATCTTAGCAGCTCCAAACTGTAATAAATCTAAATGTACTTCTTTGTTCATGTGCTGTTTGTGATTAATTTCTAAACCCATGCTGATAATTTTTAAACTTTTATATACATTGATTAGATGATAATGCTATGATAATGATACAACACTTCTGCAAAGAACAGTAATAATGCTGACAGCCCCCGACAACCAAACTTAGAGTTTAGTAAATGTATTCAAGACAAAGTTTTTCACATGTGGAAAATTAAAATCTTCCATAGTAATGACTTCTCAAAATACTTGCATGTTCTCTGTACTCTTTTTCATAGATTGTCTTAGTGCTTACACAGCTGGTAGCGTGATAACGTAATAATAATGGCAATGTGTTTTAATAGCCCTGTAAAATTTTTGTCTCCTGTTGGTTAACCCATCCAAAGCGCTGAAACATAAGATAATTGCAGTGAAGTGGATATTTAGGTTCTTCTGTTAAAGGACAGTACTTTACAAGAGGGAATTACTTTATTGTAAAATACCAGGTATTTTATTATTTTGTGCTTTTTTCCACAGATTAATGCAGCTGTCCAGCAATGTCTTGATTATTTTGAATTTTGCAAAGCAGCAGTTAATAAAAATTCCAGAGTCAATGGCTTCTCCCAGGAGCATTATAGTGAGTATCTTTGCATGTCTTGCATTATATGCACATATATGCACATTCTCTAGGTCTTTGAGCATGCTACCTCAAGAGGAAGACATTCTATCTCTTCTTTTTCTTCCCAAAATATTGTATGTCTATCTTTTGAGTGAACACTAATAGTTAGTTACTTAAGCTGTCTGTCTTTATATACAAAATGTTCCATGTATGTTGCAGGTAGTAGCTAGGTACTGTAAACTAAAAGAGTCAAGTTCTAATTTTTTGGTTTTATTGTTAAAGGTGATAAGCAGAACTTGTCTTACACTGGACCAGAATTGCAGTACGTCTATTTTGTTCATTCACTGTGCCTTTTAGGAAGACTGTTGATCTATAAGCAAGGCCGAAATCTCTTTCCAGTACAGCTGAAAAATAAAAAAGGTAAGGGGAGGGCTGAAGAAAATGGAACCTGTTGAGCAAAGCTTTATCCATATTTGATATATGTTTCCACTGCAATATTGTGGACGTTATAGGACAATACTCTGTTTAGCAGTTCTGTGCCTGGAGACCTTTCTTCAAAGATGATGTAGGTAATTTTGAGCATCGACACGGTTTTTTAATCTATGATGGATGTGATTGAATATCGCTTTTATCCTTATGTTTGATATATTAATTTCATGTTAAAAGAGAGTTGGATCAGTGTGTAAGTGATTCAGTCTTTCTAGGTATGAGTAATACCTTTTGTCAAACCAATTGACATAATCGGTTAGAAGAGAGACATGTCCAGGGACCAAAACTGTTTTTCAGGTGTGAAACAAAATCAGTATTTCAAGCTAATTGCAAATTGAAAACGATTGCTCTGAGCTTAGCCTATTAATATAATTAAGGTAGAACAATGGTAGAGGAAAAGGTTGGTACCTGTGGAACAGAGGTGTTAATAAGGACAGAAGATAGGAGATGGAAAAGCCCTTGGATATCCAGAGAAATCTGCATATGGTGATACACTGTGCAGGGTTGGCAAATGCAATTGTGTGAGAACAACTGTAGTGTTCCATTACATTATTAATTCAGTGTAGAATTCTAAGCATTACTGGATACTAATTCTGAGACTTGCCTTTTGAGGGTATTTTGTCCCTCTGGTTTGAGGGTCAGGACTTAATAGATCCAACATAGAGCAGTTGTGAGGAAGAAACATCTCCTAATCGAGCGCTTTTGTCATTTATGGATTATCTGTATAACACCATTCAAGCAGTGATCCATTGGTGATGGTTGCTTTTTTCTCTCCCCTACAAAAGTAACAATCTCACCATCTGTCTTCTTAATAGTGTCCTTCTCAGCTTCATAGATAGCAACCCTTTCCTCACAAATTGTCTGATTTATTAACATAATTACGTTAAACTTGGAGCAATAGTTCCCAACCTGCATTTAGCTACATGTTTGTTGTTTTTGTTTCAGACCTGAGAAGAGTTGTCTGACAGCTTCTCTCTTTTCCAGTTGTTTCACTTAATCTAATAGCAAGGTAATGCATTTTCCTACAAATGTGTATATTCAGCATTCTCAAAACTTGGCTGCCATTTGTTTCAAGGGAAGACGTGGTAAAATTGCAATTGGCTAAATTGGGAGCAAGATCAAGCCTTGTAAGTTGATCGTGAAATACCTTGGTAGAGTCCCAGGGACATGCATGTCCTTTGCTTTATCAGTTGTACATATGTTGGTTTCCTTAATAAAGCAAAGCGCTGTTCACGTATATTTGCAAAATCCATTTTATTTGTAAAATTAAAGTTGCACTTTAATTTGCAGAGTACTTTCCTCTTCTTTTTTTTTTTAATAGATAGTATATCCATAAGCGATCTGTTGGTATTATTTACTCAGCTTATTTATTACTCTCCAAGTTACCCTAAGACAGCTTTGGCAGCGCATACAGGTAAATGTTTGATTTTAATATATGCTAATATATGTAATTATAATGAGGCATGTAGTAACTTCTTCTGCAGTTTTTAATTTGGGTCTGTTCTTGGTGCAGATTTTTCTCTTCCCTTCCTCCCTTACCTTTCCTTCTTCCCTCTAACTGTGTTACATCAGTGCTTAACAAAATTATAATTCAAAAGCACCTACATAAGCCATATAGATATGTTTGTGTAAGTTAAAATATAAACAAATACATCTTGTGTTCACCAGACAATTATTCTCCAGCAAGTCTTGTTATGGAGATTCTGCAAGTTTTTTGTGATCAAACAGGATGTGCTGCTGAATGGTTATATACGGATACAGTGATAGATGCCCTACTTCATCCTATTCAGAGTTTACTGAATGGCACAGAGGTTTGTAGTAATCTTCCAAATAATTGTTAAGTCTATAGAATATCATAATTTTTATTTATTTTCTGTGTAGAAGATTTGTTTAGTCACATGGTAACTTCTGTAGTATTTTCTACGTTAGCTATTATAGTATGCCTTAAATAGCATAGGCTGTTATTGTGATTGGTCTGACAAACTTGGTTTTCTTGAACTCTTGTGAATAGTAGCAACAATTGTGCTGTAGTGAGACCGTTTCCTTGGGAAAATCACATCGCTTAATTTTTTTTTTTTCCTTCCAATGTTTTTGTGTGTCTTTTGGATATTTCTTGGGTGCTTATTTGTTCTACCTGCTCTTTAAAGACAACCTAATTTTTAAATTCAGCTGGAAACTTGAAGTTAAGTGTTCTCAGTCATTAGTATAGGTAAAATATGTAATTCTTCATGGAAAATTATTATTTTCTGAATTGGTAAAAGGAAGATTTTGTGCTTTTTTTTTTTTTAAAACATTTCTATGAGAATTGTAAAAGTCTTGGGAAACGTTATCTACCTCTGGGTACTTGAAAATCTAGTTATAATTTCAGCCTGTCCTATTGTTTTTATTTTGACTGAGATGATTTAATTGATATAGGTGACTGTAAGTCTCAAGACACAGAGGCTGAGGGTCTGAAATGCTCATGGAGGAGCCTGAGCTGTCTTACATAAAGAGACTTTGAGAGAAATTAATGTCTGAGAGGTTTTGAATTTAATTCCTGACACTCATGCTTGCAAAGACCGTCTGGGTTCCTAACTTAAATACCTCATCTAGGTTCTTAAAGTTGAATTTTGTCAGTATCCTTCTGATTGATTATTTGTTCAGTGCAGTTTGTTTATTTTTCAGAAAAGACTCTTCATATTCCTGAAAATATTTTTACCTGTACAAAAATATTCCAACACTATTTCAAAAGTGTAAACGATCGGTTTCCAAGTAAATATTTTAAAGTAGGTATTTCTTAAAGCTTAAAACCATAGTCCTGCAAAAACTTGATTATATCAATAATTTACCTCTTCTGTGGCTATCTGTACTGAGTATGGTAGCATTACTTAAACATTTTATCATAAGGCTATCTATGGATGCTTTTGTAAGATTAACATTTTAAGTTGCCTTGTTTTTACTGTACATTGCAAAAATTTAGTGCAAAGTTTTTCAGGTACAAAAAAATGACTGAGCCTGCGTATGCTTTGAACACTGATAGACAAATTTAAAAACAGTACTAAGGCGATACTTCATTGATTTGCTGTGATGGAGGGCTTTGTAATCCCCCAGGCAATCTCTATGGTCACATGGTATTCTAAAGCATATCCAACTGTCTCTCTTCTTTATTATACATTAGTAGTTTAAAAAGAAATTATCTCAACGTTTAACAGTTCTTCCCTTTCTTTTTTTTGTTTCTGCCATGCTCAGCTGGCTCTCATAGGTAGCTGAACTCTTAACAAATTGTAAGCCCTCCTGTGACTTAGTAACTGGCCTGTTTAAAAAAAAACAGGTCATGTTCAGGAATATTTAATATACAGTAGCTGTAGTAGGTTGGTTATGTGTTGTGAATCTGGAATATGTCATATGTGTTCTAACGAAGGTGCAAATTGTTTTGTATTGCATCTGGCAAACCAATAGCTAGAAAAGGTAGACCACGTCAGAGTGACTCTCTTCCTCTTTTACAAGAATTTGAACTGGTTTTGCCAGCCAAACCATTGGTGCTTCTTAGGCACCCAGGAATCCTAATGCTGGACTTTAAATACTGGATTATACCTATCTCAAAAGGAAGGCTATGGCCACGCACACATCCTTCAGCTGGGGTTGGGCAGTGATGTTATTTTACATTTGAGCTCTGAATTCACTCAGATAAGTGCAAGCCTTACTTGCCTTTTAAGCAGAGTGGTATTGTGTATTTGTAGTAGAGAGGGGAGGAGAAACTTGGTGGCTATAAGCAGGAGTTGTCAGAAGAATCAGTCTGTGGGCAGCAGCATTGACCTTTTGGGCTCTGTAGCCTCTGAGTTGCTGCTGAAGCATAGCTGGTGCAGAACACTGCAGTTGCATTTTAAATAAATAAAGTACCATGGTTTTGGGTTTTTTTTGGTGTTGCACAGGGAAAGCAAAATAGTAACACTCTTAAAGAAGCAGTGATAGCACAGTATGTTCCTTTCTTAGAATCCTGAACAATGATACCCAGTAACATGAAAATAAAAGGTCAGAGAGATTTTAACCCTCTGTATCACTGAAAATTTTAATTAAGAAAACGAAGTCGAAATGGTATTTTTCTCTTGTGTTACTTGACCACCGGCATTAATAGTAAATTCCTTAAATGTTAAAGTAGGAAGACTATTTATTTTTCTACTGTGCAGTATATAAAATATAGAACTACCTGTAAGAGAAGAAGTACGAGCTGGATGCATAGCACTTTAAAAATAACTTCTCTTGTGAGTCCAGCTGTCCTCGATGAATAACAGAAGAGTGGAAAAGACTTAAGCAGTGGACTTCAGCTTCAGGAGAATGGTGCTTTATTCCCCATTCTGACATACTAGACATTTAACAAGTGTTACTGGGAACAGTAATCCCCCCCCTAGCTCATCTCACTGTTGACTCCACTCTGTTGTCCTGGGTGTGGGTAGGGGGAAGCTACCAAAGAGGACTTCTCACTTTGAAAACTGACCTTCTTTTTTGTAAGTACATTTGTGTATAATTCCTAGGAATTTGGAGTGTTTCTCAGTCCCTGAGTGAGAAGGTACACTCTGATTATCTCATGACCAAATTATTAAGGCATATGGACAGGAACAGAGTTTTGGTGAGCACCTTTAGGACACTGCGTAAGTCCTGCAGAATTACAGCTGCTGTCTACTGTCAGACCCTCGGCACATCTCCCCTCCACAGCTTGGCAGCCTGGGCTCAGGGCCAGCATAGGTAATAGTGTGGGTGTCCAGCCTTGAAGAGAGCTGTTTGAGAAAGCTCTTCTAGGAAGCCTCAGCAGAGATCCCCCCAGTGATGACTCTACTAATAAGCCTCAGTGTAGACTCACTCCACCTTCCACTCAGGAGTGTTTTTTAAGCTGAGATTCTTGTCCTCATTCCCTGCCTGTACTATGTTGTAGCAGCATGGAAGCCTAGTGTCCCATTGATCTGAACCCTGACCCACAGACATGACTTCTTCGCTTGCTTTGCCTCAGACTTGCTTTGTCACTATAGATCCAGTTGCATGGTGATCATTGGGCTGTGTCTGACCCTGGTTACTGCATCTGGACCTGACCCTGACTCACTGACTCAGCTTCCTGGCTTAACCTTGGACCTCCCTCACCACTGTGGAGGGGATCTGGACTGTTGGGTGAACGTAGTTACATCTTGCTTGGTTATGATGGGACTGCCCACCCATCCAATGGCAGGGCACTGCCTTTGCCTGCCTCGTTACCACAGTCAGCTCCTGGCTTCTCGTCCCTTGCAGAGTATCCTGCCCTTGCTGTTCCCTGACAGGTTCTTCGTGGAGCACCCGTGTTCTGCTTGTCTACTGTTGGAATATTGACTTCACTTATTAATAAGCAATAGCCAATTTAGCTTTAGTTTGGGTAGTACATTCATTAGTGATGGTACCAGACCGAACAGTCTGAATCCCAGACTAAATGTTCAAGTCTGCTTGATTACAACCTAGTTGTGCCTATATAGTGCTCTGAAGTGAATAAGGAATTGGCAGATGACTTTTGCTTTGCTCCAGTGGGGAAGACTTTCCTCATGATTCCAAAGCTGTTTGGGCCTTCCGCAACCTAGAAGTGAGGTGGACACAGGTCACCATCTTGGGAACTAGAATTCCAGTTCTAGCCAAAGAGTTGCCAATGCATATGCAGCCATGAAGGAGTTAACGTGTTCCTTGCCTTGTGTCCTGGTTTCGGCGGGGATAGAGTTAAATTTCTTCCTAGTTTTATGTTTTGGATTTAGTATAAGAAGAATGTTGATAACACACTGATGTTTTTAGTTGTTGCTAGGTAATCTACTTCTCAAGGTCTCTTCAGCTTCCCATGCTCTGCCGGGTGCACAAGAGGCTGGGAGGGAGCATAGCCGGGACAGCCAGCCCAGCTGGCCAACGGGGTATTCCATACCATGTGACATCATGCCCAGTATATGAATGGGGGGGGTCCAGGAAGCGGCGATCACTGGTTTTGGCCATTTTCTCAGTGGGTGGTGAGCAATTGCATTGTGCATCACTTGTATATTGTATCATTATTATATTATTATCATTGTTATTATTATTATTCCTTCCTTTTCTGTTCTATTAAACTGTCTTTATCTCAATCCGTGAATTTTTTTTTTCCTCGATTCTCTCCCCGTCCCGCTGGGGAGGGGGGAGTGAGCGAGCGGCTGTGTGGCATTTGGCTGCCTTCTGGGCTAAACCACTACACCTTGATTCACGTATTGCTCTTATACCCCTAGATGGCATGTCAAGAGCCTTTCCACATTCATGATGGGGAAAGAGAAAAAGGAGTTTAGAATTGTGTGTTCTCTATATCTGCACAGTCATTGAACTTCTGCCATAATAATTAAAAGTGACAATTACTGCCATTTGTGATGAAGATTTCTGTGTGATGGCATTTGAACACTGGCTGTTTACTTATTTTGTTTAAGTCATTAAGCAATCATCAGAAAGGTGACCTTCAGGTTCTGCATACATAAGCCAGACTTGAATAAACAGCTTTCACAAAAACATTGAATCAAAACCTTTTCTTTTTTTCTTTCTTCCAAATAGGTGTATATAAATTGTCTTGAAACCACTTTAATTGATGTAGCTGATATTTTGGCAAGGATTGCTGCTGTAGAAGATGGTCTTTCTCTTCTTCTTTATGGAGAAAATGAAAAAACTGTGAAAGAAGATAGGTAAGAGTGCATTAATGAATAGCATTAGTGAGTACTTTAATGAATTACAATAGTCTTATGAGACTCATTTTCTCTTTTTTCATTTATCTATAACGTGATATGTTTTGTTTATTTTTGGAGCAAAATACCTGATTATCAAGTAAAGTAGCAAGTGTTTTAGAGAATGTATTAGGGAGACATTTTTGTGTATAACCAGGTGAAATGACAGTTTAAAGAAATACTTTTATTAAGGGAGATTTCTATGGTTTACTTGTTTTTCTTATTAATGTGAGAACTTTCCTTTCTCTGAATGTAGTTCCATTATATTCATAGTGCTGCTGTTCAGGCCAAAGGCCTCTCTTCTCTTTTTTTTGTTTGTTTGTTTTTAGAAAAAATATTAAAAATCAACCTAATATATTGAAAAACAGATTTAATGTAGCATTCACTTTTCAATACATGTAGTAATGACAGATCTTGTATCAGAAGCTGACATTCGTAACACTGTACCTAACTTAGGATCTGTGTGATCCTGTGGGTAGTATATTGTTAGCTGATGTTAAAACTTGAAACAGGGCAGTAAAATTGAGACTAGCCTTTAAAAATATCTAAGCTGCAGGTCATGTGGAAATGTATGGAATGTATGTCTTCTCAGTGGAGGAATCTCAGAAGTTACATATGTTTTTAAGAGGGGTTGGAAGTAAAAGACAGTATTTTGGAGAAAGAGTTGTCCTTTACATTGCAAGCCTAGAAGACTTCAGAAGTCGATCTCAGATAGAAAAAAGGAAGAACAAAGACAAGTTTTGCCTTGTAGTGATATCCTTAACACTGATTAAGCAGAAGCTAAAATGATTGTCTTGTTACTCTTCCCAACTGGACTCCTATAAAACACACAGTCTGTGTAGTTCATATCTGTGTGGGCTGGCTGGAAAACAATGGATGCATTTTTGCTTTATGTAGACCTATAGCCAAAGTAAAATCACTTGCTGTACGTTTCTTTTCTTCTGACTGGTGTTACAAGTTGTAATATAGTTGGCCCCTCCATAGTGGGTCATAGTTTCTTTCCATAGTTTCTTTTCCCCTAGAAAAATTTAAGTAAGTTTAGTCAGAGGATTTGTTTCAAGGCTTATTGATGACTACAAAACAATATTTAAAAATGTTATTTTATTTCTAGTCCTACAGCTGTTCATGTAATTGTTCAGTTTACAAAGAAACTTCTTCATGACGACATTCCTCTTTTATCTGGATCCGAGATTTTGCCAGTTGTTAAAGGAGCTTTCATTTTTATATGTCGTCAGATGTACAAAACTTGCGAAGGCCTGCAGATGCTAATTCCTTATGGCTTGCATGAATCTATTGGAGAGGTCTGGAAAAAGGTAAATCTTGTTTTGAATTTGGAAGATTGGAAAAAATCTTACTGTCAGAGGTTCAGCTTATGTAATAGTTGTTCTTGCTTCAGGTTGCTTATATTTAAGTAGTGATATAATGCTTGGAATTGTTCGAAAAATGGAGTTCTACTTCTGTATGTGAACCTAGCAGAAGCTTGGTTTGAGACTTCTGTGCCTTAAGATTAAACCAGGAACTCTCAAAATGCATCGATAGACCTATCATTCATAGCTCAACCCCTTTCTAAACATTGTCCTTGATGCTAGAGGTCACCTGATGTCATGATAGCCAGTGTCCACCACAGATCTGGTCTTCACTCTTGGTTTGGGATATTTTGAAAGGAAAAACTCCTGAGATGTGGTCTTAGTAATTTTTAGGTTAAACTAGATAGTTTTGGTGGGAGATATGGAGAAAAAAAGGAGATTCCAAATATTTGACTTAAATAGTTAGATGCCATTGAAATATTCTCAAGAGAACATAATGAGAGGTACCAGGCAGGAGTTCTTGTCTTACCTGTGTACTTGGATATCTTATGAAGTGTAGAGACTGTACTTCAACTTCAGTTTCATTGCTAGTCTAATGCTTTTTCTGCATGAAAGAGCTTGGGTCCAACAGTTCTGCATATTCTGCTTTCTATTATAAATTTACTGAACAAGGTGTATGGATCTTTGCTTTATTCACTAAACTTTTCTATTTTCATTGTTCTGATAGGCATATGCAGTGTGAAAATTCTTATCTATTACTATAAAAATTTAGTTAAGATGGAAAAATGACAGCAGATGCTGCAAGAACAGTTTTCAAAAAGTTCACAGTGAAGTAAAATTCAAACAAACGTTTGAATCATTAAAATAACATCAGCAGCATTTAAGTAAGGGTAGCATACAAAGCTTCAACTTTGGCTTCCAGCTGAACTGAAAGCATATTTAAACTATAGGTATTAGAACTCTTAGTGGAAAACCAAAATTGAGCTGTGTTGTTTCACTTTATACTGAAAAATGGAACCGTCTCTTTTTTTTCCTCCAATGATTGTAAAATATTTTTGTAGAGAAGGATCAGACCAAGCTGGAATTAAAAATTGGCTAAAAACCTAAAGATTCTTTTTGGAGGCGAGGAAGTGGGAGAGAGATTGAATGCAAGGGAAAGAGAATGGAACAGCTATTCTTCTTGTCAAATGCCATATGCTTTTATTATGATTAAAAATTTTAAAAATACAGTCACAATGTAAACTGAGGCAGAAAATATCAGAAAGATAGAACATGAATAGAAGAGAGACTTAAATCACCAGCTTGTGGGTATTTCTCACTGCTTTTATATATAAATGTTATCATGAAAGCATACATTTTGACTGAAAATAAAGTGTATTATTACTTACAATCATAATTATATCACAGTAAACGGTTTCTCATCAAAGAATGATGGTTTTGAAACTTACGTTCTTCCTTGCATTGAGAACTTTAGGTTTTTATTGCATTAGGGAGTTTAGTTCACTTGAATCATGCTGTAATTTACATAACTCAACAATCTGTCTCTTTGTGCTGTCCTGTTGTGTAACTAGTCAGTCTTACTTGAACTAACCTGTTACTCTAATGTTTATCACAGGCAGACTGTTATATGCTTTTGACGGGCATTTCCAGTTATTTTCTCTAGAGCACCACAGCATTTGCACATGCACAAAAGACTTCTTTGCACATTAAAATCCTTTATTATGGTATAGAACATCATTTAGACAAATTGTTTTGACACATACAAGATAAGTAGGCTGAATGTGTCGAATTTAAAAAAAATCATGAAGCATTTAACTGACAAAATGCCATTTCTTCACATCACTTTGGAGGTCAAATTGAGACTGAAATGGAATCTACATATTCAGGACTTGAGGAATCAGCAAGTTAGTACAGGAAAGTCACATTTTCAAGTCTGCCATCTTGATTACTTTTTAAATTATTTTCTGTCATTGTTCAGTTTTAAAACGTCTGCAGTTTATAAAATACTCTGCCATTAATAGTGTAGCAAAAATGGTGGACTTCGACAGACTCTCTCCAAGCAATAGTGACAATTTTTTAATGGATAATCTGGTAATTTGTTTCCTCCTATTTTACACATCTCCTGGAGGTTTAAGACTGAGGGAGAAACAATTTTTTTCTTGGCAGATTCTGCTGGAATTCTGGGACAGAATTTGTACAGATGATAATAAAAGGGGAACTTTACAGATCCAGGAAAACTGACTAGTTTAATAGAGGAATCTTTTGTGGATTTATTAGATCATGTTTGTAAGAGAGTAAATTAATGACTGCTCACTTTCATTTGAATGGTGCAATATGCTTTTTATCCCTAGAAACATAAAACAGGTTAAATCATTTGTCTTAAATACACAGTGTTTTTCACACCAATTATTTTCAAATATCATTTAAATTAGAAACTTCATCAAATATAAAAATATGTCTATATATTTATCTATGTCTGTAGCTCTAATTATATCCATACTGATATAGATATAAATTTATATAATTTATAAATAAATAAAATAAAAATTGGCAGAATTACTTAATAAATTTCATATTGAGTTGTTGACTCCAGAGGCTATTATTTCCATTACCTGTGACAGATGTGGAGTAAAGAGTTGCTTTCCGATTAATTTTTTTTAATTTTTTTTTTTGTTTTACTGTCTAGTTTTTGGTTTGGGAGTCTCCAGTTAAAAAGTAAAAAGAAAGAGTTTTTTATTTTAAGAATGTTAATAAAAATTTAAAAAATGTACTAGCTTTAAAATGGTTTATACCCAAGGAAAAAATAAAAAATAACCTGTCTGGAATAAAAAATGTAGTGGAATACTGTATTCTGTGGCAAAGGCTAGACTACAATCTGATCACTGTTACTTTTTTAATATATAACAAGAGAACGACCAAGATCTGGAGTTTAAAAATGGTGTGAATAAACAGTAAGGAGGTATTTATTTTTTTATTTCACAGACCAGTTTCCTTTCAGAAAGAGTACCCACTCCTGTAACTGGTGCAGACTCGACTTCATCAATAAGTCTAGAGTCAAAAAACATGTAAGTTGATGCTTAATTTATGCACATGCACGAGTGTGAACACACACTGCTACTTTATCCACAGTTGAGGCATCTTATAACCCTGTGGTTTTTTGCCAAAAGCATAGGCGTAGGTAGAGGGAGTGAAGTCATCCTAGCATAGGTCTTAGCAGAGTTACAAAATTGTTCTTGACCTTTCAGGACTTCCTTGGTTTTGAGAGTTGTGTCTAATCTATGTAAAATTGACTTCCAGTTGATTCTCTTTGACTACAGAAATTGGTTTGAGGAAAAAGTGAATTAGAAAGCATAAAACAAAATAGCTGTCAGTGTTTATCTTATGGCTTTGATGTGGTGTTAATTTAAAATGCTGTTCTGCTGAATGGTATCTACACCTTCAAAATATTATGTAGCAAGATTGGCAACATTCTGGCTGAAAGCCTGATACATATTAAGTGAAAGTCATCCATCCTTTTATGCTAAAACTTAATGTCCCTTTATAGATGTTTGTATGCATTAAGATGAGAAATATACAAATATTTGTGAGCCTGAAAATTCAGGGTGATGTTGGTGTTAGTGCAGAACCTAGTTAATTAAGTAGATTTTTGTTTATACTTTACCATAGATTGCATGTGTAATTTGCAAAGATACCTCAACAGTTATTACTCTAGTCTGTAGTGGTGGCATGTGAACTGGTTGTAGCAATTCAAATCTAGTGATAAAAAGAAATCTAGGGATGCAGAGCTCTGGCTGAGGAGGCTGTCACTAATCACTACCGTTGACATGAGCTACAATTTCCTCCTAGCATCTAGATTTTTCATTTAACCTGTGGAACAAGACATGCTGATATATTTCTGGGTGAAATTTTTGCTTCTGAACATGACATGGCAGGGATTCTGCAGGAGAAGTGATTAAAGTTTGGGTAATGGTTGACTGCTACGAGAAAAGTTGCATGCTGCTTGCTGGTGGTAGGAGTCAAAAATGGGAAATGAGAACTAGAGATGAGAATCCAGTAAGCAAATGCTTTTAGAGAAGTGGAATCACAAGAGTCTAGTGATACCTGCAGGCATGGTACCTAGTCAAAGGTGATGTAATTGCTTCACTTTTCTTTTTAGGGCATAGCATATTTTGTAGGGCAGAGGGTATCATCATACTTTATTCTTGCAATTGCTGTTCTTCCTGCCATGTCTGTAGAAAATATTTTCCATTTATTGGTGTGAGTACATGAAGCTATTGTGTATATATAACACCTTATTTTCATAATTCTGTGCTAATTTCTAGCAGGAGCCTTTATCTCCTCAAACGTGAGTTTTTACTAGTTACTCTTAGTGTTTTTACATTGGTGAGGAATTCTGTGCCTGCTTTGCCAATTTGTAACTGCCACATTAATACCTTTAAAGAGTTGTCTAGAGTCAGATAGTAAGTTGTAAGTATGTTTGAGGATGGCATGGGTCTTTTGGGTTCCCCATTACATCATCTTCCTGTTCTGTATTCCTACCTAACCTTAGTTTTGTCAGGATGAATTTGAATGTTTGTACAAAATACGGTCTAATACTGTGCTGGTTTCGGACAAATACATATTATAACTTTCCCAAATGCTTTTTTTTAAACTAACATAGAGTAAACATACAGAGTAAACATAGAGTCCAGTGAATGAAGTGTCGTTGTTTTTCAAAGTTAGAAATGGTATTTTTCTTTTTTCCCAACGTTTTTACATAGATTTTTTAATTATTATTTTGCTACTCTTGCAGTTTGTTATGGGAAGAGACTTTGTTAGATGCCTTGCTAAATTTTTCTGCCACACCCAAAGGACTATTTCTGCTTCATAGTACAGGTGCCATGAATGACTGTGTGAACTTCATGTTCAGCAGTTTATCAAAAAAACTCCAGGTAAGCATTACAGAGTCTGTACAGTTTTTCTTTCTTTTAATGATTATAATAAAATAAAGAAGAAAGAAATTAATAAGAAAATAAATCCAGAAACCATTTTGTCACTTAATTTTTGCAAAAATTAATTTAAAATGTAGCTTATCATTTTTGATATTGGTGCCACACTGATTTAAGTTTGTTGGATGTTACTCATCTTCAGAATGTCAGGCATATATTTAGTTTTCCTGACTTTTTACTGTAAAGTTTGAAATGCTAAGCAAAATATTTTTTCTTTTTTTCTTCTAAGTGCAAATTTTTCTAGACCAAGTTGGTAGGTAGTGTTGGAATCTAGATATGCTAGACAATATTTGAAATGTAACTAAAAATCAGATAATATGTATTTTAGGAGGAAAAAACATAATGTTACAGACATCCTACTGAACATGTGCAAAAAAATTATAGTACTAATGTTTTTATTCTTGCTGATGTTGCATGTCTCAACCATAGTATTTTCCATTTAAATTTTGGCAAAATACTTGATAAAGATGTTTGGTTTGGATTCTAACCCTGGTAAGTCTGTAGAGGATAATATCTATGAACTGTTCAAGTCTAACCATACAGTGGATTAAATTCTGTAAACAAGTGCAGGAAAGATCAATATTTAAGAGATCATTTGAGGATTTCATGCCCTCTGAATAACTAACACTGTACTTTTATATTTTTTACTAACAGACAAATGAGTATGAAGAGTTTGGTAATAGAGTGATTGTTACACAAATGGCAACAACACCAACAGGTGCAGTAGCTCTACAGAGTTCAGGTAAATTGAAGAATGATGTTGTTATGAATAGTTACATGCTGTAGTCTTTCATAGTAGAAAAAGACAGTGAGAAAGATGCTAAAAAAGATCAACTGAGTGGAATAATTACGCAGTATTAGCAAAGACTGCTTAAATGTCTATTGATTTCTTCTTGATGGAAATTTATTCTTTCCAACTTCTAAGTCATTCACTTATCTTGATGCAGGGTTGTGGGKTTTTTTTCTTACATTATGCAAAATCTTTACTTCATTAGTTTGGGTTTCCAGAAGTTTCCTATATGTGCATAAAGACATTTATATCTGTTAAAAAATAGATTGTTAACGATTTGCAAGTGCTCCTTGTTGATCTACAGATCAGAATTAATAATTGTTGATTTCTGTAATTTGTGTGTACTTTTCCATGGTTCCTGACTGCTCAAAGAGTGAGAAACTGCAAAGGCCTGAATGTCACTGGCGCTCTTATACAATAGTGAGGTGGAATTGAGATTGTCTGAATTGACAATTCTTCTCATATGTCAACCCATGCCACAAAGTCCTTCAGATTCATTCTCAGATGTTACCATTACCACCCAGCGGTCTAGGTAGTCATTATGTTAAAACTAGAATCTTATCAATAAAGTAAAGCTACCATCTTAAGTTGCTAAGGAAGTCCATGAGGTACTAAAGTTACAAATATTCTCTCTGAGTATCTAGAAGTGACTGGTGTGTAATAAAAATGACTTGACTGGAAGACTGTCAGAAAGGCAGGCAAATTCTGCCAGTCAAGGAAACTGATTGTTAGTTGCTTGTTATTTATGCCTCTGGGATCTTGCAGAAAGCAGGGAGCCACATCTACTTGAGGAGTAATCCATCTGTCATGTTTAAGATTGTCGGCCAAGTTGCTTCTTATGGCCCTTGGCGTCAAAGACAAATGGTAGACCGAAAATAATCAGCATTGATTTTTCAATCCTGAGAGGAGGTTGTGTAATGTATGTGAAGTTGTATTAAGCTTGTAACTTACATTTGAAGATTTCAGAGTTAGATGGCTATCTTTCCTCTTCTATTTTAATATTTAACAGCTTAAATTCAGCTTGTAATGCTTGTCTTAAAGATTTTTTCAGTCCTTAACTTTTCATTGTGGTATGTTTTCATTTATTAATGAGTTATAGTAAATCTGTATTTTTAAAACCACAGAGCCAATACTAGCTAAGCCTTGATCTGTAGCAGATAACTTGTTAAAGAAGGTCAGCGGCTCATTTACATGGAGGATACAAAAATATCATCCTACTCTAGTATAATAGTCTTTGCAAACTGTTGCTGTAGATTTTAGATTGAAAATGAGCAGACCGCTGTAGAAAGGTGGTTTGGCTAAAGGATTGAGAATAGCAGGGAGAGTAACCATCAGGCAGTCTGTTTTGTGAAATTTTAGTCCACAATGTAGAGAATTTTGAGAATCTGAGTTAGAATTGTTGGGTAAAATGTTTTTAAATATGAAAATTGTTTTTCTGGTATTTGTGCCATTCTCATGATTGGAACAAAAATTTGTTTCAGGCTTTATAAAGGCACTTGTAACTGAATTATGGGCTCTTTTGGAGTGTGGAAAAGATGATTTGAGGATAACCCAACCCAAATCTACTCCAGTTGACCCTATTGACCAAAGCTGTCAGAAGGTGAGAAATCGCTTCATCTTCTGTATGGGATGGAAAAAACAGTGCTGTATTTCAGATAGGATGACACATACTTTTCTGTAAATTTTTATTGTGACTATACCTGCTTCTTGGCATGTGGGGCAAAATTAGTATAATACACTAGTCAAATGATGACTGATTGAAATTCTTGTGTTGCATGGCAGGTCACAATGCCAAGGATCCACTGAAGTCAATGTAAAAAATAAATAACAATCATGACAAAAGTGATAGTCTTAAAATACTGGCCATCAGTTCATGTCTCTTCATTACTGTAGTAAGATCAGGGAGAGTGACGTGTTTTAGAGTATGCTGTGTCTCTAGATTTCAGAGTTATGTGATAACGAAATTATTATAATTTTCAAAATTGCTTGTACAATTTGATAGATAATACATGTTTCACAGACACTACTGCCCTCTTAGATTATATAGACACCTGCCAGGGTGTGCAGTCTTATTTTGGGCAGCTCTATTTATGTCAAGTTCAGCCTACAAAGAAGGATAAGAATGAACTTGAAGTAAATGGCAAATAATTGTTAACGTTTACTTGGTTATACTTAACTGATTAACATTCCCTTTTGTCCCCCCTTGTTTTTCTTTCTCTAGTCTTTTCTGACTCTCATAAACTTGCTCACTTACCCTGCAGTTTTTGAGCTCCTGAGTAAACAAGATATACCAAATAAACCAATGTATTCACTCCGTGAAGTACCTACAGATATTATTGTAAGTATAGTTTTTATTTTGAAAGAAAAAGAAATACTTCTGTGAATACATTTTTCCTGAGAAAATGTTACTGTAATAATAGAATAAGTTTTCTCTTCTTACTGAAGGATTTTGAAATTTTCTGCATTTTGTATTATATACAGCATGAGGGCAGTATATGCACATATCACTTCATGTTAACCTAAATTTTAATTTTGAAATCCTAAACATAATGCAAAATTTGTTGCCTAATTTAAAGATCATCTTTCCTCGCATGTGTTAGAATTGTGATTTTCCATGGGAAAAAAGTGACATACATAAACATCTCTGTATGTGCATGCAGTTACATGCTGGAAAATGCTGGAAAATATCTATACTTGTATTTTATATAATATTGCTTTATCACACTATCTGAGGATTTAAACAAAAAATTAAAAAAACCCAACCAAACAAAAAACCTCAGGCTTTCTTAATAGCACAGATGATTCACACACAGAAAAAAATCACTAATTGGAAAGTTACTGATTAAGGCATATTTCAGGCCTAATAAAAATAGTATTACCATTTCTGTATTTAGTATTATTTTGTATTAGTTCATCCAACTGCAATCCATTAGGTTTTTTTCTCATCTACAAAGCACAGGCAAATTTAATCTGTGACCTTGAGTGGCAGTTAAAATCAGATTATTTTCTAATGAGCTAGGATTTTGAATTGCTGTTGTGTTGAAGTGTTTGTTTAGCCCAAGCTCTGGATTGGTGGTAGTTTAAGTTGTTTAGACAGAGTGTATCACAATAGTATATGTTATATTTGGAAGGGATTTTTGTAGTTCTTTTTTGTAATACTGTTTTGATGATTTCAGGAGGAAGTGGGATGATAAATTTCATTTTTCCAATCCACTCAATGTTGGTGTGTCCACCGATGGATAGTTCTATTCAGTCATCAAGTTTTCTGAGGAGATAGATGTATGTTGAAGGTGATACATATTTGAAAGCTTTCAGATTGGGGTAGATCTTAAGTAATGATTTTTGTGACTTTTGAAAGCCTATGTTGTTTTGGCTTTTGAGGCACTTAATGTTTTGATGGAGTTCTCTAGGTTTCCAGAAATAGCGATACTGATACAATTGTTCAAAGTTCCCTGAACAGTTACAGATGTTCTGGGTGGGGTTCGTCTCACTTGACTACTGTGCAACAGTGGGTTTTGTAAGCCTGAACTAGACACATCCAAGATTATGTTGTTAACAGAAGGGAAATAGTCAGTTCATCTAATGTTAATTTAACATACAATGACTAAATCTAAGTACTCAGAAAACTTCTGGGGTTAAGCAGACATATAGATTTATTATAGCCACATTTTTGGGCAGTGATTGAGAAAGCTAAAGATACAAGATTTGACCAGATGTAACGATGGTTAGAAAGCAAAGTAAAAGCAATTTTGGTGCCACTAGAAGATTTGGTTAGAAGACCTAATTGCTTTGTGTGCTTTGTTTTTCTATATTTCTGAATCATGTCACATTGCCACAGAATCTGACTTGTAATATTTATGTTGAACTATATTTGATAATGCACAGAACTTAATCATCCTTGTATGCCCTGTATTTCTAAAATATACAGGATTTAAACATGTTCTCCTGCTTTGTATTTTTGGCTAACTAGTTGCACCATTAACTGAACAGATTACCGGTTGGGCTTTTACTACTTTTAACTGTTGATTAATCAGGTTTTTATTTTGTGCCTCAGGAAAATTTTTCTTAATACATGCCAGATTTTTTTTTTTACTCTGTTTGCCATATAAAAATATTTTAGAAAATGGAGCAGATGAATCGGGGTCCTTCTGCCTGCCTCCACTCTTCCTTTGAGAGGTTCTACAGTACACATATGCAAGGGAATCTAGCTTGGAAGGTACCCTCCAGATCTGTAGCTTTGAAAGACATGTTAAAGCAGGTGAATTTCGCGCCCCCCCCTTCCCCCCCCCCAGTGATTGGGGAGAATCTTATATTTAGATGGTGTATCATTAGGTATTCAAAGTAGATGACATCCTACCTGTAATATTTAAGCTATGCTCTGTAGTTGAGCAGTGCAGATCTATCTGTATATTTTTCTAATCGGACCTTGTGCTGGACCTTGTTCATTATCTTCCTTCCTAATATCCCAAATCAGAGCTTGGTCTGCTTTCTCAGCAGTTCTCTCTCTGTGCCTGCTCTTTCTGCTCTTTTGCAGACTCCAACCTTTGATGTATAGATGAGAGAAGGAGGTTGTTGCCAGAAAAATATCCCTTGGCATTTAACTCTTTATATGTGCAAATATCTAAAAAGCCTTAAATCCCAAACAAATCAATTGCTTGCATTACCAATTTTAAGAACAGCCTTGAGGTCCAAGTTGAATTGTTTTATTATGAATTTTATTGTGAACATACTGTGTGGAAAAAGTGCATTCTTCACAGCCTTCTCCCCTACCGCCCAAAAAAATCTAATAGGGAAAACATGTTTTCACTGTATTTTAAATAAGAATGCATTTTATGAAGACAGTTTACTTTGACAAGTTCTAGATTTTTTTTTTCTACTATTGGGAGTTTTACTTGTGGTGTTTACTTTTCTCTTTGCTGGAAACCAGAGCTTTGGTTGATTTCATGAAAGTATGGATGCTTTTCTCTCATATCATATTGAAATGACTCATTGATCTAACCAGTTGAATAATAACTGCTCTCTCTGAGACTATACTTCTTAAACTTGGAGAAAATAAAAGTTTGGATTTAATCCAGATTAAATAAAGCCTATTAGGACTTCATAGTTTGTTTATTCTGATCATAGCACAGTAATCTGTCTCTGAGATGATAACATCAGTGAATGTTTTTATGCATTTCTTAGTCTTTTAATGAAATTATTTCTTCAGAAGCAGTTTGGATATGCAGTGAACCAGAGGGGAAGATAATGGGGTTGGATTTGTGGAAGTAGTGGGAAGCAGCCACAGGTCGTTGTCTATTACATGAGATGCTGTAGGTTGAAAGATGTAAGCCTCAACATCCAAGCCAAGCCTTGCTACACTGAGAATAAATGGCCGTGTTTTGAAGCATGTAGTACTAATCAGTGTTAGAAAGGGTATTATACTAAAGGATTTGCTGTTCTTTTCATTAAAATAGATGTATACACATTTCAAACACACAAAAACCAGTTTAACATTTTTGTTGTGGTTTAATACTAAATAAGAACTAGGATACTTGATATGCTAGGATCTTTTTGCATATTTAGTGATTTATTTTTTTTAACTGAGATTTTTTTTCCCTCTAACCTTCTGTATGGTTTCTTTTTGCCATTGACTTTTATGTGTGAAGGCAGCTCTTCTTACAGAAATAATTTCAATGTACGTTTTAATAATAGGTTTCATTTTATAATAAACATCCCTGTGAAACTACTATGTGCATAAAATATAAAAACATACATGAGTTTTTTACATTTGTCTTCCTTTGGCAGGATATCATTGACAGGCTTATAATTTTGAATTCAGAAGCTAAAATTCATTCCTTATTCAGTTATGAACAATCACATATCTTTGGTCTGAGGTAAGATGCTCATTTTTTATTCTCTGGTCACATTAACTAAATAGGATGTAACATGCTTGGATGTGTTGCTTCTGATAAAATAACATTGTTTGGTTTTTATTGTGCGTGAAGGTGAAATTTCTCGTTTTTTTAACATAAGATTAAATGAAAAATGGCCTACAAAATAAGAATAGCAATTAATCTAATCTTATTAACTGTAAATTGATATATTGTAATATGATAAGCAGTAATAGAAATTGCATGTTGTTATTTTTGCYTAGTTGATTGAAAAGAACATGTGGTACATCCATTGTAGTGCATAAAAACAACCACCATATCGAAATACTAAAATAAACAAAGTACTCTTTACCATGTTTATATCAGTTTGGTTTATCTAATCTCCCTGTACTTAAAATTATTTTTTTTAATGTATTGGTTTAATTATCACCAATTTTACCAAAACCTTATTTTGAGAAGGAGAGTACCATTTGATCCCAAATATTTCTAGAACCTGAAGGAACACTTAAAATATGCTCATGCTGTCATGCTCATGTTTTGTAATATTAAGTGCTTTATAATATTTTAACACAGAAATGAGTTTCTGCGTTTTATTCTGTTTTCCAAAGTTGAATATGTAAATCTTTGAATTCACATTTTTGTTATGAACAGATTTTGTGCAATTGAAATAAAAGATTTGCTGGATTGTACTTCATAGTATGGAAAACTTTGATAATCTTGCTTGGACAAGATATAGCCCAGCTGATTAATTACTGCAACGTTAGCTTTCTGTATTTGTACTTTGATGTCACAGTAAAATTATTTCATACTATGTATGAATAACCATAAGATACGGTATAATTTGCTGATAAGGATGAGCATGGAGGAGATGACAGTGGCAGAATTTGAAGTTGGGAGATATATGATTTTGTTGTGTAACTCAGAAGTTATAAATGCTGTTTTGGAGGAAATCGCTAGTTGAATAGGAATGAGAAGTCCTAAGATGAAATTTGAAAAATAAGGTATTACTCTTCATTTAGGATTATACTGACTCCATAAAAAGCTTGACAGAACCCCCATTGATTTAATTAGGGATAAGGGAAAGTGAGATATTTTACAGTATAAAATAATAGCTTGCGTTTAGATTGTATTCTACCTTTATAAGGTAGAACACATTGGAGATTTCTCCTCCAATGATATTAGGAACCCTTGTAAGGTATAGGCAAAAATTAATTATTCAATCTGATGGTGTAAGCGGTTGACTCCCATGCTGTAAGGCAGAGACTGGTACACAAATACGTGGATCATGTGTTGAATGCTTACAATATTTTTAACAAGGCCTATATCCTGTGAAGCAACAGAACTACCCATAACTACACACATGAGCAATGTCACAAGCTCATCTGTAATCACGTAAAAGAAGCTATATTGTTACATAAATAAGATGAGCTTCAGAGTTCACTGTGGTAGTGACATTTTCTGCTGGACACTGACAAAGTCAAAAACCAAGTGAAAATCCAGTCAAACTGCCAGATTTCAAGAAAAGATTAAGTAGTATTTTCAGTGTGGAAACCTACTCATAAAAGTGGTAGATATCTTAATAATTAAGTAGTAATCAGATAAAGGAAAAATGTTTTAAATATTTAAATATAATTTTCAATAGAGGCTTTGTGTTCTGCAGGGACTTTTAGAATCTCAGTGATACCTGGGACCTCATATTTAATTTCATTTTTAACGGATTCAGTCTGTCTTTTTTTTTTTATTGTTCAAAAGCCCTGTTCCCTTCCCCCCTGCCTTTCATTGCCTTTCCTATAAAAGAAAGAAAGGTGCCTGACCAGCCTAGTGGCTGCCTGTGATGGAGCGACTACATCAGTGGACATGGGAAGGGCTACAGATGTCATCTATCTGGACCTCTGTAAGGCCTTTGACATGGTCCCCCACAACATCCTTCTCTCTAAACTGGAGAGGAATGGATTTGATGGGTGGACTGTCCGGTGGATGAGGAATTGGTTGGATGGATGCATCCAGAGGGTAGTGGTCAACAGCTCAATGTCCAGATGGACGTCAGTGACGAGTGGTGTCCCGCAGGGGTCCGTGTTGAGACCGGTACTGTTGAATATCTTCATCAGTGACATAGTGGGATTGAGTGTACGCTCAGCAAGTTTGCGGACGACACCAAGCTGAGTGGTGCGGTTGACACACTTGAGGGACGGGATGCCATCCAGAGAGACCTGGACAAGCTCGAGAAGTGGGCCCATGTGAACCTCATGAAGTTCAACAAGGCCAAATGCAAGGTCCTGCACCTGGGTCGGGGCAACCCCCAGTATCAATACAGGCTGGGGGATGAAGGGATTGAGAGCAGCCCTGCCGAGAAGAACTTGGAGGTACTGGTGAACGAAAAGCTGGACATGAGCCAGCAATGTGCACTCGCAGCCCAGAAGGCCAACCGTATCCTGGGCTGCATCAAAAGCAGCGTGGCCAGCAGGTCGAGGGAGGTGATTCTGCCCCTCTACTCTGCTCTGGTGAGACCCCAGAGCCCAGACTACTATGTCCAGCTCTGGAGCCCTCAGCACAAGAAAGACATGGACCTGTTGGAGCGGGTCCAGAGGAGGGCCACAAAAATGATCAGGGGAATGGAACGCCTCTCCCATGAAGAAAGGCTGAGAGAGTTGGGGTTATTCAGCCTAGAAAAGAGAAGGCTCCGGGGAGACCTTAATTGCGGCATTTCAATACTTAATAGGGGCTTATAAGAAAGATGGGGAAAAATTTTTTAGCAGGGGCTGTTGTGACAGGACAAGGGGGAATGGTTTTAAACTAAAAAAGGGTAGATTCAAACTAGATATAAGGAAGAAATTTTTTACAATGAGGGTGGTGAAACACTGGCACAGGTTGCCCAGAGAGGTGGTAGATGCCCCATCCCTGGGAACATTCAAGGTCAGGTTGGATGGGGCTCTGAGCAACCTGATCTAGTTGAAGATGTCCCTGCCCATAGCAGGGGTGTTGGACTAGATGACCTTTAAACATCCCTTCCAACCCAAACTATTCTATGATTCTATGAATTCTAGGGATTTTAATCTGGGCCTGTGTATACCACAGATAATGTAAGACTCTTTTCTCATTGATTAAATGGCTTTTCCTGAGCATGTGGGGCTTGCTGTACGTATGGTTTTTTTGCGTATAATAGGGAATTGGCACATATAAGCCTTTTATTATGACTAATTCAACTCCCTGCACAAAGAGAATTTTTATTATTACATAGTTATTCAAAATTCCCTATTAAAATGATATCAGAATTCCGGATGATTCTGGAATTTGTCACGCTTACTGTATTGTTTACAGTATTAAGGCTTGCAAGGAACTCTAGGCTATAACGTCTGAATATGGGAGGTACAGAGTTCATTTTAAATACCTTTTGAAAACAAGTTCCGTGAGCTTTTCTGTGAGCGCTGCTGACTGTGTTCTGTAACGTGAACCTTGCCTTGTGTAGTTGGTTTGCTCCTTGACCAAATTCCATCAAGAATACCAAATTCAGCAGCAGTTAGATCAAATAATTGATCTGAAAATTTCGAAAGTTAATTAGAAAGAACAAAAGATCTACATTTCTCTTTTCTGCTATGTAGAAATAAAATATTTAAATGTTTCTGATAACTGCAACATTGAAAAACTGAACAGTTGTATGACCAAATGATTTTGGTGAAACAGTTGTCTAGAAGCATTTCTGTCTGCTAGACTTAATAACAACAGTACAGCCAAACCCACATTCTTTAATCATTCACAGATCCACACAGCCATATACTTTGTTATTTGGTCAGGTATCATTGTACATGTGGCTTACCCACAGCTGAGTGCTGAACTTCAGATCTGTTTAACTGATAGGTTATACTCTGAGGTCCTGTAACCCACTTTTATTGTTCAAAAGAGTTACAAATTTGCTTACTTGGATGTTAAGCAACTTCTGCAATTCAGAATGACATTTTCCTTCAAGTGTATACTGTGCTTCAGTGACCTAAAATTATTTTGGTTACTAGCTGTGTAACTACGTACGAAACTTAAAATATATAGGTATTTCCACAGTCTGTTTAATCCAGAAAGCACAGGTGTATCTATTTGTTTTTAATGTTAATATTGCATTTTCTGGTGGATGATTGTTTTCGTTTTGAGTAAGTATGAATTCTGAACTATTATTTTGAAGGACAGTTGTGCAGAGGCTCTGCTGTCAGCTTTCCTTTTCAAGATTGCCTGCTCTGAAAAGCGGTGTGCATGCAGTAGAAATCAAAGGGAAAACGCAGGGAAGCTAGTTATGGTTTTGCATAGCCAATATCTCTCAGTCTATAAAGAATGCTCCCTCGAGTGCATTCATACAGACCAGGTCCTTTGTGATCAAGGTAAAATACTCAGTTCTACAGCAAGCTATAGCCTAGTGTGAATCTATTTTTTTGTAATTCTTAACTTCGAAGTATCTTGGCCTAGGATGATTCTTCAGTAGTTTCACGGACACTGATCTGGTATTCCTTTAATTGCAGCTATTGCGTGCTTCTAGGATGAGATTTATTCACTTTAAGRTCCTTTTCAACTAATTTTAATAATAATAAATTTATTTATTAGTAATCAATTATTAATAATAATTATTAAAGGAAAACTTTAGGCAAGAAATTGGAGATAAGAATAGAAAAGTGGAAGTATATAAACAGTTCCTAACTGTATAGAAAGATTTTCAAACTGTCACTTCAACTTTTACCTTCAAAGCAGATTTGTACTCATTTAGAAGCAGGAAGTCCCTCAATCAGCCAATATTGGTTGATAAAAGAACACTGAAGACTGTCTCAGCCACTGTTTTGTACAGTCTGAAAATCTGGGTGCAGAGGAACTGATGCAAAAATTCTCAATAGTTTTTCTATTTTAGAAGTTTCTGAATTTAAATTGCTGGCAGAGCACAAATCCTAGAGAAAGCGAATTCACAGCAATAATCAAAGTAATAAATTTTTAACATACTAAACACAGAGAATTTTCTTAATTTAATGATCAGCTTTATTTCTCTGATACAAGTGTACCCATTGATCTTATAAGTGATTGGATGTGAGAAAGATCAATTTTCATAAAGGTGTGACACTGGAGATCTTAACCACCTCCCTTTCAAGGCCAAGCTCTTTCAATCTGTGTAACTTATGTTAACAAACAAATTAAGTAAACAGCAGTAATATACTTTTTCTTTCAGACTCATGAATTACATGGCATCAAGGCAACTTATTTCAGTACAGTGAATACATCCACGAGTTGTGAGTTTGCCAAGAAAATATATGCATAATATATATTTTCAAAGCCTCTGCCTACAGCATCATTCAGGCATTTTGCATATTGCTGTTCCCTCTGTTCAGAAACAGAGATTTCTGTGAATGTTAGTGACACTGTGTTGTTAGCTGGATTAAAGTGTGGCAAAATACCAAATTTTTATTTTCGATAACCAACCTCCCATCCCTAAAAAGTATCAATACTCCAAAATAAATTCAAAGATATCCAGTCAGTCCTGGTTTGCATGAAAAACAGAAGGAGAAACAGTGTTACTGGGAATAGGCATAGACTGTGGGCAGTGGGAAGGGATCAGAGTTTGTCTACGGGCAGCTTTGCAAAAATTCCCCTTGCTTAGCAGAGTACATTTACAACATATACTGTTCCTGGGAAAATGTTTTTTTCCTTTTTTTTTCTTTTTTTTGGTGGATATATGATAATATGGCAGTAATAGACATCTGAATACTTTAAAGAGGGAAAAAAACCCTTTTCTTTCTTTGGCTATCTTATATACATATGCCACTATCGAATTTTTTTTTTTTCCTCTTTTTTTCCCCAGTGGCTTATTTTGGCCATAAGTCAATAAAACTCCTATTGTGAGGTCAAAAGATCTTTTGTATGTATATTCTGAATCAGAAAAATCTTGTTAGCCCCGCACTTGTTCACTGAAACGCCTCACACTAGTGGGTGTCAAGCAACAAGGACAGCACTCTGTTCAAGAGTTTGGCTTTCTGCAGGAAAATACCTGGAAAACTCTGAGAGTAAAATACTTTTCCTTCAGAAAGGCAAATTGGAACTGTTTAATTTTAAAGACAGAATATACTTACTTGGCATTAGAGATATCTGAAGATAACCTATTTTGTAGAATCGTAATTTCAATTGCAATGAAAAATAGCTTTATTTTAGGCCTGTGTAAGGTAAGGCTGAAAAAGGAGTATTTATTATAGTGCTCTGTGTGAATCTTCTAAATGCATTTACTTTTCTGTGGAATTATAGAAAAATGTATATATGAGTCTAAGTCACATGTTCATCAATATCAGCCTCGGGAYTGTAGAGCTACAGAGCCTGCTACAGATAGAAAAAGAATATTGGCTTGTTGTTTTCAGATTTGTACAATAAATATTTTGACATTGTTAAGTCACTTTTTTTGTCTTATAAAATATCATGGGAATATGTTTTTTCTTATAGTACTCATTTTCTTACTTGCTGAATGGGTGCAGAAGATGATAAAAATATATCTGTTTCTGTTGGCCTACAGAACTAGTAAGAGAAAGATTTAGGAAAGAGAATTTAAATGGCTTATACTATATTGACCTCAAAATCAATCAGCATCTTGAAATTTGCCTTAAAGCAGTATGTATTAGTCAAAACTTCATCTAGTGCACTCCAGTGAAGTCCAGGTGAATGAATTAAATCCTACAGGAGCTGAGAGATGAACAAACGTGATAGGCAAGACACAACTTTGTGGGTTTAGGAAATACAGATAATAAACACCCGTACATTATTTTCCATTGTGTTTTTATCTGCATTGTAAACACACCCTCTTATATATAATTGCATTTTAATAATGAGCTAGCTTCAGCATATGAAATAATTTGTTTCCCTAATTATACTTACACTATGTGTATTGTTAATTAAGAGAATGTGTGATTTTGTTGATTGCAACACAATGGAAGGAGCATTAATTGTCTTGTTTTCTAAAGGTAAAAGATACGAATCCTGATCATTCTTTTTCTTCAGGTCAACGTGCTATTTAGATTATCCCCTCTTTCTCCTTCTCTTTATTAAAAAGCATTATGAGTAGCAGAAGCTTTTTGAAAATGTTTGTATATAATTCTTTAAAATCACATTCATTCTATATTGAAGCAAGAGTTTTTATTTAAAATTGGTTTTAAACAAATTAAGTTTCCCCTTTAGAAAACATGGCATTCTTTTACTAGTTTTACGTTTTCTTCTCCATCTTCCTTGCAGAGCCAGAAACAATCTGTACCTCTTGTTTTCCATAGCCCATGAACACTGTTGTCTAATGTCACTGAAAATCTTTTTGATTGCTAACATTTGAATGAATGGCTGGTACCTCTACTCTTGCAACAACACTTATGGTGCTATTGGCTGGATGTACTGGAGAAACCCTTCTCATGCCACATCCTGTGGCATTCAACATCCTTATGTCTTTGTCAATGGAAGAAAGCCATGTTCATGGAGTTCCCCCTCTCAAGGGGAGGGAGGAGTGTGGTGAGAGAGGAGAGGAATTGGGCCTGACAGTATTTAATTCTTTTTCCGAATCTACCAGATTTGAATTTTTATGATGGAAGGATGAAAGTCTATGAAGTCCTCCAGTTATTTCCTACCAAACCTTTTTCAATTAAATAAGGAGAATTGATTGAGTTAATGATTAATTAATGACCCATTTTCTATTATTTTAAGTTTGTTTTCTATTTAGTGAATGATATACAGTTCTTTGGAAATGAACCTCTTCCTTCCAAGTGTGCATGCTGCATGTGTGTGAGGGAGAAGGCTTCTGCAGTAGTGATCACTGGAGAGTGCACGTGTCCTGTAAATCCAAAAGTAAAAGAGGACAGAGTCTACATTAGTAGTGATGGGGGTTTGCAACAGGATTATGTTGGCATGCTTCCACATCATGTAGTTGTACAGTTAATTCAGTTTTTGTTAGTTTATATGTTAATAGAAGTTTGTTAGTTTTATTAATTTAAGACAATTTATAATTAATAAAATAGGAACAGCAGATTCTGTGATAGGATTATGTCACTTTATTGGTTGAATATTTTTTTTTTCTTTTACCATTAGCAATCACATTACATGTGATTTGTAAGTACATTGGGTAGCTAAAGTGCTGTAGGTGCTCTTTTGAAAATCTTTTCATCCTTACGAAAACATCGTAAGGAATACATCAGTCCCTGAGTTTTCTTACTGGGAGAAACATGACTGAGGTAGTAGCTTCCAGTGCCCCAGGCATCAGAGGTGTAACTCAGGGTATTAATAAATACTCTGTATCCAGAAGATCTCATATTTTTCAAAACCACTATGAACATTGCCTTCAGTGGGACAATTAAAAGCCTTGATTCTTTAGAAGGACCATGTGCAGAGGCATGTTCTTTCTGCTCATTACTAATGCCCTCTGTTCAGTCTGCAAAGGCAGCGTGCAAAGCTTTGTGTCGCTGAAGCTTCCAAGTGCTCCTTGTCTTCTAACTCTGACTAGGTAGCTTTTGGCTTCTTTTTTTTTGCTGGCCATTTGCCTTTGTCTACTGGTCTGGCACACTTGATAGTAATTGCCACTCCCTGTTTGGATCGTTGCTCTCACTGGAGCTCAGGCCGTTGCTCAAACCGTAATAAAGAATAAATCAAATTGCTAATGTAGGCTCTGATGTTGAATGTTTTGAGGCTGTCCCCCATGATGATGACACTGGAATTATTTAATGAAAATTTTGCTTTGGTTTCTCTGTTGGTATATATATTCATTTAGCATGAAGGAGGTCCTGCTACTGCAGAGAGGTTCCAGTCCTTGTTTTTTTTTAATTACGTTTTTAGTATTGATTCCTGGGAGAGAAAGAAAGACCTTACCTTGTCCCATAGCTGAGGTCATAGAATCATAGAATCATAGAATCATAGAATCATTAAGGTTGGAAAAGACCTCTAAGATCATCGTGTCCAACCATCAACCCRRYACCCATGCCCACTAAACCATGTCCCGAAGCACCTCATCCACACGTTTTTTGAACACCTCCAGGGATGGTGACTCCACCACTTCCCTGGGCAGCCTGTTCCAATGCCTGACTACCCTTTCGGTGAAGAAATTT